>JBAMJR010000336.1:25000-186819 GCA_038501785.1 Myoxocephalus aenaeus
AGATCCTCTCCAGTTCCATCAGGTTGGATGGTGAACGTTGGTGGACAGCCATTTTCAGGTCTCTCCAGAGATGCTCAATTGGGTTTAGGTCAGGGCTCTGGCTGGGCCAGTCAAGAATGGTCACAGAGTTGTTCCAAAGCCACGCCTTTGTTATTTTAGCTGTGTGCTTAGGGTCATTGTCTTGTTGGAAGGTGAACCTTTGGCCCAGTCTGAGGTCCAGAGCACTCTGGAAGAGGTTTTCTTCCAGGATATCTCTGTACTTGGCCGCATTCATCTTTCCTTCAATTGCAACCAGTCGTCCTGTCCCTGCAGCTGAAAAACAACCCCATAGCATGATGCTGCCACCACCATGTTTTGGGATTGTATTGGGCAGATGATGAGCGGTGCCTGGTTTTCTCCACACATACTGCTTAGAATTAACATCAAAAAGTTCAATCTTGGTCTCATCAGACCAGAGAATCTTATTTCTCATAGTCTGGGAGTCCATGTGTTTTTTGGCAAACTCTATGCGGGCTTTCCTATGTCTTGCACTGAGGACAGGCTTCCGTCGGGCCACTCTGCCATAAAGCCCCGACTGGTGGAGGGCTGCAGTGATAGTTGACTCAGCCACAGTGATCTTTGGGTTCTTCTTTACCTCTCTCACCAAGGCTCTTCTCCCACGATTGCTCAGTTTGGCTGGACGGCCAATCAGTTTAATTAAACAAAGCTGGACTCAAATGAAGGAGTAGAACCATCTCAAGGAGGATCAGAAGAAATGGACAGCATGTGAGTTAAATATGAGTGTCACAGCAAAGGGTCTGAATACTTATGACCATGTGATATTTCAGTTTTTCTTTTTTAATAAATTTGGGTTCTGAATACTTTCCGTACCCACTGTAGTTGGTCAGTCAACCTGAGGGTGTCATGTAGCGGTGCAGTGGATCATAAAGCTCACGGGTCGGATCGGGTCAGCACAAAAGAAAAAGGGGAAAAAATATAACTTTTAGAGATTTTAGAGTTGTTTTTTTGCTGGTGTTACTAATTGTCGATCATTGATGATCCATATTGTTGTTTGATTGTAGCAGCTGGTCTACGAGGCTTTTTTTTTGCCACCGTACCATAAATAATTTGCACCATACACAATTCTAAATATTATCCTTTTACTTTGTTAAAATCTTTAACAAAGTAAAAGGATAATATTTAGAATTGTTTTTCTGTAATTTTTGTATTTCTTTATAAAAACACACAATTCAAATGAGGAAATAAAATATTTTATTTTTATGGATTGAATAAAATGACAAGATTTGTTTCAATCCACAAAAATACTTTAAGATGTTTATTAAGATGCTTATAAATATTGTAAACAGCTCATAATTCATCACTAGTATCTATTTATGTTGCTGTGAAAACATCTTCAAACAACACTACATTTTACGAGATTACATCATGATAACGTTATAATTTACTTTCACCCAATATTCATTTTCACTGAACAGAGCCTGAACGCATCATGATGAAACCGAACCTTCATCCTCCTGTTGATTTAAACACTGACTGGTTGTTTACAAAGTAACATTATCTATCAGAGATCGGCAGCTAGAAAAGCATGAATGCCAATGTCTTGATCGCGTATTTTACTGAATATTGGAGGATAACAATCAACTCTATAAATACAATTGACTTGATTTAAAATGGACTGTTAAAGGTAGTGATGGCGAGATGAAGCTTCCTGAAGCATTGAAGCTTTCCATCCAATTGGTTCGGTCATGGGCCGAAGCTTCATGGGGCTTCATTTGCTCCACTGCGCCACCAAGTGGACATACATGTACAACTTGTGTCTATCTTTATGATATAATGGCGGGGTCAAAATCAAAGGTGGAAACAAATTGGGAAAAAAGTTGTGATGTGACTGTGGGTCAGTGGTTAGATTACCCGTCTTTCAGTCAGAGGATCGGTGTTTCGAGCCTCGGCTCCGCTAGTCCATGTTGATGTGTCTAATTTTTTTTTTTTTTTAAATAAGAACTTTTCCACAGTGCTGGGCTTTTTGAGACTATTTTGCCTGCTTTATAAAATACCCTTTCACAGGCACAGATGACGCTGGGGTACAGAGAGGAAGGGGGAAATCCATTGAGTTTCGCTGCCCCTTATTTCAAATCGCACCCACGAACCCACGAACCATTTTCTGAATCAGTCACGTGGTACGGCCGGCTCGCGAGGCTTCGAACGTCACCACATACGTCATCGACACGAGCCTCGATACGCGCTTCACCAAAATCTACCTGGATTACTCGACACGCGCATCGAAGCCTCGACACGAAAGGACACATCACTAGTTAAAGGCAGTGCATCCTCTTGGGCGCATGAATGTGCTCTTAAAAAGCTCATGACAATCTGCCCTCAACAGAGAAGTGATTATAGTTTATGACCTACTATGCATTGTTTTTGCCAGAATACGCTTCTATGTGTCGTTCTGGACCAACAACATATTTTGTGCGGCCTGTAGCAGGTCGCATGCCACGTAACTGCCGTGTCTTGGGTTTGATTCCGGCCTTGGGTCATACCCCTATTTCCAGTCTCAGTCAAATAAAGGCCAAGAGACCAACAAATCCTAAAGAGACACACTTCTCTACCATTCAGTTCCTCCTTGAATTACCTGAAACACTCAATACATTCCTCCTTTACTTATGGTTCCAGGAAGATCTACTGTGAAATAAAATTAGACTACTACACGCTCTATTTCTTTTCACTTTGCACCGGAGAGGTGACACCTTGCTAGAGAAATAAATAAAGTGAGACAGTAGTGGAAGCGCTTCCTCCGCAGGGAGATGTTTGTTCAGCCTCTGAAGGGAAGCTCTGTTCCTCCCGGTCTATATGGAGGCGAAAGATTTGAGCTTCGCCCTTTCAAGACCCGAAGATAAACAAAATGGACTCCAACCAACCGGTCCCTCGCAGCTGCACCTCCCTGCCGCCGAAAGGCATCATTTCCCTTCAAAGACTTTTTTTTCCTCCTTTGTTTATGAGATGAGCAGAGATAGAATCAGAGGAGCTGAGGCCTACGGGAAGTGTTTGTGGTTCCTTGATTGGAAGCAGACCTCAGTCACTTTTCCTCCTCTGTGACCGGGCATTGAGTCATAAATGAATATTATTAACCTGTATTTATCATACTTCAGTCATGCTGAGATCAAAAGCACTCGACTAAAGCAGGAGCACTTAGTCACACAGTTTGGAAAAGAAAGTGAGAAGAAAGAGAAAACTAGATTCAGCATGTGTTTTTGTCTGAACACCAGCTGTAAACGAAGAAAAAAAATTATTATTTTTGGTGTTTTTTCATTTAAGCATGACAAAAGCATAAAAAAAAGACTAATTGACTAAAGAAATCTTAGTCGACCAAAATAAAGATTTGTTGACTGATCCACTAAGAAGGTTAAACACACTATTACTGAACAGTTCAATAAATAAATATAATATGAACATGCATTGTCCTTTTTTTAGTATGTTATAAGTTCATGAAGGTTTACTGTAACATTTTGGTAATGTTTGGTTGTACTTAGCTCCATCCTCTTATGACACTGCTCGTTCCCAAAAAAAACAAGAGTCCACAAACAACTGGGTGACTAAGTGAACCACATTTTGTGGTTGTTTTCAATACAATACCTGCAGAGATATTTTAATAAGTTGCCATTCTTGGACCCTAGCACGGCTTAAAGAGGGAAATATAAATTGGGGGAGCCGTACCTTATTTTAATAAGATCAATGAGCATCCAGGTTGTTAAGTGCAGAACAAACGTTTGTTACCCGCTTGCCTAATCAATAGATATACTTTCCAGCATGTGCACGGACAATAAAATAGGAAATCTGGCGTGATATTGTGTTTACCTCGCAGCCATATGTCCAGAATCTCGTCCTGCCCACGAAGCAAGCGGCCAAACTCCAAACTGAATCAACCTGGACTCTCAAACACAACGTTCTTGGAATCTCCTCAAAGCAAGTCGAGTAATTTTATTTTTTTTGCAGCAGATGCATGATGTGAAATACTATTGTGCCGAGTGTGCATCCTGTTTGCGTTCCGTCTGCTGCCCTCCTTGCCGGTTCAACACAGACTCAAAGAACAACAGCTGTAGCTCGACTCTAGATCCAACGACAACAACTGGAAGTTTAATGTAGAATACGCACACCGAATTCATGTAACTACGGGGAAATAAACACGAGTAGGTCACCTCTGACCTTTCCCATGGTCCTCGGCAATAAATCGGGATAGTGAGCGCTGTGTGGGAGCACTGGGATGGCTGTGGATGAATAATAGGATGCTCCCAGTCTGCCAGTCAGTGCGGCTGGAGATCATGGCACTAGGCACAGCCGCAGAGGTCAACGTGTACATCCATCTGCTCTGAGATACTCCCAACCACACAGTCTTGACTTGAAACAGATGGAAATAGGACTGAATCGTAATCGCTCACATATTTATTTACGTTAGCATTGTCCGGTCTGACTTATGAACACTGTCCGAGGTGGTAATTTAAAAAGCAGCGGTTCCCTTTTACGGCAGGCTGAAATATCTCTTGAACCTTTGGAAAGACCTTCATGTTCCCCAGACGATTCATCTTACTTTGGGGATCCCCTCACTTTTCCCTCAGACGTTTGTGGTTTTGGAATGTCGCAACAACTATGGGCTGGATTTCCATTAACTTTTGGACAGGAGGAATTGTAATGACTTTGGTGATCCTTCACTTTATATCGTTTTTTAACACCAAATACCTGTCTCAGCATTAAATTGTTTATTCGCCAAATGTTAGCATGCTAAGCACTACATGCTAACATTTTTGCTGTCGACTTTTAGTCTTGTTTGCTTGTAAACCAGCTTTTTTACAGCTTGGGTCTTATTTAGCCTATTAGCTCATTTAGCGCTGGCCATCGGTTCTATTGGTTCTAATATCTATTGGTTCCCTGTACTCATTGAAGTAATTGCAGGAAATCTGTGAACATGGAGACACGAACAGTCAGATGATCAGAAATCAACAATCTTTCAAAGTAGAGTGACGATACTGAAACGCCGATGTCACTGGATGAGTCTGCTTTCAATCAAGCTGACATTACTCCACTATGTCTTTACATAGCAACTCGTTGTAAATAAAAGGCTAAACCTCAATCGAACTTGACATAACCAGAAACACAATCAGTGAACGTCTGACGCGTTCAAGTACTTTCGTACACACCGAATTGTGTTTTAATTAGCTTCGTAAAAAACAGTGAACAAACTACAGAATACAGGTTTAAAGGAAAACGAACTGAATTGACATGAACTCGCGTCGCTGCCCAGGTAGCCAAAATGACCTGGCCCAGACCCGGCACGGGCTCGGCACGGGCTCGGCACGCCTTAAACACTGTCGGCCCGCGTCCGGTTGCCGATTCGGCGCCAACTCGGCATGTACTTGTACAATAATAATAAAACAACAACACGCTGCTCGTTAGATTAGACAAGACGGCAACCACTTTATTCTTGACTTGCTCCTCTCTCCTTACGTTTTCCCCTTCAGAATAAAAGCCCCAGGGGGTAATAACTATTTTCCCCGCACGTAGCAAAATCCCGGACGTACCATTTCCAAAACTTGTAAGGGGGTAATAACTATTTTCCCGCACGTAGCAAAATCCCGGACGTTTTTGGAATCCCTGCCAGACGCTTTTTTTAGGTCTCGAAAAGAGGACATGTCCGGGAAAAAGAGGACGTCTGGTCACCCTAGCTAACAGCATTATTCGGGTCCTCAGGAGTCAGGACACGTTTTCTAGCTAACGTGCTCAACTCCCCTGACATGGTTAGCTAGCTTAAGCGCGGTTAGCATTGAATATACACGGGCCATGTGGAGGAATTGAGCTTCACTCAAAAACGAGTAATGTATATAACTGTTAAATAGACATCTCCCACCATATTTGAATAATTTAATAATGCGGGTACTTACCAAGAGCGGTTGTCGGTGGAGAAAGAAAAGTAAGAGCGACTGCATGAGGTCCGATCCTTTTTATGCAGAAGGACCCACGAGGGAAGCCCTAATGGTTGCCTGTTGCTTTTACAACTATTATTTAAAAAAACTGTTTCAGTACTGGTTGCTGATAAACCCGACTGCCATGTCTCAGCCAGAATAGCCCCGTTACTATGAAGCCAGATACGGCCCAGAATCAGCAGCCATCAACGGGCCAGAGCCGTTTCAGTGCTGGTTGCCGATAAACCCGGTTGCCATGTCTCAGCCAGAATAGGCCCATGTCCGTAACAGCTACATCTGGGCCAGATATGGCAACAATGAATTGGGCCAAAGCTGGCTCACATTCGGCAGCGTCGAGCCGGAACACAGCAGAGTTAGCCGACACTCAGCCGCAATACGGCCGAGTCCGCTGGCTACCTGAGGTCCAACAATGAAGCTCTTCTCCACCGATCCACTCGTAGAGCTCTTCAAAGTCTCAGGTTGAACCCTCGTAACCACAATGACTCACAGAACTCTCCGGTTTATCACAAAGTGATGAATTACAATAAAGAACCATCGTGGCTTTTAAAAACCCTGTGAAATGTTGTACGTACGTGGTTGTAGTAAATGTCATTTACCTCCTGTGGAGAAACATTTCCTGATGGTTTTATTCGTTAAAAAGTGTCTTGTTGAGTCTAATACGTTCTAGACAAGAGGAACCGGTGTCTGAAGACTCAGCCAGACTAAAGAAAAGCAAAAAGAAATCAAGTAAACTCAAGCTGAAGGAATGCTGCCCTGGCCTCCATGATGAATGAAAGACATGTTGGAGGAAACTCCTATTTCGGCCTTACATACACCCGTAATCTTTCCCACGGCGTTGAAATGACTTTAATTGTGAGCAACAATACTAAACAGACCACCACAATGCACTGAATCTTTCTGTATTTCAATGAAGACCTTTAGTCATCTACTATAAACAGATCATAGTGCCCTTTAATACGTATTCTTTAATGCTGTGAAAACTGATTTAAACTGATTTGTTTGTCAGTGTAACATTATCAGGGCAGTGAAGCTTTATTTCCCACTGTGATGCTACATGCTAGGGTCCCGTTACCCCACTACTCATGATGTCCCGTCACTGAGTCAAGATGCCTTAATCTCGTGTCGTTTTAGTTTTTTTAGCCATAAACTTAACAATTCCTCCTCCGCATCGAGGAGCTGTACAGCAGACTGAGCAGTTCTTTTAAACTTTAAAACATACCGACACCTTTAGTGTGACGTCTTAGCTCCACATGAATCCCCACATACAGATATTATTGTTAACTTGCCATTCATTACCTTTGTTCAAGCAAAAGTAGAAACTCTGACCTGTGTTTGGTGGCACTATAAAACATCAGACGGTATTAGGATTCTAAATGTCATTGCAATGCAGGGGAATATTTGAGATATTTCTTTCACACTGAAAGCTGCGTCTGCACGTTCTTCCTTAGAAAGCGGGGTGATATACATCCTGCTCATTGTAGCCGTTTGTCAGCCAGGTGAGTCAGCAGATAAACTGTGTTATCCGGTGGGACTTTGGCAACATTATCAGCACGCTCCGAAACTCCTAAACAGAGCCACATGTTTTGAGGTTGAGTTCGACCAATCAGATAGCCGGGCTGGATATGAGCCCCCAGGAGCCCAGCAGATCACTTTCCACGTGAGGGAAAGCGCCAGTGTGGCGCTGACACGTCCCGGGAGTGTGTGCATTAAGGCTTTTACAAGCGTCTCTCTCTCTCTCTCTCTCTCTCTCTCTCTCTCTCAGCCCAAGTGTAAGCAGATAATATAAAGTTTTATGAAATCTGTTTTAAAAATCAGAATGTGTTAGTTCAGGATTTGGCTGCAATGTAAGCAGTAAAAATCACAAGTTCGATTCCCGATGACAGCAAAGACGTCCTGGCAAGCTGACCCATAGCTTATTTTGTGAAACATTAAAACGCAAGTCAATTGGGGTTTAAAAAAAATCTTAATAGTCAAACTATTTGCTTATACATCGATTAACATTTTAAAATGTATCCGTACACATGTATAATCGTCTTAGAGCATATCTGTGATGGTTTCAAATGAAGCACATTTAACCTCAAACACAACCCATCCATACCATAAACCCAGAGCTCTCTGACACAACCCGCTCCATGACAGGAAGTTCCTAGAATTTCAGCGTCAAAGTACTTCTTTGTTTTGTAGGAAGTCCCTCTTCACAGGAATTTCAGGAGAAAGTAGTTTTTTAAGTTCTCCTCCACACAAACACCAGCGTTGTGCGTATTGTTACTTCACTGTGATGTTCGACCCATGTGTGCAGTTTGACACGAGAAAGCTGACGAGGGGAAGATCCTCTGTGCTCAGAATTCAGAGCAAATACAGCAGCAAACAGCCATTTGCTGTGTAAATACTTTTGAGATTAGAGAATGTGTGCATGCTGTAATCAGAGCTTCTGTTTGCTTTGTTCAGGGCAGATGCTGCAGGCGTAAATCACGCTGCACATCAGGGTCAGTGTTCGCTCCATCAACGGCTCTGAATTTAAGGATTTAGCTCCTTTTAGGACGGGTGACAACATTGTGAAATCAGAAATTGATTGGAAGCTATTTATGGTCCAATATGCGACTTACTTGAAGCCTCCAGCGCACAAACATCGACACCCGTCTCGCGTCCAGCAGTTAAAACTTTTAAAAAAGAAACAACATTTGCATTTTCATACAATTATTGATTTGGAGGGTAAAGGAGAAAACATACATTTTTGTGTGGAAATAGACATTTTTGTAAACACAAAAACGTATTGCTCTGAATGACGTGAACACAGCATTACACTGTTAATCTCTCTCGATAAATAAAACTTTATGAAGTGACATGTTCTACTCAGCGGATTTATTGTGCAGATTAAATGTTTTTTCTCAACCAGTCGTCTAGTTTGAAAAGGTATAAAATAAATGCATAGTTCAAAAACATACTATGCAGAAGCAAATGCATACTTGGGGAAATTCTCACAGCAACCCTTTTAACTGCAGAAAACGTACAAAAAAAAAAGTTACATTTCTTAATTTCTTAATGTTTTTTTTCTTCTTTTTACATTACATCAGTTACAATAAACAGTAACACGTATGTTATCCTTCCTCCCGGACTCTGGTCTGGTTTATGTTCCTTCCACACAGCAATTTCAATCTGCTCCAGCTTTGTTCTTCAACTTAAATCCCGTGAGCTATTTACGAGATTTCACTGTTAAAAAGCTCAGTCCAAAGAAATACTGTTCATCTGGTAGAAAAACCTCCAGACGTCCGTCAACAGGAGAGTTGCTTTGTACACACACTGTGGGAGAAACATATATTTGAAATAATCTGGACTATCGACATAAACGCAGGACTGCAGTGGTTTGATCTGGCTGTATGTTAGTGAAATGATGTACAGTGGCACGAGGGATGCACGGTACCGAAAAACTTCCAAATAATCAATTTCACGGACGTGTAACCGTCCTGGAAGGTTTTGTTTGGAGCGGCTGCTTCTCTGATAGTCTGAGGGCCGCACTGAAACTAATCCTTTCACCTCGCTCCCTCATTTTACATCGCAGCGATCCTCCCCGGCAATAACAAACACATGTGCCATTAGTTGTGGGGAGAGAAACAAGCACTTATTATGAACAAACTACAAAAAGGGAAAGCATTTCTGCAGCGTGGAGCGTCTACGGTTGATCGGGCGGGCTGGCGGCCGCGGCCTCGTCGTTGCTGCTGTCCACCTCCTGCTCCATGGGGCTGTCCTCCTCCAGCTGCTGGCTGGTGTAGTTGGTGATCTCCAAGAAGCCGCTGGGCTCCACCACCACATTGGACTGG
Source organism: Myoxocephalus aenaeus (assembly GCA_038501785.1). Taxonomy (NCBI): domain Eukaryota; kingdom Metazoa; phylum Chordata; class Actinopteri; order Perciformes; family Cottidae; genus Myoxocephalus; species Myoxocephalus aenaeus. Next base: position 34,794 of record JBAMJR010000336.1, read on the forward strand.
CTGGAGTCCGGCAGGATGGAATACTGAGGAATAACTTGCATGCGTTAGTCACATTTGGGTTTCAGTCAAACGTCCGGTAAGATAACAAAATGTGACCCCCGTCCCCATTAAAAGTAGATTTATAAATGCATTTTGTTTAATTTTTACCCCAGCCAATTTAATGGCAAAAATTGCGACTGGTTTGCATTCAACTAAATACTGAATATCTCCTAAACCTATAATATACAGAAAACCCTTATGAATATAGATAATAAGTTCATATATGCGTTAGTGGTATATTAATTTATGATAGTACAGAGAAAAAAAGTTATTATATTATATCGTAACTATATTAATGAATGCTGATGCTTTAATATATAACATAGCTCTATATGTTAGAAGTATATGTGCGAAATTTGGGTTTGATTGAGTGAAGTTAAGTATTTCTAATAATTATTTAAGTTCAGGATTTTCGAGCGATTGTGTCTAACTCGACAACTCTGAAAGTTCCCACTCCCTGCCTGGTCCCTGAATGGTCCTCGCTTCACTCTAGCCTTGTGCAGCAGGCTGAGAGGAATCTAAGGAATCTAAACAAGACCTGATAAATCTTATTTCAACCATAAGTTAGTCAAAACCATTTTTTTGCAGGACATAAATGGCAATGTTGTGCGTATCTTGGCGAAGGTTGGTTTCTCAGCGGTTATTGGTGGATTCAGTAGGCTCTAAGGATTCCAAAACTGTATGGTAATCCTGTGTAGCTTCATGCTATCAATATGAAATGGCATATTTTCAAAACTCTGGGTGCTCTCCCAAGTCACTTTCGAGTCACTTCGAGTCATACTTATGGTTTATGTTCATATTTACTGTGGAATAGTGTCATAAACATGAAAAATTGACTTGTATTGACTTGTAAGGCCAGGATGTGCCGTTTTTTTTTGCTGTATCACACCAGAGGCCCTATTTGGACTGGTTGGGCTTGGGAGGTGGATGAAGAGGTTCAACGAAGGGCTCGACGAAGGGCTTTTTGGGAGCTCAGAAGGTTAAAACACAACCATCTTTTGCCCTCTATAAGTATGTCTGATATATCTATACGATATATTTGAAGTTCGCTAGCTGTCTAGCAAATTTAAAATAAATTTCTGCTCAGTCATGCAAGCTAACTGTTCGCCATGTCAGAATTAATTTATTGCATCGACTCTTTTTCGACAAAAAACACCTCCAGCGAGCTTAAAAATGTTTTTTTTTGCAATTGAGAAAGTATTAGCAAATTTCTCTGTTTCCATACAAGAGAAGCCTCTGATGCGATACGTCAAAATAGACATGAACGAATGTGACGAGAAACACAGACTGTGTCGACCGGCTTATAAAAATGTCTAAATAAAGAGGTTAATGTGTGACAGACCCATCTGCACCGTGACTCACATTACTTGGTGGTGAGTATCTCACCTCAATGACCTCTAGGTCTTCTTTGCTCCTCTGTGCGGTGAGACCCTGCATGCAGCCGAACTGCTGGGCCTTCGCGTGGGAATGATGCACGGAGGCCCCTGAGCTGCTAATGAACTGGCCCGAGTCCAGTGTGCCCGACACGGCCCGGACTGCCAGGGCTTTTCCCAGGGGGCCGCAGTCGCTGGACGAATCCACTACCATGGGCTCTGTGCTCGGGTCGATCTCCGCCTCCATCATGGAGATCTTCAGGATGTCCGACACCGAGGGCTTGTCCCCCGAGGGCCTGGTGGTGCTGGACTCCGGGACCGGTTTGGCGGTGGCCTCGCCGCTGCTGAAGACCTGCGACGCGTGGTGGGAGCCGCCGAAGGTGATCTTGGTGACGGTGGCGCTCTGTGTGATGATCGGCTGCTGAAAAAGATCAAAATAAATAAAAAAATTGAGGCAACTCCGACGGACATTTTTTTGTAGCGGCTGCAGGGTGACGGACAAATGAGAGGCAAAGTAAGAAAGCTCGCTCTGTAGCCGACAGCGTTGTTAGCAGCAAATATTTTATCAGATATTTGATTTCAGATATGAATACTGTAGCAGAAAGAAAAACATGCAATGTAACGTCACTGACTTGAATGTCAGTTCTAGTACTTTACATCAGTGGTTCTCAAAAAGAATGTTGTCATTCCCCACCGCCCCCAAAAAAAGTTACAAAATGGTCCATGCTGAATTTGTAATGAAATAACATTTTTGTGACTTCTCCATCCGTGTAATATTTGGCAAACAAAATAGCTTATTGTGGCCTGTTCGAGGTCGGCATGACAAATGTTTTATTGCATTTGACGAGGAAGGCAGGAAAAACCCTGTGGCACATGCTGGTCAGGACACATGCCTCAAAAACAAACTCATTAAGATGACTGACAGCGGTTTGGCCATGAAGTTCTACCTCGGGGGCATTTAATTTGCAAGTCCAAGGTGTGCCGTTTGTGCTAGCTTCAAACAAAACAAACGCCCCAAGTTGTTTTATTTCCTGCTCTCTCTCGTCGGTGCCGCTCACCTGGCTGGAGGCGGTCTTCTCCGTGCTGACGGGGTGGTGCGCCTGCAGCGGAGGAGGGTGGGACATGGCCGTGTGCAGCGGTCTGTGGTGGGACGTGGGCGCCTGCTGGAGCTTCGGCAGCTGCGGCGTTAACGGGGGCTTGCTCGGGGCGGCCGGGGTCGTGACCTTCGCCCCGGCTTGGGCCGGTGCAGCCAGCGGTCTGTCTTTGGGGATCTGGGTCAAGGCCTGGGGTTTGGGCTGAATCTGCTCTCGTAGTTTCGGGAGTTTCTTCGCCAGAGGAAGAGTGGAGGGGAAGGCGGCGGAAGAGGAAGGCTGGCTGATTTGAGGTTTGCTGTAAAGTTGTGGCGGCGGCTGCGGTTGCGCGGAGGTGGAGCTGAGCCGGCTCTGCTCGGCCTCTGCCTGACTCGAGGGAGCCGGCTGGGCGGCCACGGCATAGGAGGTTCGCTTCACCAGATCTGAAGCCGGTTGGCTGGAGCGGTAGAACAAACCCGTTTGGGGGTCCAAGGTGTCGCCTTCCAGCTCGCCCACCTCCAGCACGGTCTCGGTTTTCCCGTGGCTGTCTGAGGGCTGAAACACAGTCACAAAGAAGACGTTATCAAGAGGAGGAACGCACCATGACGTGGTCTTAAGAGGAACCAGATGCAGTTAAAGTAGTCTGTGTTGAGGGCCATTTCCTGTTATTGGGGGCCAGTAGGACTTGATGTTTTTACTCTTAATTGTTAAATGTAAATGCAAAAAAAAAAAGCAAGAATTAATTTACAGGAATTTAAATGACTTTAGAGCCCACTAAGCCGCTAAACATCCCAATAAAAAAGTTAAATTGACTAGAAATGAATCGTTAATTAATGCACTATATGCTTTGGTGAAATACTGCAGGTTTCTGTTCAGTAATGCCATGAAATAGACTGAAGAAAGTCAGTCAAAAAGCCGATCAATGTCTTAAAAATGGTAATTACGCTCAAATTTCCCCAAACCACTTTTGGACTTTGTGCTCCTGCTTTTTTTTTTTGGGTCGTCCACAGACCAGTCTACATTGAGACGACAGTACTTCCTACTTGTTTTCAATGTACTCTGGATTATCCGGAGTGGTTTGTGGTGCTCCCAGAACTTTTAAAAGCATTGTTCAAGGTAGTCAGCGCCACAAATAAAACTCCAGTCGCCTCCGTGGTCTTGAGGAGGAGGAAGAAGTCATATAGATGCAAACTAAATAGACGGCCTCACAACCCAACATTATATTCCATGTACTCCCTATTGTTGTATTTTACACTAGCCACTGTATTTGTCCCAACACCACTTAAAATCCCCGTAAATTCCCAGAGTGCCGCCTGACGTCCTCACCACGTGGCTGACGGCCGTGGAGGTGACGGCAGCCGCCGGTCTGGTTCCCACGGTCACCTGGCTGCTGATTTTGAAGGGCTTCCCCAGCTGCTGGCTGGAGGACATGACCACGTTGTCATCCTCGGAGGGAACTCCCACTCTGCTGATGACTTTACCTGGTCGGAGGGGGAATTAGAGTTGTCGATAAAACAAAAAGAGAACATGCTTTGTGTGATTTGTGTCAAACTTGAGGTTTTCGTTTTGAAGTTGACTTTGTTCCGCTGAAGTAATGAGCTGCCAACCCAAAAAAAAGGAAGTGCTCAGTAGGGCTGCCACGGACATGTTTTTTTGTTGTTGCGATGAATGATTCATATTTGTTTGTTTTAATAATATATTTATTTTTGATGCCGCACAGCGGTGCCGTTGTGTTTAACTTTGCAACTAAGAACTAGCACAGTGTTCTCAAATGAAGGTACATGAGATTTAAAAGAATATATATTTAAAATTAGCATCCATTCAAAAATCCTTTAAAAATTGTTATTTAATACATATTCAATCAAATATAAATGGAAGTTCAGAAACAGAATTGTGTGTGTGTGTGTGTGTGTGTGTGTGTGTGTGTGTGTGTGTGTGTGTGTGTGTGTGTGTGTGTGTATATATATATATATATATATATATATATATATATATATATAAAATCAGACACTGATGGCACAGCACTGTGTATTACATCTTAACTTGGCTGAAAACAATATTTCACATGGGGTACATCACTGAAAAAAGGTTGAGAACTACCGACCTAGAGGACCTGCACTGCTGTTATAACACCACGCTCACACGGCAACATGTTTGTGTGAATTATCTAATTAGAAAAGCTCAAAGAGAGCCATTATCAGCACCTCAAGCGGTAGAAGAACCCGTCTGACAGCAGGACGACCTCGACAGCAGAGCTCTCTTTTCACATGTTTTATCCCGACGTTGGGACCTTGTCTCAGGGAGACACTTTGTTCAGCCGGCCGGTGGAAACGCACCTCGTTTGCATCACTGGCTTTAACAGTTCAACCCTAGATTTCTACAGCTCATATGACCAACGAATCCGCAACTCCTTGCCTTTATAAAAATAAAATAAAAAATAAAATAAAAATGAGTTTAAACTTATTTTCAGTGATCAAAAGTCAAGAGTCTGAGCAAGATTCCCCCAAAATGACTCCTCGATTGCGCAGAAGAATCTGAGGAACAATGAGATCACAGGATCTCGGAACGCCCAACATATGAAAAAAAAAAAACTCTGTTCTTGCTTCGCAATGTGGAGACATTGATACTGGTCAGAAAATGATCTAGATAAAAAATATTGTTCTGTGCCGTAACAACAACCCACAGACTAATAGTGCACCTTTTTAGAAAGATTAAGATCTAAAGCATCGAAATCTGCAACAATAAACACAATCCAGGAAAGCATTGGCATGTTAGGACGCATAGTCAGTCAAAAAAGGAAAAATGACCCACTTTGTGCCAAGACAGTGTCTGATCCAGTCGACCTTAGTATCAAAATGATCAGCTGTTTCCGCATGTGCCGTAAATGGACCAATGAGACCATAGGATTCTGAATCGCCATGAATTGCTGTGTTTGTAAATGTAGAGATACCATGGTTTGTAAGGATATGGATTGATTTATTAGACTCCCACGGGCCCGTACGGTTACAAGGATGTGTCTTTGACTGAAATCCGACATTGTAAGGGGGACTTATGCAGGTTTTAGTAAAACGTTATAGTCGCATGGTCATGTTAAGGAGCTTACGGAAATATTAAAACTTAACGATTTTTCAATGAGGCGATTGTGTAGTAAAGGTATCGTGAAGTACTAAGTTCTATTGTATACTATGTTATTCAAATATCATGTATGGTCATTATGCAACACGGGGATGTACAAGGAAATTCAGTTGTACAAACAAAACAAAAAACACAAACGGTTGTACATTCCTGTTTTGTGAATTTCCCTCACGAGGAAAGTAAAATCTTCCCAGAAGAGAAGCAAATATTGTACTTTTAAGTCCACTACCTTGATATGACAACTTTAGCTTCTAGTTACTTTGCAGATTCTGATTCAAAAATACTAATCAGTGAATGAATGTCAATGATTTGTTATGGATTTATCCACCATAAAGTGGCACAAAAAATAATAATTTTTGCACTTTCTTTGTTTAATTTCCTAAATGAATACGCTCTGCTGTTTTGTTGTATATATTGAGTATTTCTTATTCCGATATTCTTTGGTGTCTCTTCTATGTAAGTTGCTTGTTACTGTGACAAATAAATTTCCCCTTGGGGATGAATAAAGTATACATCCATCTAGTATCCATCCATCCAGTATCCATCTACCGTAAAAGTCAGGTTACAAGCCGCTTCTACCTCCGGTGGGTGTCCCCGCTGTAGCAAGCAGCGCTGCTGCTAGCTCCCCGCTGCCCGCGTCCCCTCTGCCCGAGTCGGGTGTCGAGCCGGGGCTGGTCCCGCTACCTTCGGCGGTTGTTGGGGAGCTAGCGGAGAGCTAGTAGGAGCTTTAGCAGGAGCGCTAGCAGGCTACAGCGGGGAGCTAACGGGGACACTGACCGAAGGTAGTAGCGGCTTGTAACCCGACTTTTACGGAAGTATCTATCCATGTAGTATCCATCCATCCATAAGCTCCACTTTTACCAGCTGCAACGTAAAAGAGATGACCACATAAATGCATCAATAATTATAATGCAGATATATATATATATATATAGAGATATATAAATAAGAGAGAGAGAGAGAGAAAAAATTCTGAAATGGGCCACTCTGCATAACGAGTATGTCTACTGTTGGTACAGATTTGGTACTTTTACCTAAGAAAGATTTAGAAACTTGTAACCGAGCATTTATACACTGTGGGATTGCAAGTTTTATTTAAGTGAAATATCTTTAGTACTCCCGCCAACACTGGTATATTCCATACAGCGCTTCACGGGGCGGCTGGAGGGGCGTACATACCTGCTGTGACGTACTCTGTGCTGGGCTCAGCCTCTGAGGTGGAGGGCCTGGGGCACTCCGGGCCGGGCTTCTTCTCCGGGGCCAGCTGGATGGGCACGGCCATCTGGCTCAGGTCGATGGTGTGCTGTCGGGGTTTGGACTCGGCTTTCTCCTTCACTGTCGGACGGGAAGCAAACAGGGTCGGTAAGTGAGGGCCAACAATGGTGTGCTGAGGATTTAATGTTGTGGAAACGTACAGTGACGTATACCGAGTTTATCTTGTAAATATGGAGGAAATGTTGAGTTTGTTAATTGTAACGAGAGCAGATCCTGTAGCGGGGAGGCTTCTTATTTAAACGTGATAAAAATAAATTGATGTTCTAATGAAGAACTGGTTCTCTATGCAGTTGAGGTAAATAAAGGCCACTGTGTAATAATTCACAATTCATCAAGTGTCACCTAGAAATCACAAGGGGTTTTAACATCGGTTAATAAAGTGGACCTGCTGAACTGCTCCGGTTTTGGGGAATTCACAGAAATGAGAAAAGGGCGAATGTCTTTGGAAGTTCTGAAATGCACTTCTTGTGTACGACACTTGATAATTGCTCTCACCTTCAAATATTTCGTGGTAATCTTTGTCACTGCCTGTCTACTAATCAACCCAGTTCCACAGGTTTGAAGCCCAATGAGCTTATTGTGAAAGCAAAGCCTCAGACATAATTACTACTCCACAAAGCACAAACAGCTGTTTGATAAACGTTGGTGATTCTTTGGCTGCTGTAGTCATCATGTGTACAGGTGATACAACCCCTCCCCCCACATCTTTCCGTGACATAAAGGCTTACCTGTTGTCTGTTGAAGCTCCAGAAGGGCTTTGATGGTGGAGGTAGCGGACTGGGATTCCCCACTCGACACCTCCTGGTAGATTATAGTCGGGCTGGACTCCACCGATATTTCCTGCTCGGTCCAGTCGTGCTCTCTGGAGGACACCATGTGCACAACAGGCTGAGGCTCTGAAGGACAAAATGACAAATTGTCATTTTTAACTTCTTAAAAACCCTTGAACCCCTAGGGGGTCTAGACCTCTTTTTCCCTGTGTTTGAGTCGTCGTAGGAACCCCAAATTAATTTGAATACTTGTGTTTATTGTATGTATTTGTTCAGAAAAGTCTTGGGAAAACGAAATAAATAAATAAATCACTTAAAAAAGATATTTTGATCATAACTATAAACATCCAGCCTGAGTATGAGCAAGGTGTATCAAAAAGTACTCCTTGAGAGTTCCTGAGTTAAAAAAAAAAAAATAGTTCGGTGCCGTAACAACAACCCACAGACTAATAGTGCACCTTTTTAGAAAGATTAAGATCTAAAGCATCGAAATCTGCAACAATAAACACAATCCAGGAAAGCATTGGCATGTTAGGACGCATAGTCAGTCAAAAAAGGAAAAATGACCCACTTTGTGCCAAGACAGTGTCTGATCCAGTCGACCTTAGTATCAAAATGATCAGCTGTTTCCGCATGTGCCGTAAATGGACCAATGAGACCATAGGATTCTGAATCGCCGTGAATTGCCGCGTTTGTAAATGTAGAGATACTATGGGTTTGTAAGGATATGGATTGCTTTATTAGACTCCCACGGGCCCGTACGGTTACAGGGATGTGTCATTGACTGAAATCCGACGTTGTAAGTTAGGGCGTTTACGTAAATAATTAAACTTAACCATCATTTACATTTTTTTTAAACCACAGGCCTCATCTCACAAGAGTTACGGTATTTTAGCGATTTGGGTTATTTTCACATTAAACTCTTTTATCCAAAAGAGTTGAGCAGCAGCAGACGTTTTATATCTCGTCTCTACATAAAGGAAAAGGGAAGTTTACCGTGAGCGCTGCTGTGGGACGACTCGCCCGATAAGCTTCCGGGGTCATCCTTCGTGGACCCGTCCTGGATCGAGGCCGGACCCTGACCCTGCACGAGTTCTGCCGAGCGGGTCACATGCTGCAGCGCCTCGGTGACCAGCTGCCGGGTCTGTTCGCTCACCATCGCCGTCTGGAAGACGGGCTTGGGCTTGATGAGAACCTGGAAGGAAACCAAAGGAGCATAAGAGGGTTCTGTAAAGCAGCGGCTCTGTGTCAACAGTGGAAGACGTTTTTATTTCAGACAAGACACTTTAGGATCATGGAATTGTCGATGTCTGGTTCCCACTACTTTGTTTCGATCTTTACTTTTTAGGGATTTATTCCACTTACAGCTGACGGAGGTTGGTGGGAGGCGATTCTTGTCTTTATTATTATTATTTATTGGGAACCGTTTGTCAATTTCAAACCGGTCACTCCCCTGCACATCCCTTCATACTTCATATTTAAATACACAGGTGTCACACATCCTTTAAATGTTCTGGAAATGTCCATATACAGCTTTATCCTTGATTATAACTCATGAAGTCCCTAAGTGACACCTACTGAACATCTTGGTGGGTCATGTGACAGGGTCATGCGATTTTGTGTTCCCATAACAACCTTTCCAAGATGGCTGATCCAGGTTGTGACAGATCTGAAGGAAATGCTCAATTTAAAAAAGCTTGTTTTCTGTTGCTAAAGGTAAGATTTACCCATTTAAGAATTCTAAATTCTAATGCTTAATTAACATGTCCTTTAATGTATTCAACCTGCTGTGAGCACATTTCTTGATTAAAATGATATGAAACAAATCAGATAAAAATCGTTGCGACACATACGTCACATCTGGAATTTAACCTAAAAATAAAAAAAACGGTGTGACATACAGTATATGCACAATACGAAAAATAATTATGATCTGCTCAGTTAATTTGGCTGATTCAATGATATTTAGCCAACATATTTTATATTGTTCAATCCAAAGCATATTAAAAGAAATGTAAACCAAAAAAATCATGTTATATTTATGCAATTATTAATACCATTTCTTTACCATTAACGCCCAATGTGACATATGTAACATTTCAAATATTTGACACTATTTTGAAAACAATATCAGAAATGTGTTTCATGTGGTCCATTTAGTCTGTATTATGTCCCCCATAATTTTCCTTGAAGGAGAAATGGGTCCGGGTTCTTATGGGTTAACGAAAGTTACGAAGGTAACTACGGTTCTATGAATCCTGGATGACCGCCAGAGGCAGTGTTTCACACTGGATATGTTCAATATCGCGCTTGCGCAGTTCGAGTAATTATAACAACAAAGTCACGTGTGACCTTGGGTGACCCCCAGCGGGGTATAACTTCCCGCGTCATCCCGAGCTTGGTTCTGCGGAATCTTCTTGCGAAATCACGGGATTCCGAGTGACCAAGAACTCTGGCGGTCATCCAGGATTCATAGAACCGTAGTTACCTTCGTAACTTTCGTTCTATTTCATCCTTACTGACCGCCAGAGGCAGTGTTTCACACTGGATGACTTATACCAACAAAGTCACGAGGAACGTAAAGGAACCTACCTCGTCTGACTCATGCGGAGGAATTTGGACGAAGAACCACCCCCAGTGGGTGAGGGGTGGCAACGTTCACCCTGTAGTATCTGGTGAACGTGCTCGGTGATGCCCATGAGGCAGCAGCACATATATCCTCCATGGGCACACCTCTCATGGTTGCCCATGACGTGGAGACACTCCTGGTAGAGTGGCCCCTCACTCTGGATGGCAGCGCACGGCCACTCGCTCTGTAGGCACAGGCAATGACCTCCACTATCCAGTGGGACAGGCGCTGTTTAGAAAGGGCACGGCCCTTCCTAGGTCCACCATAGCAGACGAAAAGCTGCTCCGACTGCCATATGCCTGCGGTGGCCTCGACATAGGTTCTGAGGGTCCGCACCGGGCACAGCAGCCCTGACCTCTCCTCCCCCACTGGAGGGTCAAACTGTGCGAGCTGGATAGGCTGGTTGAGGTACGAGCGTGTCAGCACCTTTGGAAGAAATGCTGTATTAGGCCACAGTGTGACGCCAGAGCCGTCTGAGTTCCACCTTAGACAGGATTCGCTCACCGACAGGGCGTGTAGCTCGCCTACTCGTTTTGCCGAAGTGATGGCCAGGAGAAAGACAGTCTTTGCCGACAGCCATCGCAGCTTTGCCTCTGTCAAGGGCTCAAAGAGAGGTGAACATAGGGTGTCCAGTACCACGGTCAAGTCCCATGGAGGAGCCCTCGGGGTGCTCGGAGGTCGCAGTCGCTGAGCCCCCTTTAAGAAGAGGGACACAAGCTTGTGGCTCCCTACAGTGTCGTTGTCGATCTTAGCATGCTGGCATGAGACAGCAGCCACGTAGACCCTTAGGGTAGAGGGAGACCGGCCCTTATCTAGGAGGGACTGCAGAAACTCGAGTACAGTCTGCACTGGGCACTGTACTGGGTCCATGTTGTGAACCCCACACCAGTCAGAAAATAGTCTCCGTCTACACTGGTACTGTAGACGGGTAGATGGCGCTCTGGCATTCAGAATAGTCCTCCTGACTGGTTCTGTGCAGCTGCTTAGCAGCCGGTCGGGCCCTGCAACGGCCAGGCCCATAGTTGCAGGCGGCTGGGGTCGGGATGCCAGATCCGACCCCCTAGCTGCGATAGGAGATCCCTCCTGTCGGGGAGGCGCCATGGCGTCCCGCAGCAGAGTCTGTGCAGCAGAGGAAACCAAATCCTGGCGGGCCATAAGGGGGCCACCAGCACCAGCCTGTGGCCCTGCTGAAGAACCCTGAGGAGCGTTGGCAAGATCAGGGGAAATGGAGGGAAAGCATAAAGGAGGCCCTCTGGCCATGTGTGAGCCAGGGCATCTTGACCCAGAGGACTGGTCCTCTCCATCAGGGAGAACCAGTGGGGGCAGTGGGTTGATATCTCTGAGGCAAAGAGATCCACCTCTGCTCTGTCGAAGAGGCCCCAGATGCTGTGCACGACCTCTGGATGGAGACACCACTCCCCCGGTGGGGGCTTGTGACGGGAGAGGGAATCTGCGACCTGGTTCCGTTCTCCCGGTAGATACATCGCCCGAAGGCTGGTCAAGCGAGGGGCTGCCCAGGTCAGAAGGGCTCGGGAAACCCGTAGCAGTCCTGTTGACCTGGTGCCCCCCTGATGGTTTATGTGGAACACGGTCGAGGTGTTGTCCGACCGAACAAGTACATGTCTCCCTCTCAAGTGTGGCAAGAAATGTTTGAGCGCTAGGTGCACTGCCTGAAGCTCCAGAACATTGATATGCTCCATGTGGTCCTGAGCGGACCACTGCCCCTGAGCAGTCCTGTTCTGCCACACTGCGCCCCACCCTGAGAGGCAGGCGTCTGTCGTGACGACCTCCCGACGGGATGGGACCACGCCCATGGGAACACCCCCTGACAGGTATGCTCTCTTCCTCCACGGGGATAGAGCAAGAAGGCACTGTTGCGACACCTCTATTGTTCTGTTCCTGTGGCGCCTGGCGTCCAAGCGAAAGCTGTTCAGCCATCTCTGCAAGGGGCGCAACGACAGCAGGCCCAAGGGAACGACAGCTGAGGCTGCTGTCAATTTGCCCAATAGGCAAAGAAAACGGATGTAGGGCAACCGCCTGCCCCCTCGGAAGAGGGGAAGGCTGCGGAGGATGTCGTCCACACGCTGGGGCGACGGACAGGCTCTCATAGTGGCCGCGTCCAGAGCTAGACCGATAAAGGTTATGCTCTGAGAAGGGCTCAGAGAGCTCTTCTCCATGTTTACCCTGAGGCCCCACAGGGCCACATGAGACAGAAGGCGAGCGGTGTCCTGTGCAGCCTGAACCCGGGATGGTGCGCAGATCAGCCAATCGTCCAGGTACGGCAATATCTTCATGCCCTGCGATTGCAGGGGAAGAAGGGCAGCGGCGACACACCTCGTAAACACTCGTGGGGAGAGGGAGAGTCCGAATGGAGGTACCCTGAACTGAAAACAGCGGCCTTGAAAGGCAAAACGAAGGTACTGTCTGTGGTGAGGCACAATGGGGACATGAAAATAAGCATCCCTCAAGTCGACCGACGTGAACCAGTCTCCCCTGGAGACGGCACGAAGGACACCTGCTGTGCTCAGCATGTGAAATGGTAAGACCTTCAGGAACTTGTTTAGTCCCCTCAGGTCTAGGACTGGGCGCAGTCCGCCGTTCTTCTTCCTTACGAGGAAGTAGGTTGAGTAGAACCCCCCGGGTTGTAGCTGGGGGTCCACCACCTCGATTGCGCCCTTGGTCAGGAGCACGGCTAACTCCTGGCTCAGGGCTAGGGACTTCGCCAGGTCGGTGATGGTAGTCATCTTGAATAATTAATTGATTGAAGCCTGTACCCCTGGGTTAGGGTGGAAACCACCCAGGGGTCTGGGGCGTGAGCTGCCCAGTAGCTGACCTGCTGCTGGGAGAAATAACCAACAGCCGGCCCGGGGATCTCAGGCCCTGCCTCCCCTGCCTCCCCTGCCCCTTGAGGCTCTGGGGGGGCGAACACTAGTCCCCCGGCTCGGGGGTTGCCTGGGGGGAACGCGGGAATAGTCGCGTTGGGAGCGGATCGGCCTCTCCACGGGGTGCTGAGCCCGTTGGTGGCTACTGGGGCGAGCTGGGGGCCGAAAATGGCCACGGGAGGCCGCCCTGGTTCTGCGAGGTGTGGTTATGTCCCTGCGAAGGCCAGAGAACTGCTGCCTGGTCTGAACGGCCTGCACAGTCCGCTGAAGCGCCTGTAGAGCAGCTGAGCCGAACAGCTCCCCGGGTTCAACTGGGACAGCACGGAGGGTCCTCCTACATGTCTCCGACAGGGGTGACTGCGCCAGCCAGACCTGGCGGCTGGTCTGAACTAGGGTGGACATCAGGCGCCCGAGTTCCCTTGACATGAGTGCAAACGCCTGCAGTGACGCATCACTGAGGCTGGTGGCAGAAGCGTCGAACGTAGCCTGCTGCAGAGACACTGAGAGACCAAGCATGAGATGGGAGAGTGAGTTACCAAAACGACCCATGCGTGCCGCCGTCTTGTAAGCCTGGGAAAGCAGGTCATCTGTGACCCGACATTGGGGTCGAGGGCACCTGGCACTCGGCCTCAGATTCTCCTCGGGAGAAACTATGAGAGACGCAATAGCCGGCTCAATGGGTGGCATGCCCTCCAGGCCCCATTTTGCCGCGTCCTGCATGGACGCCAGGGTTCGGCCATCCACTGGGAGACGGGAGAGAGTACTGGTGTCTCTCCAGCACGGATGCAACTCCCTCAGATACTCCTCAGAGGGAGGGACAGAGAAGGTGGCAGGGGTAGGAACGTGCCTGAAGAAGGCACTAGCAGGTGGGGGTTCCGGCTGCTGTATCTCCAACTGCAGGCGTGCAAGTGCCATGCGAATGACGAACCCCATAGAGCCGTCGACTGCCCCCTCCGACGGAGTATGGCCTGAGGCACGGGAACTAGGCCCGGAAGCATGGGAGGGCCGCTCGTCACCGTACTCGGTAAAGAAATTGGCGGACGCCGCCAGTGACATCATGTCCTCCTCCGGGACCGGCTCAGCCGCAGATGGATCTGATCCCCCAGTCTCCCCCGCACTAGGGTGGAGGGCCAGGAGAAGCGACTTCACCTGAGCTAGCTCGGCGGCTAACAGATCCACCTTCAAAGCTAACTTTGCAGATTTAGCCCTCTTGGGGGTAGCCCCTGCGGCTCCCGTCGGCCGGCGTCTGACCCGGGTAGGTTGGGCTGGCTCCGGCTGCCCTGATGGGGGGAGGTCCGCCCCGCCCCTCAGGTGCCCTACCATGGCCAATCTAGCGGCCCTTACTGCGTAAGGCATAATGCCGCAGTTCATACACGGGTTCTCCGAGAGACCCTCCCTCAGGTGCTCGAGGCCGAGACAGGAGGGGCAGAGGTCATGGCCGTCTTCAGGCTGAAGAGGAGCCATACAGGTCCTACAGCCGGCAAGGTTAAACATAACCAGCGCTTAGCCACCAAGCGCTCTGCAATTATTGCCTCTGTGGAGACCGGTCCTGTGGCAACAGGACAGGCACAGTCTGTCTAGTGGGGGGGAGCGAGAGCACTCTCCTCACCAGTACAGTAGCTGTGGCTCCTGGCGTCCTAGCAGTGAGCTACAGCGGGAGCACTGCGCCACTGTGGAGGCTGGTCCCGTGGCGCCAGGACAGGCACAGCCTGACTTGGTTAGGGGGAGCGAGAACACTCTCTTCACCAGTACAGCAACTGTGACTCTTGGCGTCCTAACAGTCAGCTACAGCGGGAGCACTGTGCTACTGTGGAGGCCGGTCCTGTGGCGACAGGACAGCCACAGTCTGTATAGTGGGGGGAAGCGAGAGCACTCTCTTCACTAATACAGTAGCTGTGGCTCCTGGCGTCCTAGCAGTCAGCTACAGCGGACTAGCGCTGCGCTACTGTGGATGCCTGTCCTGTGGCGAGAGGACGGCACAGCCCGACCCAGTGGGGGGGGGGGGAGCGAGAGCCCCTCCTCACCAGTACGGCAACTGTGATTCCTGGTGTCCTAACAGTCACTACAGCGGGAACCTGTGTAACTGTGGACCTACCTGAAAGCCGGCCGCGACGGTGTAGCATCTAGCATCACTGAGCGGACGCGCTCTCGTTAGCACTCCCCTAATTAGCCGGCGCGCTAACGCGGGATATGCTGCTCCTGTAGGAAACAGTGTTAACGATCTCACCCGGTGATGCTTCACGGTGTGAAGACTGCAAACCCGGTGATGACCGAAGGTAGGAACGCCGCTCGGCTCGATGGTCCGAACGTGGAAAGCGTCCCGTTTCCTCTTAGGAGGTTGTAGCTGTCGCAGCCTTTGGAGGGCGAGGGACCCGCGGCTCCGACCGGTGGTCACAAGGCTACAGGCGACGAGCTCTCTATACAAGTTCAGCTCCAGCTGATGCTAACACACTAGTTAGCCTGCGCAGCGAGAAGATGAAAGAGAACCGAGCTCGGGATGACGCGGGAAGTTATACCCCGCTGGGGGTCACCCGAGGTCACACGTGACTTTGTTGTTATAATTACTCGAACTGCGCAAGCGCGATATTGAACATATCCAGTGTGAAACACTGCCTCTGGCGGTCAGTAAGGATGAAATAGAACATACATTACACTTTAACACACACTTACAGTACACTTGTTTAGAGTACTGTTATCTGTTTGTGTGTGCACTTTATTGTAAATTGAATATGCTTCTATTGTTGTTGTTGGTATAATGTGTGCACCACCCGCCAAGACAAATTCTTCATTTGTGTAACATACCTAACAAATAAATGGTTCTGATACAAGTTTCAACAACTACGTCATGTTTCCGTCTGCTTTGTTACGAGTTCAGGAAGCCGGTCATAAATGTAAAAAAAATAATGATTTGGTGGCGTTTTCGTCACTGGAAAGTGGCAACTTTAGCATCAATCAATATTGACTTTAAAATATTGTGATGTGATTTTCAGAGTGTTGTTTCCGTTTGGGCAGATCCAGCTGGTGGTTTTAGTAAACCTGCACCGCGGGTCGTCACTACAGTATGTGCATGTTGCGTACAGTGTGTATTGTGCATCGTACCGCAGGCTGACCTCAACTTCCCCTCGATGACTAAAAACAGAAAGTGAATTCAGGCTAAATTTAGACTCAAGTGATGAGTTTGATATTGAAAGTACGACGTACTTCTGCTGAGGAAATCAGCAGAATCTTGTTGCAGTTGTCACGAACCAGGCCGCACGGCCATGACAAAAAGGGGGGGGGGGGACACACACGGACACGGACACACACACGGACACACGGACACACACACACACACACACACAGACACCATGAGTGGTTTAACATAAAAAAGCCAAACTGAAGATGGACCGAGTTGCCGACACCAGCCCACTCGTGTCTCGTGGCGGGTTGAGGGCTCTCCCTCAACCCGAGGCCCTTTGAGCTCATTCCCCTTGAGCGCAGGTGTCCCCACTCTCCTGACGACCCTGTCTGCCACACCCACCTGCACACCAACACCCAGTGGCAGATCGGGTCGTCACACAGTAATTAAATACTGACACCAGTGAGTTGAATTCCAATTCCCCCAAAAGGTCGTAAAAATAAATATTAGGGTAGTTAATTATCTCTTTAGTTCTCACTTCTCAGTAGGCGTTTCTTTTGAAGTCACAAGAGAAATACTTTCAGACCCCGTATTCTTGGTAGTTGTCAGAAAACGTTATTTCTACAGAACTACTCTTGTTGTAACTTTTTTTAAACCTGAAGAAAAATCCCCAGGAACTGAAAGCGTCGCCTACAGTGGTCGGTTTCATTGTACAGCAGCTTCCGACGAGGGCGCAGGGCACAAAAAATATATAATCCAACCAAATATAGCAGACTATATTTGGAGTTTCCCTCTCATGACAAGGCAGATCTATGAAAAGCATGTGCTCTTGTCAACACGTTGGTTGTACATATATGAATGGTTATGACAGTACACTTGTTTATAGTACTGTTATGTTTGTCTGTGCAATTTATTTTATATTCTATTGTAAATGTAATATGTTTCTATTTCTTGCACTGTGTTGATTGTCGTTGTTTGTCTAATGTGCGCACCGCACCACCTGCCAAGACAAATTCGTCGTGTGTGTAACATACCTGGCAAATAAGTGGTTCTGATTCTGACACTGCAAAAAAAAAAAAAAAAAAAACAGATTGCCAAATAGACTGTATGAACAAATAAGGAATAAATAATGTTGAATCCAAAAATGTTGATTCGGGTACGGCCCGAAGGTAAATAATGTGTTTCCAGCTCGCTCCACTGCCCACAAGTGGTCGAAGAAGACCAACTCTTACAGTTTTAATATAACGAGTCAGAAACGGGAGACAAACGCTGCAGTCTGCAGCTGCTTGAACCTGAAAGAGCATCAGATTAGGTTTCTGCCCGGCTCATTGACAACATTTTAGGGAAAGACTCCTTCCTCTCCCTGAATGGGGGAAGTAAATGGAGGAAGAGGAAAAGGTCAGCATCAAAAGCCCCCGCTGTCCATCTGTCAGCCGGAAGAATTGGGGAGTTTTCTCTTCTGTTCAAACGTTTGCATATTTGTTTCAGCGACTAGATCCAACTTCCCCAGAAAATATCAAGCACTACCCAGATGAGTTGAGAAGTCTAAAATTAGCTTAATGCAAAATTAAAACTGCTCTTTTGTGTTCAGCAGACATTACACTTGTGGTTGTGAAGTCAGTCAGTCCATCATGTAAATATCCACTTGACTAGACGTTAGTCATATGCTAACAGGATCTAATGATAATTTTAATTTACAGCCTTAAAGCCACATTCCCTCAGCGGTAAATTAAATATCTCAGAGCGGTAGATTGTCGGAAAACAGCGTTATAATTAAAAAGGTTGCCCTAGGTCTGTTTTTAAGCCGTTTTTTTATTTTTTAAGGAAAACCTTCAATGAGCTGGCGGCGCCTCACCTGTGTCTTGCCCTGCTGGCCGTAGACTATCTTGGTGGGGATGATCTTGGTGGCGGTGGCCTGGGCTCCAGAGCTCATGCCTTTGGGCTGCGTGACGATCATCTTGGTGATGGGTCTGGAGGCTGTGATGATCGCCGGTTTGGTCCCCTGAACCGCCTGCAGGCCTTTCTCACCCTGAAGCACACACGGTTTATTACAACATATCAGACGACCAAAAGCAGAGAAACCCCAGTTCTTTAGAGACTCAACCTAAAATGCTCATATGCAATAGAGTAGGGCTGCCACAATTAATCGATTAGTTGTCAACTATTAAATTAAATCGGCAACTAATTTGATAGACTTATTGTTTTGAGTCATTTTTAAAAGAAAATGAAAGTCAAAATTTGGTCTTTCCAGCTTTTTAAATGTCAATATTTTCTAGTTTTCTTAACTTCTATGCAACAATAAACTGAAAATCTCTGAGTTGTGGACAAGAAACAACAACATTATCTTGGGTTTTGTAAACACTGATCCAAACAATAGCCCAACAAACAATTAATAAAAAATAAAAATAAAAAAAGTAATCAAAAAGATTGACAGTGAAAATAATCGTTAGTTGCAGCCCTACGACAGGAGTCGCTTTATCATTTTAAAAGACATAAGAAACCTACTTTAAAGCAACAGTTCTACATTTTGACAGTCAGGCTAGCTATTTCCCCATTTCCAGTCTTTGTGCTAAGCTAAGCTAACTGGCTGTAGCTTCATATTTAACAAACAGATATAAGAGTGATATCAATCTGAACATCTGCCTCTTCACCAGAAAGCAAAGGAATTTTTCCAAAAATTTCTTTAAAAAAACACAAATGAAAACACAGTACTGTATTAAACAAATTTTAAAACCTTGAATTCAGGAAATGTAATTTGATAAAATGTTGAAAAGGACCTTTGTGTAGGTTGTGAAGGTTTCAAACTTTGGCAACACCTAGTGGTTGTATCAAAAAAGACAAAGACGTCAAAACAGTGACATTTGTAATTTGTAAAAAAGGTTGTTAACAAACATTTATGCCATCAGAATCATTTGAAAGGTTATTAAGTGACGTCTTGGTGGTGCAGTCTTGTTCTGACTGACCAATCAGACAAATCATAGGACAGTAAACAAAGTGATAATCGCCATTTTTGTTATAGTTGCCAATTCATTTTATTTCCAAAAAAAACTAACTGGCTGTCTTCGGAGGGATTACTGGCCTCAGACCAGCTGGGAAAGTTGGCAGCACCAGTGCTACCAGTTGAACGGTCTGTCTGGAACCCTGCATAGTGCTTAGAAATGATAGATTCACTGACCCCAGCGTTTAAAAGTGTGGTGACCACGTTCTTGCCAGGTAGTCCTTGGATGGTCGCTCCTTTCCCTGTGGTTTTCTGGACCACAATGACATTTGGCTTGGAGGTCATGGGGATGGTGGTGATCTTAGTCGTCGTGCCTGTTGCGGAGGGAAGTCAACATTTTATCACAACCGTAGATTATGGAACATAACAGCAACATTGATGTCTTCTCGTTTGCCTCACCGGAAACGATGTTACTGCTGATTATCTTGCCGCCAAGCGTGGCCAAAGACTTGGGCACCACTGTGATGATGCTGCCGCTGGTGGTCTTGACGTAGGTGGTCCCGCCGCTGGTGGCTGCTATTCTGGCGCCGAGGCTGGGGCTCACGGTCGGTCTTGTGTAGGTGGCCTGGGTGGCTGCGTACAAACATACAGCGTCGCTATTCAATAACCAGGCCTGGGGATCAAAGCCTCGGTGCTTTATCGAGTACAGGTGAGTTATGCATCACTCACCTGTGGACTGGGTGACCAGTTTGGTTGTCATAATGGCTCCGTTGCTACTGACGACCATGATGGGGGACGAGCTGCTGCTGGACAAAGCCACCGACGAAGGCTTGGGCAGGATTTTGCTGGGCTGAACCTGCTGAGTAATTATCTTGACACCTGTAAATACGCACAAGCAATACACTGATTTAGTTTTTTTTTTTTTTAAACAGCTCCCCCTCCCCCTCCCACGAGGGCGGTGCCAGCGTACAGTTACGGAATTTGCGGAGGTGGTCAGTCAAACAATGGCGCTGGTACACACAACTGAAAGTTGACGTTCTCTGAATACTACAGTTGTTGAGTCACAACATGACATTTTAGGATGTTTTCAGGCGAGAAGTTAGTTGTTTAAGCATCAAATATGTGATCCGTTCATCTAGAAGCCGCCGACTTAAAAAGATACGCCGACGGTTTGAGGTCCAGCTTGTGGGACAGCTGAGTCCCGCCGGCACCGGGCCGAGAGCAGCCTGGTCCCGGCAGGACTTTTTTAAATGATCCGCTGGCTCCGATTTTTCCGTAGCGGTTAAACATCGATTTTATTTTTACTGTAATTGATCTCCTTGGAGCATATCCTGCTTTATCAATTAATGAATATGTATTTTTTATTTTGAATATATATATATATATATATATATATATATATATATATATATATATATATAATGAATATGTAATAATTAATTGTAATTCACAATTAATTCATATGTATTTTTTAATGCATTTTATATAAATACTTAATATTATATTTATATAGATACACATATAATTGCAATCAATTCGGTCAAACGTCAAAAGACACCGCTGTAGTTGTAAAAGTTAAATTAAAATCTTAAGTTATGAATCTTAACCTTTCCCTCCGTCAAACTGATGTAACGTTACTGTGAATAAATAATAAACTAATAAAGATTGCTCGTTAGATCCTCAAAACTGAATTATATCTCATGTTTAACCGCTACGGAGAAATCGGAGCCAGCGGATCATTTCAAAAAGTCCTGCCGGGATCAGGCTGCTCTCGGCGGGCAACAGAACGCTGACGGCCCGGTGCAGACGGGGCTCACGGTCCCGCGACCAGGAATTCAAACCGTCGGCGTATCTTTTTAAGCCGGCGGCTTCTAGATGAACGGACCCCAGATTTGATGCTTAAACAACTAACTTCTCGCCTGAAAACATCCTAAAATGTCATGTTGTGACTCAACAACTGTAGTATTTAGAGAACGTCAACTTTCAGTTGTGTGTACCAGCGCCATTGTTTGACTGATGAGCTCCACTAATTCCGTAACTGTACGCTGGCTCCGCCCTCGTGGGTAGGGGAGGGGGAGCTGCACTCATGTGAGTGGTTGAAAATGAGGGCGACATCTGATTGGCTACGGATAGGTCCATATAGAAAAAATGCATTTACGAATCCAAAGGACGGCAGGGGAGTCTCATAAAAGCCACTCGTAAATGTGAAGCTTTTCACAAACAAATGCAGAAATATATTTGTGATTTTTTTTTTTATACATTGATATAAATCATTGGAATGTATTTGTAAACCCTTCTGTGTGCATTTGTAAATCGAATATATTTGTGAATTGTTCTGTGCGCATTTGTGAATCTTTCTGTGCGCATTTGCCATTAAAGAGACTGAAATAACCCCATAGCAATATGTTAAGCTAGTGCATTGAGAGTGCAGAAAATATATTTTAAAAACAAGACATATTGCTAAAGAAAATATCTTATTTTGCCCGCAAAAAAGCACAATACAACATATTTATGCTTGCACAAATGAACATACAAATAAGAAAGAAAGAGAATGAAAGACAGAAAAAAAAATTATAAAAATAATAAGAGACAACAAAAGAAATAAATCAACCAAAAAAATTTAAAATAAATAAATAATATATATATATATATATAAAACAGAGGAGGGGATAAAGCTTAAGAAGAATATAAAGAAAAACCTAAAGAAAGAAATAGCTATAGAAAGTTAAAGAACAATAAAAACATAACGAAATAGAGACAGAAGCTTACCGGACTCTTGTTTGATCTGAATGGTGGGCTTGGAGCCCGGCGAGGTGGTGGTGGTCTGGGTCTGGCAGACTCCCATCGCTGAGCTCTGTTGCAGCTGTTTGGGGAACTGGGCCATGATCTGAGCCGGCGATCCCGCCAGGGTCTTAGGTGAAGGAAGTCTGGCTGAAGCCACCTTCACTCCGGCCGAAGTAGCACCTACACCAGTGAACACCGTGCGGTTATGCTAACGACGCTAACAGTTTGGCAACAGAAATTCTGAGGTCAAAGTGACACAAAAAGAGCAAATGTGTTAAAGTCTATGTTCACTAATGGGCTGTAAAATACCGTTTCTTTATCAGGGTATATACAGGAATCCTGAAGCAAATTTTAATACCTTTCTAAGACTTTTTTAAGACCATCCCAATATTTTTTAATACCTCACCGCCATTTCAATATGCAACCATTGTGACACCTTTAACTTACCAGTTTTAGTTTGTGATAAAGACTACAGACCACTAAGACCACTATGGTACAACATAATTCAAAATAGGCTGGGATAATAACTCAAGGGCAAAGTTTATTTAACAAACAACATTGCTCGTATTATGTATATATATATATATATATATATATATATATATATATATATATATATATATATATATATATATATATATATATATATATACATATATATTATGTATATATGCTCGTATATATGCCCGAATCGTATTATGTAACCCGATTTGTCTTTACCACATGCAAAAGTCTTGGCTATGTTTGAATCGGGAAACATGGCAGTGAAAACGTCACCCAAGTGTTCATTGCTGTTCAGTGAGTGGTGTTTCTCCGCTGTGTGGAGACACCACAACACCTCCGCACGCAGCGTTGCCGTGCCGCCCAGCGCCACCATTATGTCGGCAGAGTGAGCCGTAACGTTAGGTTCAGGTGCGGCTGTGACGGCACTGGGTTGTGGTTGTGCACAGAAAGCAGCGATGGAGAGCTGCCGCTCTCGGCGGCTAGCAGCGGCTTTGTGGCTAGCGCAACACATATGGGACCTTAATGCTTGAATTCCCATAGACACGATGCTCATCTTCTTCTTGCACATTGTACAATATGCCTCCTTGGCATTTCCCTCCACTCGCTGCAGCCATTCTTTAAAGTCCGGCATGTCAAGCCAGGACTCCGCAAACTTACACTTCCCCATGATCGTTCACCTTCTCGTGTTTTCGCGTTGATAGGTGCGTTCGTAATTAGCACCGGGAGCGCCAGAGCGTACTGCACTCTGGCTCTCCTGGAGACAGTTTACGAACGCACCCACAAAAAAAGAATACATTTTTACGATGTTTTTACCCAAACTCTTGGACAGCGAATTAAAAAAAAAAAACCTTCAAAATGTAAGACTTAGTGAAGTCGTGATAAGACTTTTTAATACTTTTTAAGGGTCTTAATTTTCCCCTAATTGATTTATAACCTTTTAATACTTTTTAAGACACCGCGGATACCCTGTTTATAACAGTGTCATTCAAATTGTTATGTTTGGATATAACTGGTTTGTGATAAACAAAGAAATGTGAGAATTTGACACTTTCCATAATTTTACATTATTGTGACCAGAATATTTTTGGATTATGGACTACTTTATGGTTAGATATCAAAAAAGCTTTTGGATTTGTTTACCTAATTAAACAGATTATCCCATTTAAAATAATCTAATTTGGAATAGTTAACATATTTTCTTGCCGCACTCTAAACTGCTACATGAACCTAAACTCACTCATTCACAAAGACACATTCACATAATAATTAGAGTTAGCAAAACAACAACATTAACTTGCTCTGACATTCATCAGATCTAGAAGGAAGTCTTCTGAACTGACACATAACAGGATGTTTATTCCTGGATGTGTAACGTGAAAAGGATTGTTAGTTGTGACAAAGTCACAGAAAATTATCCTCCAAACCTGCGGTGGAGATTTTGTTCTTCTTTTAGCTTTTTGAAAAGTCCTAATAAACCCACAGTTCCCTACCTGCCCAGCACCAAACAGCAGGAAAACAGTTTGTTAGTGACCATAGTGTAGCATTTAGCAGCTTAAGAGACCGACATTTTTTGAGGAGTTGGTGGAGCCCAAAAGCAGAGCTAAAAATAATGAACATTACACAATTTCCATGACTCCAAATAAATGCTAATAATGCTACGTATCTTACTGCTGATGGGGGTTTGAGGCTATTCCTGTAACTTACTCTAAATGGATGTTAAAATGTGGTTTAAAATACGGATGTTGGTGCAGAGGACGACCTACCTGTTGTTGACATGACCACTGCTGGAGTCGAGGACACCACTGTGGTCACCGCAACGGTGGTGGCGGCAGGGCTGGCGGGGAAGACCACCGTCTGCTTCTGGGCAGTCGCGGTCAGCATGGAGGTGGAGACCAGCTTGGACAGAGCGGCGTTGTTGTGAGCGTGAGACTTGGACAGGATGTTGGGCACGAAGTTGGAGCTGGGGGACGTCGTCACGATGATCACCTGAAGGAATACGAGACATTTACAACATGGAGCTGAAGATCACGGAGGATTTGTCTGATCTGAAGTTATCAAAATTAGATTTATATTATATTAATACACTTACTAGATAATTTATACAAAAGTCTGTATATATTTTTTATTTTATTTATTTATCCTCAAAAGTAGTCGTCTACATAGTAGGCCACATTCTGTTGAAAGCTTGTATTTCTACACAGTTGCAGATAAAGATCAGTAATAATATTATATCCAACCAAATATAGCATTTTTGGGAGTTTCCCTCTCATGTGACCAAGTCAGATCTATTAAAAACATGTGCTCTTGTCAACAAATTAATCATAAACACGTTGGTTGCACTGATATGAATGATGACACTGCAAAAAAAGAATCCACACCCACAAAGGATTGTTAAATTGTTGGGGTGTAGCTCGTCTTTTAATCAGAGGATCGGTAATAATATAATATAACATCATATTATTACTATAGTATTTTATTGGCTGGCTGGCTGTGTAGGATTGTTTCCGACTCTTGAGATCCAACCATTTCCAATAAACCCAGTGTTGTGAAGTCCAAAAGTTAAAACCATGAAGACGTCATCACTTTATTTATGTCGAGAAACTGAGTAATGTTCATTAAAGAAAGTTGTTTTCATCAAAAAAATACTCATTTAACAGCTTCATGCTAATTGAGGATTTTGTTTGTGGATTGAAAAATGTTTTAAGGTTGATGACGTCAGAAAATATAGGATCGGGAGCTCAGCTTGTCTTGGAAACAAGTAGGCGGGGCTTCAAAGGGAAAAGGTTGGGAACCACTGGGAGAGAGAGGTGTGTTGAAAGCGTGGGCACGAGCGCCGCTCACCTTCTGTGTGGTGGTATTGGTGCTTTGGATGGTGGGCTTGGTAAAGGTGATCTTGACGGGGGACAGGTGCGGCGGCAGAGAGTTGGCGATGCTCTGCATGATGTTGCTCATCTTGGGGCTGCTCACCGGCACCGTGATGCTCTTGGAAACCGGTGGCGTCGCCTTGGAGACCTCCTTCAGCATCACCGGCGACGAGCTGGACGAGTTCGTCCGCCGGCGCTTGCGAGGCTTCTCGTCCTCGTCGGAACAGCTCACGCCTGTCAGGATATCGAAATATGACTGTAGTTATGTCTTAATCAGACGATAGGTTTCTCAATTAAATTGGTGTGTTCAACGTTAGAAAATAGTTGGACGTCGCAAAACATCTTTTGTTCGAGAACCACTCCAAAAACAAAAAAATATTAAATTCACGATAAATTCCCTTCCTAAATCAGTCTGTTAGACAGAGCTTGTTTAATTTGCATGCACACATTGGCAGCAGATGCTTGTGTAAAACTGTCAAATTCAATCCAACAAATCCTAGGAGACGCCGTGTTTAGCAAATTTAAATCCCAGCCAGTAAAAAAGAACTGCATTGTGGAGAGGATTTCTGAATCACTCGTCCTGGCACAAAACCGAGCCGTCAAACGCTGAGAGGATGAGACTCCATGACGGCGTTAGCTTTGTTCCGTTTGGATGTCCGTAAGCCGTAAACAAAGCCTTCTGGCGCCCCCTTTAGGCTAATCAGTATACATGTTGTAGCCTTCGCAGAGCAATAACTTATCCGATGATGCAGACGCTCACTTTTCACATAGACGGTGCTCCCACTGGGCAGCACCACCACGTTGGAGGAAGGACTTGGCGGTCGTGGGGATTTCACAGTTGCTCCTATGGCGCTGCTGGGCGCCGTCACGCTGGTGGAGGTGCCGGTGGTGCTCGTGTAGGAGTAACATACAACCACTGCAGGGAGGAGAGTAAACATCCATTCAATGTGGAATCGGGTTTAAAACATGTTCATGTTCGCAAAAGAATATTAAGAGAAACCTGCATTTTATAGCTACATGCATTTCTAGAATAATTACATAAAATAATAAGACGTGAAATAATCTTGTTTGCCGTCGTGATTGCAGCAGTTGTCGAATGCAAAGTGATGCTGGCCCACCTTCTTTGTTTCCCGTTTCCGCCGGCAACAGAAGGGATGCGTTCTGATTGGCCGTGGCACTGGCCACAGCATTAGCTGTCACGGTAAACGCCGTCTGAGGGACCAGCCTCGGCATCAAGGGGACAAGCCGGCGTCCCTCAATGGACCATTCGGACGAGCTGTTGGGACCCGACATGCTGAAAAAAGTTTTTAAAACTACAATTCTCAGTGTGCAACGGTGAGCCAAATTCACAATAAAAACATCTGCACGGTCACAGAAGAGTGCCCATCATAATTGATGAAACGTTTGATTTCTGAACCGATGAGGGCGCCATTTTATTTGCTCATTGTTGCTGAAAAGTGGATTCGTAAACTGACAAATGAACACACACACTGCGAGGTACTGCACATGACGAAGGAAACGCCCACATGGCCGCTTACACACTTACTGATATGCGATGGTGGTGAGGCGCTCATCGTTGACGGCCCTGCGGACTTCTGCGCGATGGCGTTCTGTTGAGATCCTGGGAGGAGAAAATTATATTTTAAATAAATTAAAAGTTTGACAGATTGTTTGAGTTCTAGAAGATGTAGGAAAACAATTACCCAAGGATTTTAGTGAGCTCCCCCAACAAATCCTTCTTGTCTTTCGTCAGGTCTCCTTGTGCTCGCAGGGCACTGATGACGCCAGCGTAAGCCTCCAGCTCTGAGAAACAGAAATAAAAAAACAAGGATGTGACTTCAATCAGGTGAACTCAAATATGAACCCCTTGTTCTGATTTAAGATGGAATAATTCTGTTTACAGAGATGTTCCTCCACCTTATTTATTTAGAATCGCAGGACCTTACCGAGTTTTCTGAGAATTCTTTTGCACTCATCCCTGCCCAGGTCCAGGATGGTGGGCCATACCACTGGCATGGTTCCAGTCAGCACTGGTTTCTCCAGCTGAATCATGGGCTGAGTGGAGAGTAAACAAGATAATGCAAGATTAGACAACAATTTCTGATAAACGGCGCTGCTGCCAGGCATTGATTATTTTAAAGAGCACCAACAACAATGACAGACAGCGACAGCAGAAAGTAATTTATTTGGATAATTTAAGGTAACATGAGGTCCGAAGTACGATGTTAGAAAAGTGCACTTTAATTAAAACTCTTTGAAAAAGAAAAAAAAAGAGCTCCCGTTTTGTGTCGTTTGTTCACTGTAACTGTGCTGATACGATAACTATATATTAAAGTAAATTAAATATCCTGAACAGATCTACTAAATCACATACAAGCTATCCGCTTTACCAGAACGGTCTGATTGACAAGATAATTACCTTTCATATATGATTACTGTATGCTGAGCTAAATGTGTTGTCTAAAAGGATTCTGTGACACATTTGAATTAAGTGTACCCGATGTTTAATTGAATGGATTAAGACAGAGCTGTTCTCTGAGAGGAAATACTCTGCTAATTATTAACTCTCTTCAATCATGCAGCTAAAATGCAAACCACGGATGAAAGACAACAGGTGTCATGTTGAGCTGTTATGAGTGGGAAGTGAAGCGCAGAGGAGGGGTGCAAAACAATATGTGTTTTAGTACCACTGATGTTTTCTTAATTTTCAAAGCGACAATCTAATTTGGGATCGCGTCACTATTTTACTATTTTTCTTTGAATTGTCGAGCAGAGTTGACTTTGGTAAACTGTTACTGATGAACCAACCAGCTAAATAACTTAATTACAACAAGTGTGTTAATGCTCTTTTAGTCAAGAAAAACCAACCGTCTCGGTCTATTTGGTTGTTTGTTTCCAAATGTAGTTGAACAGACTGAGTCTAATTTAGCTCCTGAAACATTGGAAATAGTGTAGTATTTATACTCATCTATAGTTTCATTTCAAACTGTTTTGAATAGTATATTTTGAAGAAATGATGATGTTAACAATGAGAGAAATTGGAAATAGGAGCTTTAAAAAAAATACCTTGAAGTTATAAATAGACTCTGTGTTAACAATAATAATTGAATGGTGTAGTAGTGTAATAAAACAATCAGCCTCAAAAACTAAGATGAAGTTAAATAATACAGCTAGTGTTAATTCTTTATTTTCTTATTGTCACCAAAACCTAAGAAAAGACCAAAGACAACAACATGTTAGTCCGTCTATCAAAACTTCACACGGGTCAGTTGTTTCCCCAAAAAAGTTTGGCACTGAGTTTACAGCAAATGGTCCTCGAACTCAGGAGTAAATAAATACTGGGTTAGTAGGAGACCGTTTGGCACATGAGATTAATATTTAATGCATTACATTTCCGGAAGCAGGGCGTCACAGAGGGAAGATGCTGAATCAGGTTTCAGCATTCAGTGATGGTTTGGGATTTAACATGGAATCTGATGACAATACGGGAGAAAAAAAAAAGACTTTAAAAGTTTATGTTTTTGTTTTGTTTACTACTGTGGTGTCATCTCTCTTGTGTACATTGCTATTGCTTCTATTGTTTATTTTTACCATGTAAAGTGCCTTGAGTACCTTTTAAAGCGCTATACAAATACAATGTATTATCATTATTATTAAATAGATGATGCTGAACGCCATTTACAAGTCCAGCAGTTTAATTTGAGCTTGTTTGATGGCACAAATAAATTAAGGAGTTACATCGTGTAATTCTCCAGGCTGTGGCTCCCACATATATTTAGCAGTCTTAACTTTCTGATTGTTTACACTGACCAGCACCGCCCACCACAGGGCAGCTCAGTCACTACAATTAATACTGGGGGCGGACAAGGCCGACCACACAAAGAAAAGGGAGATTGTGTATACTACAAATGCTGCTTAGAGATCAGTTCATGTTCCGAAAGTAAAATGCATACCTAATAATTACAAAACAATGTGTTTGTGCGATCAGGATCCGACATTAGTGGACAAACAAGTCAACATTCAGCTGTTTAGATTTCCTCGGTCAAATTCTGTCAACACGACTGGAAAACGGCGACTAGGTTTACATCAAATGCCCCCACTCAAAACAGGCCATAACGTTGAAATACATTCCTAAAATATCCAGAGAAAAGCGTCAGATATTTTCGGTGCAAACCTCCCAAAGAATGACATACTATTTGAGCTCAACGCGTTTTGAAAACCTCTACAGTGGACGTTAGCTTCGCGAATTAGCAGCGAGCCAGATCAATGTCTTACCATCCGTTAGCAGGACAACTTCAAAGCCTTTTGTTTTTTCCGAGATACAAACAAACATGTTCGGCTAAACTACCGCATCGTGTAGTTGTTCTCCAACAAACGGCGGCGAATAAATCCAACGCTAAACTGCCCAAATGTCCCAGTGTTTACGTTGTCTTGCTAGCTAGCTGCTGCTGGCCTGTGGATGGACGGCTGTCTTCTTCTTCTTCTTCTTCTTCTTCGTGTGAAAAACGTAGGCCGTCTTCTTTTTGAGCGGCGCGGTGCTGCCACCTACAGGCGGATACGTGAGTGGACTCCTTTATGTATGAATGCGGCCAAATCAAACCAAAATCGCCAAAACAAACAAATAGATTAAATATGTAATAAAAGATATAAATCGACACTGAGACAATATTAAAAAGTAAACGACCATACGTCATACACAAAGCCTCCGCAGTTCAAATAATCCTGACCCCAATAACAAACAACAACAACAACAACAACAACAACAACAACAACAACAGCCTGTGCTGGTTGATGTTCTCTTCATAATCTATTGCATTTTTCCTCATTATTGAGCTGTGTACGTATGCATTTTTTAAATTTGATATACATTGTGTCCCTAGCAGGTATTTTGCATGTGAAGCAACTTCACATGAAAAGTTTCAAAAAAGGTTACAACGCTAAAAGATTGGAAACTAGAGGTTTATTTTTTAACAATGCATAACATTTGAGGATTTTATGTTTTTTTTTTCAAATGTTAAATCTTAGTCTGAAAAGTAACCACTAATTATAAATGGAGTACACAATTAAATAATATACAAGTATCTCAACATTGTACTTAAGTAAATGGTCCTAATTGCTTTCCATCACTGTTTATTTGAGAGTAAAAGCCCAAATAAAACCACATCAATGCTTTTTAAAATGTGACGGTTTAGCGAAGTACGAGGAGCTCTTGAACGCAACGGGATGGAAGGTTGCCTTTTCTCCTCTTTTTGACTATTTTGGGGAGGGAGGAAGGAAAGGGGACACAAAGCATTTCCTTTTTTATTTTTATTTTTGCATCATCACTTTGGAGCAAAAAAACAACAACAAAAACGACAGTCGTTCACATGAAGTGAGGATTAAAGTGAGCGGACCTGGAGGAGGATGCTTCACACACTCTGGACATTCATTTTGGATTTAGCAGCCGACGTTGGACGTAATTCAGCCCGGACTGTCACCATGGACGCGTTTCCTCACGAGAATAGAGAGATCCTCTCCTCGGATTTGGAGGCAATCTGAGAAATTTCTGGGGAAAGTTGCGAGCAGCAGTGGAGGTTTTCCAGATGTCTCTGCTGATGCAGACAGCGGCTGTCTGATGAAACGCATTCACACCCCAACCGGAAAAGAAAAAGTAGCACTTTTCTTTCTTTCTTGCAACTTTGTGGCGTTTGGGTAATACATATATATTTGCAAAACTTTTTTTCTTTCGATCTGCTCTGGGGCGTTTTTAGCCGACACTCCGATTGGAATAACGGGATTTTTTCTTCTTCTTTCTTTCTGCTGGCAATAACGACTCGTCGACGTTTTCTGGGAATGTTCTGACACGAAATAAAGGAGCCGTTTTAATTAATAAAACTCGGACGTTTATCGTGAAAATGTTATTTGGGTGAAGTCGTCGGAAAACTCTCAAGGGAAGCCCCAATGAGTGGCACACAGTCCACACTCACTGACAGGTAGGCAAAATGCACCTTTTTCACCCAAACGCGTTCTCTTCTTCGTTGTTATTCGAATAAAGCACATTACCCCCCCCCCCCCAGAGTTATCACGTTTTAAATGTGTTTTCCTGAACATGTTAATGAATGGAAACACATCACGCCAAACTCCATTTAAAAAACTCTCAATTTAAGGTTATCTTAATCGTTGTGTAACATACATAACTAACAGAACGTAATATACGATATGTTTGCATTTAGTTTGGCAGTTTGGTAAATTCGGCAATTAAATGATGAAACAAAAACACAAAACAAACACTTTTCTACAAAATTTTATTTTTTTTAATTTTTTTTATGTTTTATTCAGCATGCACTCTTCACTTGACAGAATGGCCTCTGGGATCGGTGGGGAACATAAATAAAGTTGAGTTTAAGTATATAAAGTTGCTTGATATACCGGATGTACGCCGAACTGGATACAAGCCTTTACTGATTCATGTGATTTCTTAACTTATCTTCTAACTCTCAGGTTTTATCTGAGGAAATACAGGGGAAGTTACATTTGACAGATTTCTCAGCGGAGTTCATGAAAGGGCTCTCGCTATAAAATACAAAGCAGAACGGGGCTCGGTTTTTCCACTTTCCCCCATGATGACAAGCTCCCCTTCCCAGCCAGCAGGGGGAGATTTTCCTGCAGTTATTCTTAAATTGTGGCCCCTGAAAAGTGACCTAATATTATGGGTTCCTGCACAATTTTCTTCTGCTCATCACCTTCAGTACAAAGTGCATTTTCATTGACTGAAGGTAGACTGATTGAAAGCAGTTCCTCGAGTATTTATAGTGAAACCGTCCCTCAGAGGATCTTATGGGGGCTTTTTGATACCACTATCCTTCAGTCACATGATGCTCTCTGTGATTTTCAATCCACGAGTCTGCAGGACCGTACACACAAAGTGAAAAGTCACCTGCAAAGTAACTGACACGATCATATGACTTTCCCCGTTATTGATCACAGAACAAACACAGGCTGACGTAAAGGAAAAATAACATGTAATTCTCCACAGTTTGTTGCTATCAGAATCTCGTGAGGTGGCTTTTCGAAAGTGATAACGGTTGACTTTGAGCTTTTAAAGATTCCCCTCCGCATAAGTCACATGTGTATTTTTACACTCGGCAATCAGGAGTTTCCTCTGAGGAAATGCCAAAACAAAGGCGACACATGACCGACTGCGGAAAGTCAAACAAAGTCATTGGATTTCCTGACCTTCAGCCTGCAGAGAGGGCCGAGGCGCTCATCTTCTTCACCAGACTGTGGGCCTCTTTTTGAGTCCTTTTGCGCCTCGCTAATGTTTCCATCACAAATTCCACATAAAGACCATATAGAGTTAAAACAGACGGTGGAGGTGGAAAGCATGACACACACACACACACACACACACACACACACACACACACACACACACACACACACACACACACACACACACACACACACACACACACACACACACACACACAGGACAGACTTAAAGGGAAAGTCTACCTTGGGATGGATTTGTTGTTCAGGTTAGATTTGCTGGATTTATTGTGACATGTGACGTGAGCTTTTTATAGATAGATAGATAGATGTATACTTTATTCATCCCCAAGGGGAAATGTGTTTGTCACAGTTGCACGCAAGGTTACATAGAACAAATATCATAAATGAAAATACTCAATATATACAACAAAACTCAATATGTACAACAAATTAGCAGAGCGTATTCATTTAGGAAATTAAACAATAAAGAAAGTGCAGTGAAATATGAAGTGAAATGTATATAAGTATGTACAGTGACTAACAAACAAACAATATGAATTATGAATATATATATATATATATATATATATATATATATGTATGTTATATGAATGACATTTATCACAATATTGCAAATGTATCCAAGTCACTCTTAATATAATCCTGATGTTAAAATCATGACCTGATAGATGTGGGTATATATGTATTAGTAAAGGCTATATATCACACACACACACACACACACACACACACACACACACACACACACACACACACACACACACACACACACACACACACACACACCAGATGTAAAAGCCTACCTAACTAAAGTTGAACATTCAATTGAAAGCTATCAAAAGTAGTTGGTCTACTTCCATGACCTGCAAAATGATCTCTCTCTCTCTCTCTCTCTCTCTCTCTCTCTCTCTCTCTCTCTCTATATATATATATATATATATATATATATATATATATATATATATATATACCCACGTTTACCTTCACATTCATCTTCATATAATACATATAATTATTTTGAATAACCCATTCTGCCTAATAAGTACTTTTACTTTTGGTACTTTAAGTATATTTCAATATTTTTTACTTCATTCAGCGTTTGAATGAAAGACTTTTAACAGAGTACTTCTACATCACGGTGTTGCTACTTATACTACTTTTAAGTTAACGATCGGAGTACTTCTTCCACCACCGTGTACTGGGTGCTGCAGACAAACATGGCAAATATCGATCACATCATAATATGTAACTTTTTACTGACGACCTCTGACCCGTAGACTTAAACCTATTTACCACACCGTGATGCGTTCACTGTACCACTGCTCTACATACAACACACAGTGCTGCTGTCTCACTGAGACACATTTCAGTTCAATAGTTTTACTTGCAAATTAGTTGACTTCGAATGTGAATCGTTGCCATACTGGTTTCATACTGGTTTGGTTTCATAATGGTTTTTGAGTGTGTTCCCCTCTGGAACCACTAACGACACAGTTCTCTGTGGATCTGAAGGTTGTTACTGAAGTGGTGGAAGAAGTACTTCCCAGCCAGCATGTCCATGTGGGGCCCATAAGGTTTAAATTTGGGCTGCCGATAAGGGTCCCAAGTGGGTTGGCCCGCAGTTTCCACGGTGGCCTCACCTGTGTTTGCCCATACTGGGTTTATTCACCGGTTTATTCACGGACTTTAAGAGGGATCTGACTGGGCTTTAAGTGGGACCCAAATTGGCTACAAATTGGCCTCACCTGTGTTTGCCCAGTATGGGCAAACACAGGTGATGCCACCGTGGAAACTGCGGACAAACCCACTTGGGACCCTTATCGGCAGCCCAAATTTAAACCTTATGGGCCCCACATGGACATGCTGGCTGGGTTATATCTGCTACCTTTACTGAAGTACTAATGTAAACGTAGCAAAACCGTTCTGTAAAAACATTTTGTCACAAGTAAAAGTATTCAATAAAAGTACAAATGTTTTAGCAAAATGCAAGTTAAGTAATAAAGTTAAAGTACTTGTTGGAGAGAATTAAATATCCCAATTTCTTTTAACCAAATACCTCAATATCAATGTTTTTGTTGGCAATATTTGAGGGTCGACTATTTTGGTTTTTGATTAATAATCAACAGTAATGACTGAGTGTGAAAAGACATATAATAGAACAGTCTGGTAAGTTCAGTACATTACACCACTTCACTGTTATGCAGCTTTTAAAAGCAGAAAAAGACACAAATGCCAATATCCAAAATCTAAAACTATATCTCGTCTCATATCACAATATCATATTGATATATTGCCCAGCAGAATGGTTAGATTAGGCATTTGGCAATTTATGCCTGTTTAACTTAACATTTACTTACAGATTGAAAACACAA
Source organism: Myoxocephalus aenaeus (assembly GCA_038501785.1). NCBI lineage: Eukaryota > Metazoa > Chordata > Actinopteri > Perciformes > Cottidae > Myoxocephalus > Myoxocephalus aenaeus. The sequence goes on from JBAMJR010000336.1 coordinate 69,819, forward strand.
CACTGTAGTACTTTAAGTGGACACTTAGGTCCAGCACTGTATAAGACTTTAAAAGTATTTCAATGTCGTTTAAGAGCAGCAGATACATAAATACTTTTTGTTATATACCGGCACACCAATAAACTGCTGTAATCAAACATTACACTGTTAATTTTCCATGGCACGTGTGTTTTTTTTTTGGGCGAAATATACAGCTTTTCTTGCAGTGTAACTTGAAAACTTCACATTCAGAATAGTTAAAAAAAAACATTGTATTATTCATTTTATTATTTTTATTTATATGGCCCACAATTAAAAACAAAATGTGTCCAAATGTGCTGTAAAGTAGCTCAAGCTGTCCAATACATGTAGTGGCTTATTCAAGTAGAAGAACCTCAAACTTGTACTTAAGTACAGTAACTTATAGTACTTTCCTCCACTGCTGAAGCCTGTACTCCAAAAAAAAAAAGGGTTCAGTTGCCCAGCAACATTTGTGCCAACGTCCAACAGTGGTGAGGTCACTTCCTGGACGTGGTTCAAGGGTTTCTCCGTGAGAAGAATTCAGTTTGAGCCGCCTGCTCGGTTCCTCCCAACATTTGTGATATTTTACTGTCTGAATGAGACGACCCCCCCAGCATGGGACGTGTTCTCCAGACATCGGACTAGAAGAACCCTCTCTGCTGTCGCTCTTTACGAGCACTTCACCTTAAAGCACCGTCCCCCGGAGGTTTAGTAGAGGCCGCTGGCTTTTAAGGCCTTTAAAGGAAAACTACAGTTTAATAAAACTTGTTTTTTTTTAGTTCAGCTGCTCTCTGCAGTTCTCTCAACGTTGTACTCACCAACATGATTGCTGGGATCAAAGTGACCATATGAGGAGGAGTGACGTAGAGATGCCGTATACCAGGGGTGTCAAACTCATTTTAGTGAAGGGGCCACATGCTGCCCATTTTGATCTCAAGTGGGCCGGGCCCGGTAAAATCACAGCATAATAACGCATACATAATGACAATATTTCTCTATGTTTAAATCATTGGTGAAGGGTTTTGGATGATAAACCCTATTTTAAGGTATTTCTTCAATAAACCAGAAACACAAAGACCACAAATTCAGACATCAGTCCACTGTTTATCTGCCTGGACTCTCCTCTGCAGATTCCCTCACAGTTGGGCAATATGTTTAGTAATGTCAGTGCAGCAATCAATTGCGACTGTGGCTCAATGGTTACCATGCCCGTCAAGTCCCAACTCAGTTATTTTTCTTTTCTTTTTTTCTTTCTGCAATTTTAACAATTATAATAATTGTATGTTTGACACCCCTGCCGTATACGTCTCTGGTGTCGACCTGTCCATCACCTTGTAACCCCGCCCTAAAGCATACTCTGCTTTATGGGCTGTTTGACTCTAAATGACCATAATTTACTAAATGAGCATCATGCTGTATTGAAGAAGACTTGAAACTAGAGATTGAGACATAAACTCATGTTTACAATGTTTACTGAGGGAATAAATCAAGAGAAAAGTAATCATTTATATAGACTTATATACAACCAGAGGAGTCGCCCCTGGTGGTCAGTAAAGAGAATGCAGCTTTAACACATGAAACATAGACTTCTACACAACCAGGGGAGTCGCCCCCTGGTGTTCAGTAGAGAGAATGCATGTTTTAAGACACTTGACAGAACCGGAGGTTGCCGCCTGCACTCAATAATTAGATTATTTATTGGTTTGTTTGAGTGGCATGCCGATGCTCAGATTGAGAGTGTGTGATCCAGCTGAATGCCAGGAGGCCGTGGAACCGTCTCTTTGGCTCTTTGGCTCTTTGGCCCTTTGTCACACAGTTTTGCTGATCCGTGTGTTTTCACTCCCGCCGACCTCCACCTCCCCCCTCCACTCTGCCACCTCTGACGGGAAGTGGTGACATCACTGTTGAACAATGTCCGTCAGGCCCACTAGACTGACACATCAGTGCAGGACGGCTACAGCACAAACCAGACCGCTGATATGATAAAACACTCACAGCCTCAGTCGTCTGTGTAGTTTACTTTAAAATAATAAATGTATTTTATTGCATCATTTTCATATTGTTTCACCGTTATTGCTCACGGAGAGCGTAAAGTTTATTGCTCACAAGTTTGATGTGGCAACTTGACGTTTGTTTTGCCACTTAATCTTTTGCACAGTAAAAGGGCACCCTCCATTAAAAAGAAAAAAAATGCTTAAAGACAAACACAGCTTTATCATGGCAGAAGACCAAAGAGCCAACAGGTCAAAGAACATATGTTGAGTGGTGAGTCTGTAATAATTCATACCAGTGAGGCTGTTTACGGATGAATCAGGCTTTTAACTGTGTCTCTGAGGGGTTTGTTGTCAGGCTTTCCCCTTGGGACAAATACAGCTTTTATTTCATCTGTACTGCTGGATAATGAACGTATAGTTTTTGCATTACATCATCAAATCATCCCACAACAAAAATGGGGATTTAATTGTTCCTTATCAATCTGCACGTGTCAGGACGTTAAGTTTTCATACGTCCGAAAATTATCTTCAATGTTTTGCAGCCGACATTATTAAAGCCACTTGATTAGATCGGTCCACAAGCTTTATATTAGCGGTGGGAGGAGCCAAGTAGTGTCAGACGATTCTTTAAGGGAACAGACGTGAAAATATTCCCTGTTGAAAGTTCACATAATTAACCAGTAAAGTTATTGTTTACTTAAAGGATGAATTTGGTGAATTGATCCGACGAGCAAATATGTTCATCCAAAACCTGATAGAGCTTAATTAAAAACACATAAAGAAGAGTGATACACACACACACACACACACACACACACACACACACACACACACACACACACACACACACACACACACACACACACACTTTACACTGTTTTGCTGCTAAATCCGCTGCTAAAAATAGAGCAGAACTTCTTTTATGATATTCATTTTTTTTACTGTTTTTAGCTGGATGGTAGAAAGTGGAATCATCATTTATTTATTATTGAAGCATTAACCCTTTTGTTTTTCACTATATCTCTTTTTGATTTACAACAACCGTTGAGATCTACTGTGAATGTGGAGTTTCTGCTTCTTCCTCTGGGGTTTTGTCTCCGGCCCTCTGGAGCCGAGTGCTTCGCTGTTATCTTCCCGGAGGAATTGTCTGGTATTTTTGGCATTTGAGGCACAAGTAAGATTGCTGCATGTTTTTCCTTTTGTTTGTGTGTGTGTGCAGTGAGAAAGTGAAAAAAGTCTGAAAAAGTAAGCCAGCAGACACGTATCCCGGCCAGAGGACGCTAACACAATTAAAGTAAATGAATGATTCCCTTTTATCGTGGAGCCAGTCAACTTTTCACATGGATGTGAACACTTTTTTTATTATAGATTGGTGAACTTTTGAACCTTTGGTGCTTCACGATTTCTGTGCAGAACAACGGAAAAATACACAATTTGAATGACCATAATGTAGCGCAGTCCGTAAATGTCATGGATTCAGAGTACGGCCTTGAAAATGAGCTTTTATATATTAGAACTGCCGTATCGTGCAGAAGGGCTAAAAACACGTTTGAGCTCATTTACAAACTGTGTCTCCACTAAAAAGTTAATTTTTAACTGCAAACTGTACGTTTTCTGGTGACAATTCTTTGAAGCTGCTATAATCAATATTTGTTTCCAGTAGATCAACAATCATAATGTGATGTAACATATAACATAAGGCGTCTTGAGTAGGATGACATTTTGATATTTTTTCAGCTGTAGCTATCCAGCGGTAAAAGGCTAACGTTAGCTCCACGTTGGCTGGAATCGCTACGGCTGCTATTAGCTATCGTTTCCAGAGGACTAAAAGGTTACTCCTTATTTGTGTGTGTTTTCCTCTGAAAACATGCACACAGTCTTCTAAATAAACTTCCGTCCTCACAGGAAACAACTTTTTTTATCTGACCCTACCGTCCTGTGTGTTTATTTAATTTTTTTCGGGTTTTATACTTCCTGGTTCATTAATATGTAAATTTATTTATTTATACGCAAAGAATTGATTTGTGCGATATTTAAAAAATATATACTTTTCCCTATATGCTATGCTAGTAGCGGTAAACGGTCGTTTATAATCACCTTTCAGCCATGCAAATCTGTCCTTGTCTCGCCATTCCTTATCAGCAGCAAGGAGGCTCCCTAAATAGGCCTTCCGATCTTAAAACCTTTTGGAAACCACCCTATTTTTAGGCCCTTTCCTCGAAAATTGTATACCCAAACTAAAAAGGGTGTATCTCTGCAACCACTAGGGCTATTTGAATAGTTTTGGTGTTATAATAAAAGGCTACACATGTGAGATTTTGTTCAGATGTTAAATATCAGTCTATATGTTACTGGTTAAGAGTAAATGAAGATGACAAACAGAAAAAAATGAAAAGGTTTCAGGTCCGCCTAGAAAAAAAGCACTTTCAGGATGATTATTTATTTGAAATGATGCAGCTGTAAGGTCCAACTCTAACCCAAGTCATAGCACAATATGTGAACATTCTCTCTGCAAAGGTTGACTTTGATAAAGTGAAGCAGAATAAAGAGAGGGTTTAGTACAAAGAAAATTCAGGCGAGGACTAAAGAATTTGCATTGGGGGCACATTTGTGCAAATTTGCACGCATCTGTGATATTTGAATTTTTTCATGTACCAAACCATATAGTTCACTTGTATATTACTTATGGTGTTCAATACATCCAAATACAGCAGTTTGTGGCTTTTTTTTTCATAAAGCAAGCTATGATTTACAGTTGTATATAACAATCGCTCAGTCTGCCCCCCCTAGGGGGAGATTGGTTTCTAAAAAGTTTTAAGGTTACCACGGAAATACTCTTCTATTCAAAATAATTACACTTCTTTTAGTCTGTAATTGTGAGAATTTGCGATCAGTTTCTACTTTTTAGTTAGCTTTGCACATGTTTGTTTGAGTCTGACGTCCCGGGAAGGAATGGAAGTCGTCTCTTTCTCTGCTTCCGCGAGAGGTTCGTCCAGACAGGATTGTTCTCACACTCTGGGAGCTTAAGTTAAAGTTTCCTCGGCTCTCAGTCGTCTGTCTTCCCTCAAAAACACTTGCGCCGCGCCTCCCCCTTTCCCCGTCTCCCTCCTCCTTTTTTTCCTTCTTTTTCCCAGCCTTCACCCCACACTCAGGAAACTGGAGCCGAGCCAAGAACCCCACTCTCCGTTTCCGGGAATCTGTCCCACAAAGCTGCAGTATAGTAAGTTGGCTCTGACGTGGGGGCCATTGTTAAAAGCCCGGGGCCCCCATTGTCCAAGGGAGGAACAGCAGAACAAACAAAAACCCCTCTCGAGGAGGAGGAGCTGCATGGAACCTCTGCTATTAATATATAGCGGTCCCACGAGGGTTATGAATAATAACACAAGAGAAGGGAGTGCATGGAGCCTGTTGGGGTCATTTAGTTCAGAATTAGACATCAACAAACTCCATCTTTCCTCTGTAACAGTCTGGTTATGATTGGAGAATACTTCACTGGTTCTATGGGAAGGTGGGATTTTGAACGCTGTATGAGTGGCAAAGAAGGCTGTGGTCCATATGAGAACAGATCTGGGGACATGTTTTCTGAAGTTGTTCTGATACCGATGGTAGTATCGAAAATTCCTCCGATACAGCCACTGGATCCGGTATCAGAGAGTCTATGAACAGATCCGATTTCACACCATCATCATTTATCAGCTCATTTACGCTACAAAAGACAACAACAACAACATGTGTCACTCGTGACCCAAGCTCTATACCAGTGGTTCTCAAATGGGGGTACGAGATTTGTAAAACATATATTTAAAATTAGTATCCATTCAAAAATCCTTTAAAAATTGTTATTTAATAAATATTCAATAAAATATAAGTGTAAGTTCATGTTCAGATTTTTTATATTCTATATTAAATTAGACACTGATGGCACAGTGCTGTGTATTACATATATTTTAATGTTAGGGGGTACTTTGCAGAGGGGGTACATCACTGAAAAAAGGTTGAGAACTCTGATCTATTCAGTAAAAAACTTAAATTATAACTTTTATCGTGATGTGTTCAAATGTCGTTGGTGAGAAACTTGAATAAATGTGTTCATATTCAATTAGAAAATATGGATTCTCCTTTTTTACTTTTTAAAGATGTCTGTTATTGTTATTAAATGTAATGCTAAACAGAAATGAAATTAAGGATTTTGATAAAGCTAGATCCAAATATTATTCATTATAGGTTGTTTACGGTATTTATTTGTTTGTTGTCACTTTGCCTAAATCTCCAGGACCCCGAGCATCCTCAACAAGGAGCCCACAGACAAGAAACCCAAGAATGAGAAATCCTCCGTCTCTCTCAAGCATGAGTTTGACCCGACAGGTAAAGAGACGCAACGATAACGGAGAAGATCTCAGGCGCTCTGCAACAAGGAACATTTCAATATCTGCAAAAATACAAACATGCAACAAGAAATACGAAAGAGCAGAAGTTGAAATATAACTTATATAAATATATAGAACCCAAAATAGGAAATTACTAAATGAATGCTGCAATGTTAACAGAGATGTAGCAAATGTTTTAAACAGTAAATACATGTCAATAAAGATAAAGTGACTGTGAAACCCTTTTAAATCCAATGTGAAAGTTTAACTTATTAGTTTATAACTTTCTTATTGTAACTTCCACAACGACACAACCAGTCCAAATAGGGCCTTTGGTGTGATACAGCAACAACAAAAAACGGAACATCCTGGCCTTACAAGTCAATATAAGTCAATTGTTCATGTTTATGACACTATTCCACAGTAAATATGAACATAAACCATAAGTATGACTCGAAGGGACTCGAGAGTGACTTGGGAGAGCACCCAGAGTTTTGAAAATATGCCATTTAAAAGAAAATTGACTTATTCATGGCTGAAATAAGATTTATCAGGCCTAGATTCCTTAGATTGCTCACACGATCGCTCGGAAATCCTGAACTAAAATAATTATTAAAAATAATTAACTTCACTCAATCAAACCCAAACTGAGCACATATACTCCTATCATTACATTTTTTATTTTAAATATTTGTATTTCTTTTCCTTTTCTGTGTACTATCATAAAATAATAGACCACTAACACATATATGCACTTAGTATCTATATTCACAAGGGTTTTCTGTATATTTTAGCTTTTAAAATTATTCAAATAGACCTTGGGGTTTAGGAGATATTCAGTATTTGAAGGCAAACCATTCGCAATTTTCGCTAATAAATTGGCTGGGGTTAAAAGTAACTGAAGTGATTGGTTGTTTAATAAAGTATTAATAATGAATATAAATCGGCACTTTTTCAAGTTTCAGCTTCTCAAATGTGAAGATTTGCTGCTTTTATTTTGTTTAACGTGACATCACCACGTTTGTTTAACGTCACCAAAACCCGGAGATATTTAGTGTCACACAAAATATCTCAGGGTTTTGGTTTGTCGCTCAGACAAAAACAGGCAATTTGGAATATGTCGCCAACTTTGGCTCGCTCCGCTCGGTCTTTTTGCAGACAAAATGCTAATTGATTAACCAAGAATATAGTTGGCATATTTATTGATAATAAAACAAATTGTTGATGACAGCGTCGAGTTCGGGGAGTAAACTTTGATATAAATGACACTTAAAGTGTTCAAGGTTCATCTTATCGCCATTCATTTGCTTTAAACTTTAAAATATGAATTTCCCTCACGGAGGACCAATTATCCATTTGGCTCGCTCCGCTCGGTCTTTCAAGTGGGAGGAGGTAAAGGAAGGATCGGGCTGAGGCAGATAGCGAGTCGCTAAACGTCCTCAGTGGCAACAGGAAGAACATCCTTGACGGAAGTTTCTCTGCAGGGGGAAAGAATACGAATGCCTTTACAAATGGAGGAGCTGGTTTCCCTCCTGGGTCAGGAGGACGGGGCAGATCCAAATGGCTTTATAAGCATGTGCATGTGATCATGGGATTTCCCCAATTTTCAAAACAACAGAACAAAGGGTGGTTTAATAGATATAAATAAGTGAAAGGCCACGAGGAGCGCTGCGGAGCGACGTCCCGAGTATTGTTTCCCGCTGTTCCAGTGCTTGACAGTTGGTGGCGGTAGCGTGCAAACAGAGTAATGATACCACGACTGAGGCAGTGAAGAAGAAGAGTGAAAAGATGGCTAACATGGATGTAAACAGTGCTCAATAAAACCAATTTAATGAGGTTTTAAGGTTTAAAGAGGGAGGAAATCCACTCAAAATGTTGGTTAGGCCTCCACTTTGCTTTCAAGAAAACTCCACAGGACACTTTTTTTTTCTCCATTTATTCCATAACTTATTATTATCAGCACTATTTTCTTTCAATTTCATGTCCATTTACCAAAAACTATTTTGGCGACCAGATTAAAACAACACTACAATCATCACAATTAATCTATTCTGCTCAGATTTACTGCAATTTTTCTTTTCTTTACATCATTAAGATATGTTAGTTTGAGTATTTTGGATACTTTAAGTTAAGTTTTTTCATGTCAATTCTTCATATCAACAGTTCTGTAACATTTATCTTAAAAATTATACAAATAGGTTTTAAAAGAATTATTATGACTATGCAAGGGATATCAAATAAATAGGCAACACATCTCTTGCTGCTGAGTCCAGATTTAGTTGGAACAGATTTAAAATAATTTTCTATTTCGCTCTCTTGATTTGTCACTTCCTGTGTGGAGAACGTTCCCACAAGACGAAGACCACGAAAACATCAAACCATGAAGTTGGATCATCTGCCATTGGTAGCATGTTATGTAATGCTGTGTGTGTGTGTGTGTGTGTGTGTGTGTGTGTGTGTGTGTGTGTGTGTGTGTGTGTGTGTGTGTGTGTGTGTGACAGGTCTTGTGCAGCGCTGTGTGATAATCCAGAGAGATGAAAATGGCTTTGGGCTGACTGTAAGTGGAGACAACCCAGTGTTTGTGCAGCTGGTAAAGGAAGGTAAAGCTCTCTCACACTCATATGTTTGTCTTTCTACACGTATGAGCACACAATACATGGCCGAGCTTAAACCTAAGTCTAACCTTAAACTTAGAACCTGTCTCACTACGACGGTTTTAAAACTGAATTTGGTCCTCACAAAAATAGCAAGACGAGTACAAACTTACACATGATAACAACACACTTCTCTAACTCTGTTCTGTCTTTTGTATTTTAGATGGAGCTGCGATGCGAGCCGGTGTTCAGACAGGAGACCGGATCATTAAGGTGAGACTTGCCTACTTACTCACTTACTTACCTACTTATTTACATACTTACTTAAGTATTTACTTAAGTATTTACGTGCTTGCTAACTAACTAACTTACTTAATTATTAATTTACTTACTTACTTACACACCATTCTGCTGCTGTAAATAATGTACTTACTACTGTATCTGACAATACAATTTACTCCTGTTTGATTAAAATTGGGAAAAATACAGCTGTCAGCTATTTGAGGAAATATTTGACTTTTTTATTTATTGAGAGACAACAAAAACATTGTTGTCTTTCTTTTTATATTTTCATGGGATTATTGACAATAACAACACTTCTAAATATCAATGGCTCATGGTCAACTTTCTAAATATTTGTTTTTAGGTTAACGGGACCTTGGTCACACATTCTAACCACATAGAGGTTGTGAAGCTGATCAAATGTAAGTATGCACTTCTTCAGTTTGACATCTTCAGCGGTACATTTAGAATATAAAGTTAACTAGTTAGCAATAAGTCTTACAGTAGTTACTGATCATTCTGTGGGCGGGTCAAAGATTGTAGAAGAACATGGACATTGGCAACCATTTTGAAAAAAATCAGATGTAAAATTAATTCAGTTACATTTTCATTATATGTATTACTCAAAATATAAGGTGACTAAAAACTTAAACTTAAAAAAAGTTATTGTTGAGCCTCGTTGGACGTGGCTCACCCTTCTGTTTCTGGAGAGGCGTTTTAAACTTTTGCTTTCTGATGTTAATTAAGTTCCCAGAGTCATAAAATCCATCTATGTTTCTGACTGCGACGTTCTCAGACGAACGTACGACTCTCAAAACGAGTCTGAGACATTCTGACCTTCATTCCTTGTGGAAATAAATACATGAGATTTCATTTTGACAGAGTTCAGGGGATTTCCCTTCTCTTGTGTGCACAGCTGGCTCGGACAAGACATGTAATTCAGCATTATGTGGTTGTTTTTCATTCTTTTTTATGTGGTGAAATGTTTCTCTTTCTCTCAGCTGGTTTTGCTGATCAGATTTTCACAATGGTTGGATAATTTTGATACATACATCATTATTTTTCTTTCTCTTTCTCCTCTGTTCTCTCCTTTCCCATGACTTCTCTCTGGCAGCGGGCTCCTATGTAGCGCTGACGGTGCTGGGGCGGCCCCCGGGGCTTCCTCACCTCCCCCTGGAGGAGGAGGACGAGGAGGAAAAGAAGGAGGAAGGAGCGGATGTCCGCCCGCCCTCCGCTCTCTCGACGCCCCGCTCACCTGCACTGCCCGGCGGGGAGCAACGCAGCCTCCAAGAGCCCCCTGCCTCCTCTCTGTCCGATGGGGTAAAGAAGCAGAATGGGCGTGGGCTCTACTGGGAAACAATTAAATATCAACATAAATTAATACAAAATATGTACTTTAGATTTCTGTGCATATTTATTTATCATCAATTTGATAATTGAGCCTTTTTTTTCTACATTTCTATCTTAATTATTTAATTTCTTGTTTTGAGTTATTATATTTTATTAGAATTAGTTCTCCATATCCATAAACCTTAACTGGACGGTGCCGCATCTCGTTGTTTGAATCAACCGCATCATTTCAGTCCATTTCTGCAAATTTTTACAAAAACTGCAGCACTTTTTTCCACTGTTAAACTATATTTATATTTAAGTTTCATAAAATCTTGAAAAACCTGTAAATAATTTGTTCAAATTCAAGTATTATAACTTAATGAGAAATATATAATAGTCTTATAGTCTGTCTCTTTTAGTTTAACACTTATATTTGAAGATTATAAAGTACTAAATAATTTACTGTATTTATTTATGAACGTCCACGTTCCCCTTTTCTTATTTTCCACTTTCAGTCTGATTAGAGTCACTTCTCTCTTTACCCTTTACCTTCTTTTAATCACATGTTACAGGAACAATGATGTCACTATGTATTTTTTCACTGTATCTCAGACTATTTTTGGCTCATCGTGTCCTTTTTTATTTTCTCTTTTAGGATGAGAACAAAACCGTGCACGGCCAGACGGTCGACATCCTGCAAAAGATGCTAACCAAGGAGCAACAGGAGCTACAGGTGTGTGTGTGTGTGTGTGTGTGTGTGTGTGTGTGTGTGTGTGTGTGTGTGTGTGTGTGTGTGTGTGTGTGTGTGTGTGTGTGTGTGTGTGTGTGTGTGTGTGCGCGCGCGATGCAATGAGACTGTGTGCATTTCCTTTTTTTCATGTGTTCATTTATTTGGGATCAGATGAAGGAGGAGGAGCACAGCAGAAACCCTCGGCCCAAACTACTGAAGGAGGTGCAGGAGGCCAGGAAGCACATTGCTCTGCTGCAGGAGCAGCTCGGCAGAGCAGCAGCACAACAGGTAGTAATAATAATAATAATAATAATAATAATAACAACACAGGTAGATGACTCAACTCATTTTACATGAAGCCTTTCAAACGCTGACCACAAACAAGGACAGAAATTATGTTCTTATTCTCACACAAACATTAAAAAGTTTGGAATTAGCTGTTATATTGATGTTTTCCTTCTGTCCTTCGATAATTTAGACACCAGACACCAAATGTTCTAGTTACATTTTAATTGTTATGGTGTGGTGTGGTCACGGACCCAAATGCAGCGACAGGACAGCAGAGTTCTTATTTAGACCAGGGTTTTATTGCACGGGTGAGAAACAGGAACAAACAAACAAGGTCCGGGTGCAGACAGTACAGAGAGCGAGCTGGTGGAATGTTAAATGGAGACGCGCGCCCGTGCTCCGCTCCGGGCCGGAAGGTGGCCGTGAAGAGTCCGCGAACTTCTTACCGATCCGAGCCGGAAGGTGGCTGTAGAACGTCCGCGAACTCCTTACTGATCCGAGCCGGAAGGTGGCTGTAGAACCTCCGCGAACTCCTTACTGATCCGAGCCGGAAGGTGGCTGTAGAACGTCCGCGAACTCCTCTCCGCTCCAAGCCGGAAAGTGGCTGTTAATGACAGGTAGACTGGCAGCCAGGGTCCTCAAGCCTCACAGCTGATCTCCGTGGACCGAGCGGGAGGCTCTCTTCGTGCAGGTGAAACCCGAGGCTCGACACTGGCAGGAAGGCAAACAAAGTAACAAGCGGGGAATAACTCACAGGAAACTAAGGACTACTCACGGGCGGAGATGCCAGGTTGGCAAACGGACGGACTGACACCAGAGGTGAGGAAGACCGGAGTATTTATCAGCAGGAGGTAATCACGGCAAACGAGAATCAGCTGTGAAACAGCTGATCAGGGAAAGAGGCGCAGCTGTGGGCAGAACTCACCCGGTTAGGCACAAATCCTCACAGTACCCCCCCCTCAACGGGAGCCTCCTGGCGAACCGCCAGGTTTATTGGGGTGCAGGCGATAGAACGTGCGAAGTAGCTCCGGATCCACTATCCGGGAGCGCGGGACCCAGGACCGTTCCTCCGGACCATACCCCTCCCAATCAACGAGGTATTGGTAGCCTCTCCCTCGTGGACGGACATCCAGAAGACGGTCGACTGTGTATACCGGGCCACCCTCGATGAGACGGGGGGGTGGAGGGGGTTCGGCCGGAGGGTTCAGCGGACTGTAGTGTACGGGTTTGAGAAGGGACACATGAAAAACAGGGTGGATCTTCAAGGACTGCGGGAGCCTTAGCTTCATCGAGACCGGGTTGATAACAGAAACGATGGGGAACGGGCCAATGTATCTGGGGGAGAGCTTCTTGGATTGAGTCCGTAAAGCTATGTCCCTGGTGGAAAGCCAGACTTGTTGGCCGGCGAGATAGGCTGGGGCAGGTGTGCGACGGCGGTCAGCCAGACGTTTGTTCTGTTCGGAAGACCGAAGTAGAGCGGCGCGAGTCTGTCTCCAGACCCTCCTGCATCGCCGATGGTAACTCTGGACAGACGGGACAGCAATCTCGGCCTCTTGGCTAGGTAGGAGGGGAGGTTGGTAGCCCATGGAAGCCTCGAAGGGGGAGAGACCCGTTGCCGTGGAGGTATGGCTGTTGTGTGCGTACTCAATCCAGGCCAGGTGACGACTCCAGGAGGAGGGATTGGCCGCCGTTAAACAACGGAGCATGGCTTCTAGCTCCTGGTTAAGCCTCTCAGTTTGCCCATTGGTTTGAGGATGAAAGCCGGAGGAGAGGCTAGCTGTGGCGCCGAGGCTGCGGCAGAACGCCCTCCATACTTGAGAGGTGAACTGGGGGCCTCTATCAGAAACAATGTCCACCGGGATGCCGTGGAGCCTAAACACATGCTGGACCAACAAGTCTGCGGTCTCACGTGCAGACGGGAGCTTCGGAAGGGGAATGAAGTGAGCCGCCTTGGAAAACCGGTCCACGATAGTCAGGATAACCGTATTGTTCTCGGAGGGGGGAAAGCCAGTGACGAAGTCCAAGGCCATATGTGACCAAGGTCTGTGGGGGATAGGCAGAGGCCGCAACAGACCGACGGGGGCTCTGTGCGAGGCCTTGTTACGCGCACAAGTGGTACAGGCTAGGACGTAGGCTCGGGTGTCATTGTCCAGAGAGGGCCACCAGAAGGAGCGCCGGAGCCAGTTAATAGTACGTCTTATTCCTGGGTGGCCAGAGAGTCGGGAGTCGTGGGCCCACTGCAGAACACGGGAACGGGCGGAAAGGGGAACAAACAGGCGACCAGGAGGACCACCTCCAGGATCCGGCTGGTCCTGCTGAGCCTCCCGTACTGTGGACTCAATCTCCCAGGTGAGGACCCCTAGGACACAGGCGGGTGGCACAATCGTGTCAGGGGCTGGGTCTACCTCGTCCCCGGAAAACTGACGAGACAGGGCGTCGGGCTTGACGTTCCTACTTCCTGGGCGGTAGGTGATAGAGAAATTAAAACGGGCAAAAAACAGAGCCCAACGGGCTTGGCGGGAGTTGAGTCGCCGGGCAGAATGGATGTACTCAAGATTCCGGTGGTCGGTCCATACGATGAACGGGTGGACTGACCCCTCTAACCAATGTCTCCACTCCTCCAGAGCCAGTTTGACGGCTAGTAACTCCCGGTTGCCGACATCATAGTTCCGCTCCGCCGGGGAAAGGCGGCGGGAGAAAAAGGCGCACGGACGAAGCCTAGAGTCAGTGGCTGAGCGTTGGGACAACACTGCTCCAATTCCAGTGTCGGAGGCGTCCACCTCGACCACGAACTGGCGGGTCTCGTCTGGTTGGGCAAGTATGGGGGCTGAAGTGAACAGTTCCTTGAGAGTGTTAAACGCACGGTTGGCCTCGGGGGACCAGGAAAAATTCACCTTAGAGGAAGTGAGTCTGGTTAGAGGTGACGCCGTCTGGCTGAAGTTCCGAATGAACCGACGGTAAAAATTTGCAAAACCGAGGAACTGCTGGAGCTTCTTCCGGTTATGGGGCACCGGCCACTCGGCGACCGCTCTAACCTTCTCGGGGTCCTTGCGAATCTGACCCTCCTCAATGATAAACCCAAGGAACTGCACGGAGGTCACATGAAATTCACACTTCTCGGCCTTGAGGAAGAGCTGGTTCTCCAGAAGACGCTGAAGAACCTGACGGACGTGGAGCCGATGTTCCTGAAGAGTCGAGGAGTATATCAGAATATCGTCAATGTAGACAAACACAAACCGGTTGAGGAAATCCCTGAGCACATCATTCACTAAAGCCTGGAAAACGGCAGGGGCGTTGGTAAGACCGAATGGCATGACTAGGTACTCAAAATGCCCCAGGGGAGTGTTGAACGCCGTCTTCCACTCGTCCCCCTCTCGTATGCGAACCAGGTGGTAAGCATTACGGAGGTCCAGTTTGGTAAAGACCGTGGCCCCGGGTAGGGATTCAAAAGCGGAGTCGAGCAGGGGCAGAGGGTACTTGTTCCGGGTTGTGATCTGGTTTAACCCTCGGTAGTCAATGCACGGACGAAGACTCTTGTCCTTTTTGGCCACGAAGAAGAACCCCGCTCCTACCGGGGAGGATGACGGGCGGATGATTCCGGCAGCGAGGGAGTCGGTGATATAGGTCTCCATTGCCACGCGTTCCGGACGGGAAAGGTTGTATAGACGACTGGAGGGTAGGGTGGCGCCAGGGAGCAGTTCAATGGCGCAGTCGTAGGGCCGGTGGGGTGGCAGGGAAAGGGCTCGCTTCTTACTGAACGCCTCTCGCCAGAGGTGAGATTGGTTCCGGAAGTTGCCGTGCTGGGGGACGGAGTCTGCCGGGGCACGGCGGACCTGAGGCACCTTGAGAGACAAGTGGGACTCCAACCAATTATTCTATTCCCCGCCCAGTCGATCTGAGGGTTGTGATCCCGGAGCCAGGGGTGACCCAGGACCAGCGGAGTCTGGGGCATCGGGAAGATGTAGACACGGATCTCCTGCCGGTGGTTTCCAGACACGAGCAGGGTAATGGGACAAGTCCGGTGAGTGATGCTTGTCAGGGGGCTTCCACCCAGAGCGTTTGCCTGAAGGGGACATTCCAACTCCTCCAACGGAATCCTATGGGCGGAAGCAAAGGAGGAGTCCAAAAAACTCTGTTCTGCTCCAGAGTCAATGAGCGCCAAGACCGGCAGAGAACCGAACGGTAGGCAGAGTTTAGCCGGGATTGTGAGACGGGGCTCTGGGGGGGAGACTGGGGTGGAGTTGCTCGCCAGTATTCCCACTCCTACTGACGAGCCCCCTCTTTTGGGCGTACGGGGCAAACAGAGGTACGGTGACCCGACTCGCCGCAGTAAAAGCAGGCACCGGAACGGAGTCGGCGCTCTCGCTCTCCCTGGGACAGGCGGAAACGGCCCAACTGCATGGGTTCACCCCGATCCTCGGAGGGGGGACCCGAGAGAGGAGAGTGCTGGGCACCGGGGCTGCGGCGACGTGGGGGACCTGGAGACCGGAGACTGGAAACGGTTGAGGGCTGGTGAACGGGTGCCGAAAATCTGCTGCTCCGCTCTCCCCGACGTTCCCGCAACCGAGTATCCCAGCGGATGGAGAGAGCAATCAGGTCCTCCAGCGTCTTGGACTCCTCAAGAACGATAAGTTCGTCCTTTAAAGCGTTCGAAAGGCTGCTGAGGTAAACCCCCTTCAGCGATCTCTCCTCCCAACCGGACTCAGCAGCCAGGATCCGAAAGTCAATGGAGTGTTCCGCGGCGCTCGAAGCGCCGTGGCGGAGGCGGAGAAGGTGTTGAACAGCATCCTGAGAATATGACGGAAGGTCGAAAGCGCACTTAAACGCGGCCAGGAATTGTTCGAAGGTAACCGTGTCCAACGGGTTCTGAGTGAACCAGGCCTGGGCCCAGTCGAGCGCTCGGCCATGTAACAACCCGGTCAGATAGGCCATCCTAGAACTGTCTGATGCATATGTGCGGGGCTGTTGGCTGAACACAAACGACGTTTGCAGGAGGAAACCCCTACACCCCCTTGTGTCTCCATGGAAAGGTGCAGGCGACGGGACGAAAGACTCACGGACTGGTTGCTCGGTCCCCGCCATCTGATCTTGGGTGGAGGGGCGGGGTTGCGAGAGGCCTTGCACCATGCCACCGATCTCAGCGACCTCTCTCCTGAGGGCTTGGTGTGAGCCTCCAAGATCGTGCAGCAGGTGGGCTTGCTGTCCCAGCAGAACTCCTTGGTGGGTAATCGCCGTCCGTAGAGGCTCTGTAGGAGTCGATCCTGCTGCGGCTGCTGGGTCCATATTTGGGTCAGTCCGTTCTGTTATGGTGTGGTCACGGACCCAAATGCAGCGACAGGACAGCAGAGTTCTTATTTAGACCAGGGTTTTATTGCACGGGTGAGAAACAGGAACAAACAAACAAGGTCCGGGTGCAGACAGTACAGAGAGCGAGCTGGTGGAATGTTAAATGGAGACGCGCGCCCGTGCTCCGCTCCGGGCCGGAAGGTGGCCGTGAAGAGTCCGCGAACTTCTTACCGATCCGAGCCGGAAGGTGGCTGTAGAACGTCCGCGAACTCCTTACTGATCCGAGCCGGAAGGTGGCTGTAGAACCTCCGCGAACTCCTTACTGATCCGAGCCGGAAGGTGGCTGTAGAACGTCCGCGAACTCCTCTCCGCTCCAAGCCGGAAAGTGGCTGTTAATGACAGGTAGACTGGCAGCCAGGGTCCTCAAGCCTCACAGCTGATCTCCGTGGACCGAGCGGGAGGCTCTCTTCGTGCAGGTGAAACCCGAGGCTCGACACTGGCAGGAAGGTAAAAGCAAACAAAGTAACAAGCGGGGAATAACTCACAGGAAACTAAGGACTACTCACGGGCGGAGATGCCAGGTTAGCAAACGGACGGACTGACACCAGAGGTGAGGAAGACCGGAGTATTTATCAGCAGGAGGTAATCACGGCAAACGAGAATCAGCTGTGAAACAGCTGATCAGGGAAAGAGGCGCAGCTGTGGGCAGAACTCACCCGGTTAGGCACAAATCCTCACATTAATTTAGTTTTTCCCCACCCAAAAGAACAAGAATAATATAATTCAAACTTCCAATCAGTCAACACAGTGTTGTATAACAGAAGAAAACTGATGGAACTTTGATGTTGAATTTGTTTTCCAGCCCAGAAAAGCGCGTCGGTGACCTTTGATCATTATTGAACTGCGAGGTTTAAACGGTGATTTGTTCGGCTGATATTCCAGCAGTGATGACCGTCGACTAACTGTTTCTATTGTGAAGTCTGAAGTAGAGCTTTGCTAAAGCAACACCTGTTGTATATATTGAGTATTTTTCATTCCGATATTTTTGTGTGTCTTCTATGTAAGTTGCTTGCTACTTTGACCAACTAATTTCCCCTTGGGGATGAATAAAGTACACACCTACCTACCTACCTACCTACCTACCTACCTACCTACCTACCTACCTACCTACCTTAACTCAGCTCGTTACAGGCTGCTTTATTGTCATTATTTAAATAATGTGCCTGTTTGTAAAGGGGACTTTCTACATCCTAAAAGCATGAAAGACCTTTAAATAGAAAAAGAAACATCCTGAAAGGCTTTGATTGCTCTTTAGACGTCGTTGTCTCTGTTGCATTCCTTTGTATGAATCATCATGTAAGAGAGTGTCTGCAGTCAGCTTCCATAGCTAATCAAGTGGGCTAATGTCTGTGTTTACTTTGAGTCAGAGTCAGAGACAAGTGCTCAAATGATTCATAAAAAGTGGGACTTTATTTGGACAGCTTCAGGAGGTTTGAGCTTCTGGCTCTGATCTAATTTTTTCAAAGTCTAAAGTGAATGGATACAACAAGATCCACCGTTAAAAAGGTGAAAAAAATACTTGAATTTAGCTTTAAAAGGTGACGCACGTCTTCTCAGACACATAAGATAAATTTATGAAAGGTTTTGCTAAATAATAATAATAATAATAATAATAAAAACTTTATATAGCACCTTTAAAAACAAAGTTTACAAAGTGCTCTACAGAGAAGCAAAGCATAGCCATACATAACTTAAACACCGGTAAACCATACCATAAAGGCAATGAATACAACAAAACCAAACAAATAACTAAAAAGAGCAAATGGAATAGAAAACAAACAAACAAACAAATAAATAAAATATACAAACAAAAACAGGGGAACAAAATACCTGCATAATAGATCATAAAAGGACATAAAAGGATGACATAACTTAAAAGCAATTCTATAAAAATGGGTTTTAAGAAGTGATTTAAAAGAAGTTATTGATTCTGCACACCTTATCTCCTAAATCTCATTCATTAATGACACCCACCACTAAATATGTCTTTGAGACAGTTTGGATGACATTTTTATTCTGATATTTAAATGAAACTTGAAATATATAAATAAATTGCAGTGGTGGGGGAAGTTTTCAGATCCTTTTAATAAAGTAAAAGTACTAATACCACACTGTAAAGAGTCAAAGTCAAAGTCCTGCATTGAAGTACTCGATATAGAAAAATGTCTCCTGTAACTGTTATACTATTTTATATTCTAACATTAGATAATAAGTTCTACTCGTGCAGTAATGTAAAAGGATTGTAGCTCATTTTGAACTATTAATTAATGATTATTTCAATTATGGATTCAGAAAATGTAGCAAGAAATGTTAATTTGTAAAGTAACTAAAGGTGTCAAACAAACGTAGTGAAATGAAAAGTATTTTTATATTTCTCTGCGAGATGAAGTGGAGTAGAAGTAAATTACATTTAGTCTTCAGGATCTTTGTTACTGGTAACTGATGAGATGCTGAACTGGTTATTATTATTATTATTATTTGTGTCTTTCAGTACGAAGCCACAGCATCCAGGAACAGTGACGCTGAGGATGGGGACGTCGGCCCTCTGAGCGAACCGACCCCGTCCTCACCGGGCGACTGCAGTAACGGCGGGCCCTCGACCAACAACAACTCTGTGCGTATTAAACAGATGAAGCACATTACCCAGAAGTCATTTATCAAGCAAAAAAATTACAAAAAATCACAGGTTTCCAGCCTAGTTTCATATCATTGTAACTCGCTATATTTCCTAAATAGCTCTCAACATGATTTATTGTGCTTATAAGTGACAACAGCTCACTCACCATGGAGCATGTTTTTGACCACAGGGAACGTTGTTAGTAATAATCAAATCAAATGTTACAACAGGAAGTTTCTTTGAAAATACTGCTGACACAAACTTCTTTGTAATAACCTCCCTTTTTCTTCATCAAAACCTCTATAAATAGGGATTAAATGGTCCGACTTTTTAATCTCTGGGGTTTTCCCAGTATTCATTGCCAGACTAAACAATCAATTTGGCTTAAGTGTCGTGTTGTTCTCTGTGTGTGAGTGTTTGTATTAATGTGTGTGTGTGTGTGTGTGTGTGTGTGTGTGTGTGTGTGTGTGTGTGTGTGTGTGTGTTTCTGTCTGTGTGTATTAGACGCACAGCAGCCCGCTCACAGAGGGTCCTGGCAAAAGAGAGACGCCCTTTCAAAGCCCGGACGTCAGCCGGCGGGACGGCCTCCACTTCTGCCCATCGCCCGACTCCGAGGACACCACTGATACTGTAATACACTCACACATGTACACACAGATACACGTGTACACAGATACACACTCACACATGTACACACAGATACACACTAACACATGTACACACAGAAACACTCACATGTACACAGATACACACTCACACATGCACACAGACACACTCACATATGTAAACAGAGACACTCACACATGTACACACAGAGACACTCACACATGTACACACAGGGACACTCACACATGTACACACTCACACATGTACACACAGAGACACTCACACATGTACACACAGGGACACTCACACATGTACACACAGGGACACTCACACATGTACACACTCACACATGTACACACTCACACATGTACACACAGACACACTCACACATGTACACACTCACACATGTACACACAGAAACACTCACACATGTACACACTCACACATGTACACACAGGGACACTCACACATGTACACACTCACACATGTACACACAGAGACACTCACACATGTACACACTCACACATGTACACACAGGGACACTCACACATGTACACACAGGGACACTCACACATGTACACACTCACACATGTACACACAGAGACACTCACACATGTACACACTCACACATGTACACACAGGGACACTCACACATGTACACACTCACACAGAGACACTCACACATGTAATAATAATAATAATAATACATTGTATTTGTATTGCACTTTATATTTGAGCAATCTCAAAGTGCTACAGAGCAGAATAAAACAAGAGCATTTTTAAGATATATTTAAAAGCAAAGAGACAGTCACACATGTACACAGAGACACTCACACATCTACACACAGCTCTTGTGTTTTTGCACACCACTTCAGCTTCTGGAGGCCTTGTTTGGCTGCAAAGCTGTGATTGGACAATCACTATTCAGGGGGTGGGGTTTATCAAACAGTCAATTGTTAATTATTACAAATGTAGTTGTCCAAATACTTTCTGACCAGTACAAAGCTGAATATATCCTGCATGTTAATGTGAAATGTTTGAGTTTGTCGATCAGTGCATTAAACCACGACAATATATGTATCACTCAGGACTCCAGTGCCCAGTGCATTGTGGGTAGCCCTCCCTACCTCCTCAACCTCCAGATCATCGGAGCAGAAGACGACTACTTTGACTCGCAGCAAGAACAGGTGTCTAAAGAAGTGTTCCCACTGATGGGAAATAAGTTGCTTATCTTCATCTATCTGAACCTCTAAATGTAAAACAATGAGCATGTGCCCCTGAATGAAGGCGGTTCAGCAGTCTGTGGGGTTGATCATGGCTTCTCTCTCTCAGATTAATGGACTGTGTAGCTGTTTCCAGAGCATTGACCTGCTGAAGACTCGGCCGGCTCACCTTGCAGCCTTCCTCCATCATGTTGTCTCGCAGTTTGACCCGACACCTTTGGTATTTATGCAAACACACACACACACACACACACACACACACAACACAGGCTAAGGTATAATAATATGCATGTGGTTAATCTGATTGATATTCTGTGGGTTTATACTAATATAAAAATCCCAAATATCACATACTTATAGTACATTGTATGTTATTATACTTCTTTAATGAATTGTTATCACCCCCTATTTCAGGTCTATACAAAGCATATTAATGACTCTATTTTACAGTATATATTCATCATAAGGTTTCCTGTTTGATTGAAGGTCCATCTGAGTACCATTTAGTATGTAAATTGTGTAATTAGCAGTTAATATCAGAGTAAATTGTTTCCAATCGGAAAAGTGGTTTGGAGCACAGACCGTGACATACGTAACAGAGTATTGGAGTGATGGCATAACAGTGGCGGGCCGTGGATTTTCTACCTGCGCATCCAGTGCCGTCTGAGTCATAGTCTCGATCAGCTGTTTAACAGCGGCGAAGAGAGAGGAACATAGAAAGAAACAGAGATAAGATCTGATTGGATAACGAGCGTTAACGAGCGCGCTTAAGGCAGACAAGCTCGCTGGCCAGACCAGACGCAGACAGACAGACAGACAGACAGAATGAACAGACAGGAGCGGTGCAATGAGAAAATAAGCTAATAGTGAAAAATAATTACAATACATGTAGTGTATTTGTGAAAAACAATTACATTATAAAATAGACATAATTTTTAATTATATAAAAAATAAAAAATTAATTAAAAAATTAAAAAATTAAAAAAATTAATTATAAAATAGCTATAACTTTGGGATTCTGTTTAGGCCAGCAGAGAAGGCTTAGCAGGCCCTGACGGCCCGCCACTGCCGTAACCTAACCCTCTGTGCGAAAGTAAGTCCGTTTCCGTTTCAGCCTGAGCTTCAAGGTTCAAGCTTCCAGCTTCTTCTTCTTCTTCTTTTGGGGTTTTAAGGAGGATTGCATCCAACAAAAGGTGCTTTACCGCCACCCACTGACCAATCACAGTGCACGTTAATGGTCACGCTGGGCCCTGTGGCGTACCACACGTCCATACGCTACCAAGCCGTTCGCATGTAGTTTAACCGGCTTTTCTCCCATAGAGAAACAGAGGTGAAATCTGATTGGACAATAGCTGTCCGCTGCAGGCTGGAAGCTGAGGAACAGAGGAAGACTGGAGCTGTGCAATGAGAAAATAAACTGATAGGGAAAAATAATTATAATACATGTAGTGTATTTGTGAAAAACAATTACATTATAAAATAGCTATAACTTTTAATTATAAAAAAAAATAAAAAATGTTTTAATTATAAAATAGCTATAATAGCCCGCCACTACATTAAAAAGCTTGAATCAAATACTATTTAATATGAATAAAAGTGTGCCGAGGATCGATCCCTGTGGAATGCCTCCACTGTTCTGATAAAAGCTTGACTCTGTTGAGATAATTTGCATTGTTCATGTTTTGGGGCAGTAAAGACATGAAATAAATCTTGAACTAACATTCTAAATGAGATGAATAACTTCACGTTGGCGGTATTATTGAGCAGTTTCTGTCCCTTTTCCCTCCGTTAGCTCTGTTATCTCTACGCTGACGTGCACAAGCAAACCAGCTCCAAAGAAAGCCGACGCTTCTTCATGGAGTTCCACTCACTCTTTGTGGATCGGACAGCTGTAAGTTCTTTTCTTGCTCAGTTTCTGCTCTCTCTGAGTTTCTAACTTATTGTATATTTTGTATATTTGCTCATTTGGCTCTGGTTGTCCTTCCCAGAATCTTAAAGTACCAGTGCCAGATGCAGTTTCAGCTGAATTAGGTAAGGGATGGAAAGACGCTACAATATATATCCCAGATTTCTTCAAAGAACTGATTAGAAAAACGCCATAAAACTATTGTATGTGATCATTTTAAATAACCTTCACAAAAGAATACAGAAGTTATCATGACAATAATTAAAGTAAATGAAATGTTCACACACTTGCGATGCGATGATATTTCTTGTCGTCTCTGCACAGAGAAGCGGAGGCTGGAGTTGATCCCAGAGGAGCTCTGCAGACAGTACACGCAGACGTTACAGGACACACTGCTGCCAGACCTGCACAGGAACCTGGAGGACTTCAGGTAGCCGTCACACTGTGCAACCATTCAACCTCTGGAGGAACAGTTCACATTCTTTACTTCAGTAAAAGCATGAATAACACACTGTAAACATACTCTGTTAGAGGTTACAGTCCCGCATTGAAAATGTTACTTCAGTAAAAGTATAATCAGGAATTATATATTACATAACTAGATTATTATTACTCGTGCATCAATGTAAAAGCAGTATTTTAGTGTTGTCGTTGGTTTAGCTGGAGCTCATTTTGAACCATTGAACAAAGGTTCTTCACAATTACCCAGAGCTCAAAGGGACATCTTCCCAATATTTGATTAGTCCAAACTTCAACATTATTACTGATAAATTAACATTATTAAAAAGAGAAGCAGCAGAACATCTGGAAGTGTTTTTACACGATGATCATCAAAATAGGTTTAGTGCAGGGGTCGCATGCTGCCCATTTTGATCTCAAGTGGGCCGGACCAGTAAAATCATAGCATAATAA
The DNA here is from genome assembly GCA_038501785.1 of Myoxocephalus aenaeus. Lineage (NCBI taxonomy): Eukaryota > Metazoa > Chordata > Actinopteri > Perciformes > Cottidae > Myoxocephalus > Myoxocephalus aenaeus. The sequence continues at coordinate 94,016 of JBAMJR010000336.1, forward strand.
CGCATACAAAATGACAATATTTCTCTATGTTTAAATCATTGGTGAAGATTTTGGGCCGTATGTTTGACACCCCTGGTGTAGTCTGTTTTGTGTGCAAAAAGCTTGATTTGTAAAGCTGTCAGATAAATGTAGTGTAGTTTAAAAGTATAACGTTTCCCTCAGTAGAGTAGAAGAAAGAGTACCTCCATTTTTTACTTAATGTACTTAGTTACCACTCTGACAATACTGATTTAACTTATCCTGACATAAGTCTGTGACAGGTTAGTTGTAGGAAGCTAATAATATGTACAGTATATGTTTGCTATGAACAATGTTTGTTTACTTATTTATTTATGTTTATGTGTGTGCAGGCAGAAGCGCAGCATGGGTCTGACTCTGGCCGAGGACGAGCTGTCCAAGCTGGACTCCGAGGGAGGGAAAGACCACCAGGCGCTGGAGAAGGAATGCTCCTGTGCTGAACACATCCTCTCCAAGATTGATGATATCCTGTGAGCACACACACACACACACACACACACACACACACACACACACACACACACACACACACACACACACACACACACACACACACACACACACACACACACACACACCAGTGGCAGGCCGTGCACAGTCTCGGTGTTGCTGTCTCTGTGAGGAATCACAGTACAGAACCAGCTCGCTGGCCTTCACCATGTGTTTAACCGGCGGAGAGAGAGAAGAGAGAGAGACATAGAGAAAGACAAAGGTGAGATCTGATTGGATAAAGAGCATTAACGAGCGCGCTTGGGCAACGTCAAGCTGGACAAGCGAGCTGGCCAGAGCAGACAGCAAGGCATGAGAAACAGACAGGAGAGCTGGTCAATGAGAAAATAAGCTAATAGGGAAAAATAATTATAATACATGTAGTGTATTTGTGAAAAACAATTACATTATAAAATAGATATAACTTTTAATTATAAAACAAAATTTGTGATTCTGTTTAGGCCAGCAGAGAAGGCTTAGCAGGCCCTGACGGCCCGCCACTGACACACACACATACACTAACTCCTTGTATTAGTGTGTGCTAATCCTGCGCTGCCTGTTGCAGGTTCACGACCCATCCCACAGAAGAGGAGAAATGGTAAGAAGAGGGAGTTTTTATTATTATTATTATTATATACGTATGTTATATCATCAATGCATCTGCAGCTCTATCTATCTATCTTCTCTGGAATTGACTGTTGAACTAGTTATTTATTTAAATCAATTTAGATTAAAGGCTTATTAGTTATATCTAATTTACACAAAATTACATGGAAATACATCAAAAGAGAACAGCAGGTTGATAAAAAAAAAATGTAATTGTATAATAAATAAATTTTCATTGGAAGCTGTAGTACAAGTATTCATATATTATTGTACGATAAAGGCTTTTTACATAGTTTTGAATATTGCCACAGTTAATCACCTTTTTTCTTGACTGTCATGTTGCAGCCAAACAATGCAGTATGTGATTCTCACCTACATGAAGCACCTCGGGGTGAAAGTGAAGGAGCCTCGGGGCCTCGAACACAAACGGGCACGCATTACTTTCCTGCCCAAGATGAAGGTTCGTTCCCTCCTTCAGAAACATGCAGAAATACGATTGTTTTCATGCCCGTGCGTACGAGAAGACGCTTTTGGACCTACAATCTGTTACTTTAAGTTCATTTTATAACACTTTAATCACTTTGGCCACTTTAATTACGTTCATTTGGTGCAATATAAATACATTTAAATACTTTTTATATACTTTTTTTATTCCGTCTGTATATTTAATATTGCTATTGTATTCTTCTTTATGTTTTTTTTATTACTGTTTATTTATATTACTTTATTTATTTTTATTTACTATGTGTCTCTTCTGTGCACTGCTGCTGTAATCCTGCAATTTCCCCACTGCGGGACTAATAAAGGATTATCTTATTTTATGTTATTTTTAACAAGCAGAAGAGTATCAAGCCGGAGAAGGAGGGAGAGGAGAAGGTGAAGAAGCCTCGGTTTCCCAACATTCTCGGCCCGCCTCGCCGTCTGAGCAGAGTGGACTCCACTTCCGGTGAGGAGAAAACCACCATTTGTAAACCAGTAACTCTTCGAGTGTCCTTGAATCCTCGACGAAAACGTTGTGAATGGAGATCACGAAACGGAGAAAAGTCTTGAGGAATTGAAGTAAATGGTGACGACATTTAACAACAGCAAAACTATATAAAAACTTCCATTTACAAACTCTCACATAACTCGTGCAGTTTTTAATCATTTTACCAAAACTATGCTGAACTTGTCAGCATTCATTGAAATTGATAGCATTGTTTTTCTGTTTCTTTGTCTGATGAGACTTCACTGAATAGACCTCCTGTGGAGAGATGAGTCTGAGACATCGTACTCTTATTTCCATTTTCCAATACCCCTAAGGTTTTTTGGTTTAAACAAAAAAATGTAATCTGTTGTTCTGTCTGTTTTTGTTTTGTTTGTTCTGTTTTTCTAGAATTTCCTATATGTAACATGGAGATTTTATTAAGTTATTTGCAGTTTAGGAATTCGTTAAATAAAATGATAATAATAAAATCCTTTGAAGCTACTTTTTTTTATAGAAAACTCATCAACAACCTTCACTTTTCTAAAGATAAAAAAAAAAGTAGACAAATGCGCCTTTTGCTAATTAATTTTTATGTATTAAAATAATAATCGTGTCTTTCCACAAAGACTTGTAGACATACTGCACACAAATACCCCAGTATTTAATATGAACTGCTGATTTTCTTTTATAATGATCAGTAATAATCATCAGATTGGGACATTTATTCAAACTGACACGTTCAGTTGGGATAAATCTGGAAAGCCACATTAAATGCAACCAACAATTATTTCCATTATCAATACATTTTATGAATATTTTTGATCCTTTAGTCTAAAAATTGTCAGACTTTTGAGTTTACTGTTTGAACTACTATAAAAATACTTCTAAGCAGTACGAAAGAGGAGCATTTGTGTAAATACGTCGATGTTATTAGTGTTTGGTGGTTTTTTTCAATGCTTTTTTGTGTGTTTGCAGTCGGTAAAGCCGTGGAGCTGAACAAGCAGCGCTCACCGAAGCCACTCTCTCATCACGCCGCCGGCATCCCCGAGCAGCCCGACTCCGTCCTGGGACGGGCCCGTGGGAATCAGCCCAGCGAGGGATCGGACGCCGGCACACAGTCTGTGCCGTCCGCCGGCAACAGCAGCACCTCCCCTACACACAGCTCGCCCACCGGTCCGGCCTCCGACACCAGCGGACACGACTCGGACTCCAGTAAGAAATACCTGCTTCTCTTCCTCCACTCATTGAGGGATTCAGAGGACAAGATTGATTTCACGTTAGATGCAAATTAATCTCCGCAAAAGCACTTAATTAAAATAAGTAACTACTTATATTATTGGGAATATTTTTGGTTGTGATACCGTCACAGGTTGCGTGTCTTGAAGTTTTATATTTGGAGTCTATCGCATTGTTAGGGCATCTATTATGGCGTTACTGTTCCTAAAATATTACTTTTTTTCATAACAATATCTCAAAGTATTTCTACTTTAATTCTAGTAAATCTCAGATTGTTATTGTCACTGTGTAGCCCCACCCCTAAAGCATCCCCTGCTTTATGGTCTGTTTGACTCTAAATTACCATAATTTACTAAATGAACATCATGCTGTATTGAAGACTTGAAACTAGTGATTGAGACATAAACTCATGTTTACAATGTTTACTGAGGGAATAAATCAAGAGATAAGTAGAGTCATTTATATAGACTTCTATACAACCAGAGGAGTCGCCCCCTGGTGGTCAGTAGAGAGAATGCAGCTTTTATACATGAAGCATTAGCTTCCCTTTTCAGAACCAGAAGTTGCCTCCTGGAGGTACGACAGCAATATCAAAGGGCAAATCATTAATGCCATTAGTTTTGGTGACACTAGAATAAGAATATTGTGGTGATTTGTTATTATTTTCTATGTTTATTTAGTCATCGACGTATTTGAAGTTCAATGGTTCTTTTAAGAGTGAACCAAAGACTAAAAAACTAAATGTGTTCATCATAAGAAAACCTAACTTTTTTTACGTGCTCTCCTCTCTAGATCTATCTCCGTTCTGCCTGCAGCCCAGACCGGGCGACGGTCTGCAGACTGGAGACCACCAGGACGTCTCCAGTCCGACCAGCACTCAGTTTGACTTCAGCCCCTCCAACCTGGAGCAGTTACAGGAGGAAGATCAGGAGACTTTCAGGTATTGGATTTACTCTGAAGATCGTTTTTCATGCTGGTCAATTTTGAGATGTTAGGTAAAAATCCTTTGAAACAATTTTAGTTTAATGTGTAGAAATAGAAAACTAATCAACAACCTTCACTTTGTAAAGATAAAAAAATTGACAAATGCACCTTTTGCTAATAATTTATACATAAATATAAAATGATCCTTGTGTCTTTCCACAAATACTTATATATACTGCATACAAATACCCCAATATTTAATATGAACTGCTGATTTTCTTTTCAGTAATAATCAGTCTGTGGGAATCACCAGAGGTCCCACGATTCGATACTATCATGATACTTGAGTCACGATTCGATACTATCACGATACTGCGATATGTTGAGTATTGCAATTTATTCCCTTTTTTCCAACTGCAAATTGTCCCCAAATGAAAACTTTGTCAACATATTTGATCTAATAAGATAAAGTTTTCAGTCTGTTCATCTCACTTCAATCATTTTTATTGCAGAAAAATGTGATTGTCAAGCAGACAAACTGAGCAACATGTCATAAATGTTGCACCTGACAAACTGAACTGCTTGTATTACTGTTTGTATTACAGTCTACATAGTCGCGTCATTTGCGCCGGAGAGTGGGCGGGGCTTATCTCCGTGCGTGTAAACAGTTTTCATTTACGCCATTCACCATGGAAATAACCAGTGTTGTATAAAGTACCCACAAGCCGTACTTGAGTAAAAGTCAAGATACCTTACTGGAAAATTACTCCAGTAAAAGTAAAAGTCACCTATTAAAATACTACTTGAGTAAAAGTCTTAAAGTATCTGATATTTTCTGTACTTAAGTATCAAAAGTATTTTTCTGATATAAAATGTACTTAAGTATTGAAAGTAAAAGTACAAGTACATGCTTTTAATAAAAAAGCAATGGGTCAGAGTTTTGAGAATTATGAAGTTTATTATTTTAAGTGCTGTGGCCACCATGACCAAGGACAAGGAGTTGTGTTGATACAATAAGTGGGTTGGCTGTGATCCATCCATATATATTATGTTCAACATAATATATTGTACCTAAGTATACTTTTGCATCTACTATGAACTTATCATCATAATTCTCCAAAAAGCAATATGACACTATGAAGGAGTTGTAACAGTGTGGTTATAAGTATGCTCATTCCGCCCGGAACAGAAAGAATGAATGAAAAATGTAAGTTAAATTAAAAAAATCAAGTCCGGAAAAATGTTTTATTGTGAAAAATTACCAGATACATCCGTCTGTGGTAACCTCAGACTGAACCTCTTGACACATGTCAATATGTTACGTTACCCTGAAAATGAAACTTAAGTCTGTTTCAACTCTGCCGGTGTTCTGGATTAAAACCAAGGCAGAGTATCCTGAGATCGCCAAAAAAGCATGAAAACCTGCTTCCATTCCAACATCCTGTCTTTGTGCAGCGGGTTATAAGTTAAGCAGTAGACTGGACTAAAGGTTTAGTTAGGAGTAGACTGGACATAACGAGCACACGTCGGGTGTCGTTGCCTCCTGTCTCTCCTAGGTCGGACCCGGTCCGTGACAATATTGTCTTCACGTAACCGGTCCGTGGCGCAATAATGGTTTGGGAGCGCTGGACTAGAGGATGTAGAGGGAAAATGCAGAATATTGTGATTCGCAAAACCTGCTTCGTGGAGTCTGTGTTCCACCACAGTCCCGGATGTGTTTTTTTTTCTAAAGATAGATTTGATTTTGTAGCGAGTAACGAAGGTTTCAGGGGAAATGTATCGGAGTAAAAGTATCAGTTTTCTTTGCAAAATGTAGTGAAGTAAAAGTAAAAGTAAACCGAAATATAAATAGTAAAGTAGAGTACATATATCCCCAAAAACTACTTAAGTACAGTAACGAAGTATTTCTACTTCGTTACTATACACCACTGGAAATAACCATTAGGCTGCGGTCGAATAGTCAAATAATTACCTCCTAACGTCTAACCCTAAGCACTTTTCCTTAACCTCTGTGGAAAACGTCACAGGGTTAAGGAAAGATGGGAAGGAGAATTCATAAGGAGTTAGGAGAAGACAACCGCGGTGTTTGGCAAATCCGACTCCACTTTCACTAAGCGACGTAGTTATGACGCGACGGCAGGCGCATGTTAGTGACGTCAGTCTGTAGCCAGCGGTGAAACTACAATGTTCTGAAGAAGGACTACAAAAAGCGCAGTTTATATACTTCGTCCGTCTTCTTACAGTGTTGCGTCATAACGACATAAACAACACGGTTCATAGTATTACTTTAATAACAAGGTTGGAATAGAAATGAACGAAGGAATATGAAAGTGAAACCAACGTACAAAGCTACTAAAACTGTCTCTTTGTTCAGTTTCAAACATGCTGAATTAAATACGTTATCCCACAAACGATGTGTGTCATATATGTGTGTCTCATATCCCTTTATGTTGTTATGGTTTATTTACATGCAGATTATAATCTGATCATAAAAATATGCATACAACAGTTTATGAAACATCACACAACTCGTGTTGACTTGATATGTTTTATTGTAATGTGACAAAATAGTTGATTAAAAAGATGATAATCAGAAACATGACTCAGACTGAAGAGCTCGTCCAGTTTAACTCTTTAATTAAAGCTTCTGTAACTGAAGTCAAATAAAATAAAAGAATGAGGGCTGAAGCTGCAGTTCAACACCAGATAGAATATCAAATACACCAGTTTGATCACTTTACAGCAGTTTTCAGCAACGTAACGTTTTTAGTTTGCCAGCAGGTTTGACAGATTATTGAAAGTGTTTCCAAGTTATAGCAACAGTTATTTACATGATCTGCGTGTGTCGGTCATGATCGTCTGTACTCGTGAACGGCCGAATGATACGTCACTTTAAATGTTGCCGCCGCAAGGAATTGTGGGTCGGCATTATCTCCTTTCCTTTCGTAAGGAAGGTCCAGTGGTTCCTATGCTAAAGGAGCTAAATTAGGAAGCATTGAAGCTCCTTTCCTTTGCGTTTGGACAATTCGACCGGCACTTATCATGGCGGCCACTGAGGTACTTCCGGGTCATTTCACTCAGTTAGGAAGGTTCCTAACCAAAATGGACTATTCGACCGCAGCCTTAGTTCTGCTTTATACTTGTTGTGGAAATCCCCAAAACGCCGGCACATCAAACGCCCTCGTGTCTGGGTTCATAATATTATACGTAGGCGCACACAGCGAGGTGAATTTCACTGACTTCACCAGGAAGTGCGTCTGAATGGCGGCCGCTTCCAGCGCTACTAGAGCACAAGCAGCCGGTTTGATTCATGCTTTTTTTTTATGTCTTTGACCGGCGCAGTCTCGCGAGTGTTGTCCTGTGTGTCGAGCAACAGCTGTGCAGCAGCGGCGCTACGAGTGGCAGGAAATCAAGACGTACGGCGCATTTCTAATTTATTTCTCCGGTGTCGCCAGTTTTGTTTCTTTCCTACGGATCACGCTGATCCGGGACCTCTGCTGACCTCACCAGAAAATAACACAGCACCATCTAGTGGACTGAAAAAGCAATTGATTTTGGACCAAAAAGTTTATAATTTATATAATAAAAGATCGATACTTGGCTTCCGGTACATCCCAAGTCTCTAAATTGTCGTTTCCTCGCTCCTCGCTCCTCGATTGAACCGGCAATGGTTCTGCGCCGCCATCTTGACGGCCGTCCCTAAAGCCTAATTCATGCCATGATCGAGGAGCCCCGAGAGCGGGCTTCCAGGAAGTGTTTTAACGCTGGACACGCCCCCTCACTGTTCATCTGTTATGTGATTGGACGCTGCAGCTGAGCGGACTGACGCTGGATTTAATACCGACGAATCAGGCATGATTTAATACCGTCGAGTGAAGACGATCACAGATTAAACTCAAGCTATATATTAAATCTGTTTTCTTATTCACAATCTGGTTAAAATATGTTACAACTGTCTTCAAAGATTTGATCTGATGTTTCTTTTGTTGCTTTGATTATGTATGTAATTAAAATCAGAGAGAGCTGGAGAGAGGAAACACTTTTTTACAACACGTAATGAAGAGACACTATATTTATATTGTGGGTTATTTTATAATGATGTCACAATCAGAATTTCAAAACATACCAACGTAAATAATACATAAATAAATAAGACGCATTCCGCCAGTGGAAATGGATCCTGCGCGTCTAAGCAGGACACAGAACACAGTATATAAATACTGTAACGGACTGAGAGAAATGTTGTGTTGTGGGTATTGTGTTCGGGATGTCAGTGAACGGCTCATGAGCCGGTGGCGGTGGGGCGTGTCTGTGATTGGAGGGCGAGTGATGTTGTTTTGTGTGTGGTGTTGTGTTACGAGCCGTTCGGAGCAGACTAGGACCCGGAGCGGTGGCGAAGCTTGTTGTGTTACTGTTGTGTTGGCGTAGGCTACGGCCCACAGTAGCCTGTTCTATGTTCCATGAATAAAAACCCTATAAGCCTTACGTCTCGTAGCTTCCCTGACCTTAGGGTCGTTACATTTGGTGTCAGAAGTAAAACTTTCGCTATAACATCGCCACGCCAGTTAGCAGCAGAGAAGCTAAGTGGCTAACGCTCGTCAACGGGGAGAAACATGACGTCGGGGAGCCGTCTCAAGATTAAACGGGAAGGAGAAAGTGACGAACGAGAATGGGACGGCGCAGCCGGGGTCTGGCAGACGACGGAGCACCGAGAGCGGGTAAAAGAAATGACCGCGAGGATGGCTGCGGAGGCTGGCTTTGGCCACTCGGGCCGCGACGGTGAGGGAAATGGCGGCCGTAGAGGAATGACTGCGGCCGCAGAAAGGGACATGACTGAGCACACTGAGACACGCAGAGAAGCTATTCCGTCCACAATAAAGACCCCCAGATATGACGGTAAATCCAACTGGGAAGCTTTTCATGCACAGTTTGAACTGTTAGCCCATGCCAGTAGATGGTCCACTGAAGTAAAAGCTCTCCAGTTAGCGATGTGCCTCACGGGTGACGCTTTATCAAGCCTGCTGCTGCTGAGTCCCGATGATAGGAGTGATTATGATGCACTAATTGGGGCTCTAAAGCGACGATTTGGACAATGCTCTGCCACTAGCCTACTCCGCTCTGAACTGTGCAGCAGACAGCGACGGCCAGAGGAGCCCCTGAGGGAGCTCGCTAATGACATTGAGGGGCTTGTCCACCGCACCTACGCCCACATGCCCCCGTCCATCCAGAGCGAGCTAGCTAGGGACCATTTCCTCCAGGCCCTGCTGCCAGCTGACCTGCGCATCCAGACACTACTCGCTCACCCTGGGTCGCTCCAGGAGGCTTTGGAGTCAGCTACGGAGAGAGAGATGCTGTGTGCTGGCACCTTGGGTAAAGTGGTTGAAAAAGCACCAAAGGGGAGAGCTGCTTGTCAGACGGAAAGGGAGTTGGCGCAGCCTGCCTGGGTGGGGGAGCTAACCCAGCTGGTGAGGGCTGCCACTCTGAGAGATGAGAGACAAGACAAGCCACGACCAAGAGTCTGCTGGGGGTGTGGCCAGCCTGGCCACCTGGTTCGACACTGCCCCCGTTCCACCGCGAACAAGGGAAACGAGCCGGGGACCGCATAATCGGGACGATGCGGACCCCTGGCACCCTGTCCCAGCCCCCTCTAATTAACAAAGCTACGCAACCGTCCGACCAAATTGGGGCAACCAGACCACCGGAGGATTTTGATGGTCAGCTGGAGCGACTAGTGGTGCTGGGCCGAACCTGGATAGGAGACTGTTGGTATGCACCGCTCACCATTGGAGGGACATGCTGCTCTGCACTGGTAGACACAGGTTCGTCAGCAACCCTGGTGAGGCCCGATGTGGTGAAAAATGGAACTGATATTTTTCCCACTATAGTGAAACTGCAGTCAGTCACCGGGGAGCGAACTCCCATGGTTGGAGAAGCAATAGTGACTCTGGGGCTGGGGAGGAAGTCTATCCGCTGCCCGGTGTGGGTCGCTAACCTGGAGGACTGTATACTGGGACTGGATATTCTTGGGGCTTTGGACTGTGTCATCAACACAAAGAGAGGAACTCTCACGTTCCCTGATGGCCATGTCATCCAGATGTGGCGCCAGCCACCCCGGCCTGGCTGTGTTGCGACCCACACCGTTGCCACACTGACGGCTGAGACAACAAATTATGCTGCTCATAGCTGCATCCCTTCAAATGAGATACCCCCACCGCCCTCCACCCTGCCAGCTGCTGAGTTGCAACCACCCCCCGCCTCTGTCCGGCCAGCTGCAAGTCCACACACACAGGTGACAAACGCCTCTCCACCTGACGACCGTGAAAGAGTCTTGGCAGTGAGGGAGGTCTGGCAGACAAACTGTGGTGGTCTGACTCCTAGCGAACAAGATCTGTTGTGGCAGCTGCTTCTTGAGTTCAAGGACTGTTTTTCAATGTCGGAGGACGATGTGGGCCGCACAGATCTCATCCAGCATTACATCGAAACAGGAGATGCACGGCCGATTAGGATGAGACCTCGACGCCTCCCACTGGCCAGGCAGGCTGCGGCAGACAAAGCCCTGCAAGAGATGCAGCGAGCGGGAATCATCGAGCCTTCCACCAGCCCCTGGGCCTCGGCGATCGTCATGGTCCCCAAAAAGCAGAAGGAGGCGTGGCGTTTCTGTGTGGACTTCAGGCCCCTCAACAAAGTGACAAAAAAGGACTCCTACCCCCTTCCACGCATCGACGAGGCTCTCGACACGGTGGCAGGGTCAGCCTGGTACTCCTCTTTGGACCTGCGGAGCGGGTATTGGCAGGTCCCTCTCAGCCCTGAAGCTAGGGCCAAAACTGCCTTCATCACTAATGGGGGCTTGTGGCAGTTTAAAGTCCTTCCGTTTGGCCTCTGCAATGCTCCTGCCACGTTCGAGAGACTAATGGACAGGGTACTCGCTGGTATCCCTCGACAGGAGTGTGTTGTGTACCTGGACGACATACTGGTGCATGGTGACTCCTTCCAGGCAGCTCTCAAGGCCCTGAGGCGGGTGCTGGAGAGGGTGGCAGCAGCAGGTCTAAAGCTGCACCCACAGAAATGCTCCTTCATGCAACGGGAGGTCACATTTCTGGGGCACAAGCTTGGGGGCGGCGGTGTCGGCACCATGGATGATAAAGTGCAGACGGTGAAGGATTGGCCTACCCCTAGCGCTGTGCAGGACCTGAAAAGCTTCCTGGGCCTGGCCTCCTACTATAGGAAGTTTGTGAGGGGGTTTTCCTGCATAGCTGTACCACTGTTCCGCCTGCTGCAAAAAGGGGTGGTGTTTGATTGGACAGAGGAGTGCCATACAGCTTTCACTTCACTGCAGAGAGCCCTTGTGGAGGCCCCAGTCCTCTCACCGCCTGAACCCACTCTGCCTTTTATCCTCGACACGGACGCCAGTAATGCAGGCGCGGGTGCTGTGCTGGCCCAAGTGACTCCTGAAGGAGAGAGAGTGGTGGCGTATCACAGCAGACAGTTTAACAAGGCTGAACGCCGCTACTGTGTCACGAGACGGGAGCTGCTTGCTATGGTCTGTGCCATCCGACATTTCAGATATTACCTTGGGGGCCTCCACTTCACAGTCCGGACCGACCACTCTGCCTTACAGTGGCTCATGTCTTTTAAGGAGCCAGAAGGCCAGCTGGCACGCTGGATTGAGGAGCTACAGGCGTATGATTTCACTGTGGTCCACAGACCGGGGGCACGCCACGGAAATGCTGACGCGCTTTCACGCCGGCCTTGCAGCGCTGATGGCTGCAACTACTGTGAGAAAAGAGAGGCGCAGGAAGAAGAGCGGCTGCAACCTGATGTGAAATGTGCTGCCGTGGGACCGGTGGGCATGCCAGCAGGCCATGGACTGACAGCTGTGGACGCAGCAGAGTGGGGGTGCAAACAGGAAGAGGATGTCGACATAAGGCCAGTGCTCGCTTGGGTGGGATCCCAACAGCGACCACCTTGGGGAGAGGTTACCATGTGTTCTCGAGCCACAAAGGGACTCTGGTCAATTTTTCAGGCCCTGCGACTGCATGATGGTGTGCTACAGAGGGGGTGGAAAGGGCCGGCGACTGGAGAGACACAGTGGCAAGTGGTGGTGCCCAGGGCTCTGAGAGAGGCAGTGCTCCGGGCAATGCACGGAGCTCCGGGATCTGGTCACTTCGGCGTTACGAAGACCCTCCGTCGCCTCCGCCAGGGGTTCTACTGGGGCCAACATAGGCGAGATGTGGAGGACTACTGCCGCTGCTGCGACAGCTGCACAGCGAAGAAAGGGCCTGCAGACAGATCTCGTGCTCAGCTCCAGCAGTTTCCGGCTGGGTGTCCCATGGAGAGGGTGGGGATTGATGTTCTCGGACCGTTTCCTCACTCAGAGAGAGGTAACCGTTACATCCTCACTGCCATGGACTATTTTACTAAGTGGCCCGAAGCTTACTGCATGCCGAACCAGGAGGCGGAGACGATTGTGGATGCTCTGGTGGGGGGAATGTTCAGCAGATTTGGGGCCCCGGAAGTCATCCACACAGATCAGGGCAGAAACTTTGAGTCTCGTGTCTTCGCCGCCATGTGTGACAAACTGGGATCCCACAAGACCCGCACTACACCCCTCCATCCACAGAGCGATGGGCTGGTCGAGAGATTCAACCGCACGCTGGCACAGCAGCTGGCCATAGTGACAGCTAAACACCAACGCGACTGGGACGACCACGTGCCTCTTGTGCTGATGGCTTACAGGTCTGCTGTGCAGGACTCCACTTCCTGCTCTCCTGCCCTTCTCATGCTCGGCAGAGAAATCCGGACGCCAGGGGAGATGATGATGGGGAAACCTCCTGACGCCCCTGCGGGTCCCCCGGGGCTCGACTATGCTCGGAAACTCCAGGACCGCTTGGAGTCAGCCCACGAGTTTGCCAGGAACCAGATGTGCAGTGCGGGCGTAAGACAAAAGAGGAACTACAATGTGCACGTCAGAGGACGACATTTTGAAGTCGGAGAGCTGGTCTGGGTGTATAGCCCTCAGAGGAAGAAAGGCAGGTGCCCAAAGCTCGATAGTGAGTGGGTGGGGCCCTGCCGAGTCCTGGAGAGACTTGGAGAGGTGGTGTACAGGGTCCAGCTGCCACCACGAGGAAGGAAAGTCGCTCTGCACAGAGACAGGCTGGCCCCCTACCGGGGCACAGTCACCCCACAAGAACCTGGGACACGGGGAACCCTGGACTCAGCCCAGACTACCCCCCAAACCCTTCCCAATGGGCCCAGCCTTTCGCCCGCCCCTTCACAGACTGGCCTTGGTGTCCCTGGCCCAGCCCCTCCCTTCCCATCCCCTGCCCTTGGTCCCAGCGTCCCCTCAACCCCTTTTCCTTCTCCCTAGCGCCGACGGCAGCCTCAGAGGAACCGGAGGCCCCCTGGCCACCTGAGAGACTTTGTTTGCCCCCTCGGGGGCGAGGGACTTTGTGGGGGGAGGGTAGTGTAACGGACTGAGAGAAATGTTGTGTTGTGGGTATTGTGTTCGGGATGTCAGTGAACGTCTCATGAGCCGGTGGCGGTGGGGCGTGTCTGTGATTGGAGGGCGAGTGATGTTGTTTTGTGTGTGGTGTTGTGTTACGAGCCGTTCGGAGCAGACTAGGACCCGGAGCGGTGGCGAAGCTTGTTGTGTTACTGTTGTGTTGGCGTAGGCTACGGCCCACAGTAGCCTGTTCTATGTTCCATGAATAAAAACCCTATAAGCCTTACGTCTCGTAGCTTCCCTGACCTTAGGGTCGTTACAATACTCAATGCAGTTTATTAAACGGTAACAGACGACAGAGAAAACATCTCCACTCTGACACTCATGATAACTTTGTCTTTATTAATATAAGTAGTAGTTTAACACCATTAAATCAACTGAAAACATACGATCATTTTGATATTTTAAGTGCTTTTTTATTGGAACGTTTGATAAAAACTCTCAGGACAAAACTCCGTCAGCTGTTAAAGCGACTGAAGCTGAGCTGAGATCAGCTGTCAGACGGCTGCAGTCATCATAAACCGACGTCTTCACGTGACACTTCAGATGAAAGGACGTCTCTTAAATCATATTTCCTCGCGTCTTAGGACGCGAGGAAATATGACGCAAGGAATCCATGCGAGGAGAGAATTCTCTCCTCGCATGGATTCCTTGCGTCTCTCCATGGATCCCTGGTGGGAGGGACTAAGACGCAAGGAAAGGACGCAAGTGAGGGAAACGGGGATGCAATTTAGAGACTTGGGATGTACCCCGTGTATCGATTCAATAGGCTCGTTCGAGATGAGCCAGTTCTGAACAGAATCGATCGGCGGCGATCGGCGCGCAATGCATGCCGGTTAGATTTGTGTCCGACTTGCTCCCGACTTGCTCTGACGTCATGCACACGTGGTCAACGATACTCTCACGAGAGCAAGCCGGCCGTCGATTCTACAGCCAGTCGCCGCAGTAGCTCTCTACGAACTGCGTGGCCCAGTGCATGATGGGAAACGCCTGGCTGTCGCCACATCAGAGAGCTGATTGGCTCTTAGATCTGACAGCAAACACCACGTGTTCTAGAAAATCCTTATTTTATGTGTAGTTGTAATACTTAACGCTTGATTGTTGACTATTCATCTCATGTTTAATCTTAAAACATATTGTGTGTGGTTGTTAATAGAAAATCGTATTTATACAACACATATCTAAACCAGTAGTAATGCATTTCACAGGCAGACATAAAAAGACCAAAGGATGCAGCTACACATACATTTCTACATAAATATATATATTTACAAACACATGAATAAATCCAAACGTGATCTGTAAACTACAAGTAGACAAAAGTTTGGAACTAACAGGAAGTAATTTTTTCTGTGACTTCCTGTCTGTACTTTGAAGGCAGCCTAAAACTGTCCGACTTGATCGCAGTTTCTTGTGAACGCCTCCTGGGCCCTATTGTTCGTACCTGGCTAAACAAAGTCAGGCAAATGTCCTAATCTCCAGCTTAAATTAGCGAGATGATTGACATCAGGCTATCTGGGTTTCTTCACGGCTGATCCGCGCTGAAACGGTCTCGTTAATTCTAGCCAGACGTCAATCCTCTGGATAAATGCGGGTGCCCGCTCCTCTTCAGAAGGGATAATAATCGAGCACTGACACCACGATCTTCTAACAGTACAATAGCAAATAAACTCAGAGGAACCTCTTTTTATTTCTCCGATGAGAAGCAGGAGATGATCATGAAGACATATGAGCAAGTCAATACCTTAATCATTCACAGCAAACGCGTTGTGAATATTCCAACGTTTTTGTAACATTGTTGCCGTGAACGCAGCTTAACTCCGCCCCCGCTGCGAGACATAAGCGCCGCAAATATATCAGACAAGTTAAATGTCAGTGTTGGGAAAATGTATCGGCAAATTTTAAGTGCTTCATCACCCAGATCAATCAGATTATATTTACGAATAAATATATACTTATGAGGATATATGTACTGTATGCGCGTATGAATCATGTACTATATGTATATACATGTATATTTCTATATAACTAGGAGTTTGAATATGTGTATGATCGGATCAGTATATATGTATTATTCATAATCAGAAATTCAATCAATTGAAGCAGTGAAAAGAAATTGTGTGTGATTCTCTGTATTCTTATCATGAGTCCACCTTAATCATGTTCTACAATAATGATATGTATGGTGTACTAATAACACTGTCATATAATTATGAGTGCTTTCAACACATCCATAAATTTCTTAAGCGCTAAATAAACTTAAGAACAGCGCGGCATGCAGCGGCTGAGAGTCGACTCTCAGCCGCTGCATGCCGCGCTGTTCTCACAGACAGAGATCTCTGTCTGTGAGACGGGCGATCTGCTGCGCCTGTGGTGATCAGTGTCCGCGGCTCGAGAAGCTCTCGTAAATAAATGATTCCTTGACGGGAGAATCTATTGCGCCGCGTACAGGAAGTCATGATGATGTGAGAACGGATCTTGGCGATCTCAAAGAACTCTCTCCCAATAAAACTAATATAACTAATATCGCTCCTTCATCAATGAGGAAGTGAGCTGCCTTTTTTGTCCGGTGGGAGTGGCCAGCTTATCCAGTGAATTTCAGTAAGTCTGCCCGGGAGCAGGTTTACATTTTTGGCTGTGTTGCTATGGTGATTTATCTAAGCTTGATTCGAGAAACTGAATAAGCCAGACCTACGTCATCTTATCCTGACAATTAGCCCGCTAACTCAGTAAGCCAGGTACGAAAAATAGGGCCCTGCTGTGGCTGCCTGCTCTCGTCTGGATTCCAGGCGAGGCGCAGCTCTAACGAACAAGCCTAATATCGCCACGCAAAGTATCGCGATACTATGCTGAATCGATTTTTCCCCCCACCCCTAAGCTCTAATGACACGTTCAGTTGAGGTGAATCTGGAAAGCCACATAAAATGCATTAAATTCAACCAACAATTATTTCCATTAGCAATGAATTTGATGATTATTTTTCATCATTTAGTTATTTGTCATAAACATTGAAAGATGCTTGTTTTGTCTGGTCAACTTTCCAAAACTCATTACCGTCACCTGAGTCAGATAAAAGAAGCTGGAACCAGCTTTTTCCTTTTGGGAATTTGTGCCTGAAAAGAAACAACTAAAACAATGAATCGATTATGAAAGTAGTTGGAAACTAATGAATCATTTCAGCTCAACATTATTGGTATGATATGATACAATGATAACACATATATAATGCATATATTCTACTCATTTGGACTGCTTAGTGTAATAAATAAGGATCTCTCCCTCTGTGCTCGACCGACAGCAGGATGGAGTTGCAGTGTCCGGTGAGTTTGGCCGACATCCCGAGTGAAGACGACCAGGCGGGCGAGACGCAGTGTGGAGAAAACCCTCTGAACTGGCAGAGTCTGGTCAGTCGAGGCATCCTGGCGAGCTTGACGCCGCAGGAGATCAAACGGCAGGAGGTCATCAACGGTGAGCCGCTGCCGGCGCTTCACATAAACGTGATAAAATCCCAAAACATCCAGCGTATCTGACCTGTGTGTTCCACCTCAGAACTGTTCTACACGGAGCGCGCTCACCTGCGCATGCTGAAGGTGTTGGACTCTGTTTTCCACCAGCGGCTCAACAGAGACGCCGTTCTCCCGCCGGAGGACATCCGGCACATCTTCAGTAATCTGGAGGAAATCATTCAGCTGCACGGTAACGTCAGAGGTTTAATTAATTAAATATTCATTTGCAACGCTGTAAATGTAAAAAAAAACTAAAACAATTTTAGCTGCCGGTTGTTGTTATAATTATTATTATTATTTTTAGTATTTTAGGATCTACAGAATTTGTTATTGAGTTCACAACAGCTTCAACAATTCAGCTAAAACTGAAATATAAATACAAAAAGTAATCTAAACTTCACTATTGCAGCAGCTGGGAAACAAATCACATTTTATAATGTGAATTAAAAATGTTTTTGAACTTACAAAGATCAGAATTTTTCAGCTGTGCAAAATTGTTTTCTCTTTTGATTTTCATCCTGTATTTTGGGTTATTTAGTTTTTATATTTGTATAAATGTGTGACTTTATTTCGGTGTCTTTGAAGTCGATTGCTCTGACAGTTTGCAACATTTATCCGGGTTTGTATAAATGTCAGTCAGGTGAAAAGTTGATCTTTTATAATTTAAAATAAGAGCTCACATCTGAGTTACGAGTGTTCCAGCTTTCCTCTTCTTATTTGTCTGTTTCACCCACTTTTTACACCTGGCTTCATCATGCAGTCTGAATCTGGATATCCTAAATTTAAAAGGAGAAGCCTGTGTTGATACAAAGTGACTCAGATGTCATACAGTATATATCATTATCAATGGATACATTATTTTTAGTGATTAGAGAAGATGAAATATCAAAAAATAAGCATGAAGAGCAACTATCCGAATTATGAAGAAGAAGAAGAAGCTGAATGTTTGTGTTTTATAACTTATTCTCACTTTGCTTCACAGTTTCTGTGACGGAGCAAATGACAGCGATCAGGAAGCGGAGCGAGGCGACGGTGATCGGTCCGATCGCAGACGACCTCCTGGCCTGGGTAAGACCGGAATCAGTCCACGCAGGAGGCCGATCAGAGGCTTCAGCACGGGGTGAAGGGAAATGTTTGCACACCTTTACAACCCAAAGTCAGTTGCAAGAGAGAACTACAAGTCAACAACAACAGGATTTATTGTTCTAAACAGCACTGCTGTTTAGAACAAAAGGCTAATAGTAATAATAATAATACTTTAATTTTATATAGCACTTTCCTAAGTACTCAAAGACGCTTTAAAGTAGTATAAGTATATAAGTAACACTTTATACTAGTAGTAGTAGTAGTAGTGAAGTGTTAAAGTACTACTTTAACACTTTAAATTAGTATTAGTATACACACATAATATAATAAAGCAACTTAAAGAAGGTACCTGGTTTTCTCTGCAGTTCAGCCTAGAATTATTTTTTCTTTCATAATAATAATAATCCAACATGAAAATGGCGAAATACTATATTTATACATGCTGTGTCTTTTCTGAGTTCAAAATATGTCTCCAAAGTTGTATCAATAAAAATGTATTAAGGAGCTTCAAACAGTTCAAACTTCCCGATGTCGAACCTAAAGGTTTTACGTATTCAAGGCTCTCCGGGTGAAAACATCAGCTCCAGTAAACGCCTTGAATCGGTTTGTTGTTGTTTGTTTGTTTGTTTGTTTGTTTGTGTGCTGAGTCCAGTTCAGCGGGGAGGAAGAGGAGAAGATCAAACGAGCGGTGGGAACTTTCTGCAGCAACCAGCCGTCTGCGCTGGAGCTCATCAAGAGCCGGCAGAAGAAAGACCAGCGCTTCACCTTATTCATGCAGGTAAATACAGGAATTTAGTCATGACCAGTGTGAGAAAAGTTTAAAGTCTAACATTCAGACATATGTGTGAATATATATGTGTGTGTAGACACACAAATGAACTCTAGTGGGTTGTCGTGCAAATGGCATTTTTGTGTAATCTATTTTAATTTTGTTTAAATCAGATTTATTTGTGTTTAAATTTCTTTTTTAAACAGAAGATACCATTATTATCGTTCTTTCAGGAGGCGGAGAGCAACAGTCTGTGTCGCAGGCTGCAGCTTAAAGACATCATTCCTGTAGAAATGCAGAGAGTCACCAAGTACCCTCTCCTGCTGGACAATATCGCCAAGTACACAGGTAGGAAACTGCTCAGGTGTCGGTGTGACTGCAGCTTCTGTAGCTTGTGATGTGGGAAAAGACTGGAGTTTTTTTTGTTTGTTTTCATCTCCACACAGGAGATGGTGAAGAGAGGCAAAAGGTGAAGAAAGCTGCCGAGTGTTGCAAAAAGATCCTAAACCACGTCAACCAGGCGGTCGAAGAGGCCGAGAACAAACAGGTACACGCTGGAATCCTATTTATTTATTTATTGATTTGTAGGAGCTATTTGTAGCAAGTAGTATTGTTTAATTATTCGAGTTGTTTGCTTATTTAGGTTAGATGTTTTGATGTATTTGGATAGTTCTTTATTGGATAGTTTTTAGTTTAGTTTAATTATTTCTAGTTGTTGTCTAAGTTATTTCTAGTTGTTGTCTAAGTTTATTTAGTCTTTATATTGTTTATTGGTTTATTGACTGGTGTTTATATATAGGAGTAGGCAGGTACAGGACCTGGGTAGGCCTATGTTTTTTTTTTACCAGCACAGGAGAGGCAGCATGGGGAGTTCCTTTTGTTTGTTTGTTTGTTTGTTTGTTTGTTTGTTTGTTTGTTTGTTTGTTTGCTTGTTTTGTTTAGTTAAATAAATTATCCGAAAAACGGAATCCTGCATGGACAATGCATTCTTTTGTCTGCGTAATCCACAAACCCACGGTGCGTCAGTGGCCCTTTGTTTTATGTTTGTTTTCTTTGATTTTATTGGACAAACGTACATATTGATTTATGTATTTATTTACATGGGACTATTTACATGGGACTGATCTACTTTTCAGTTTCCTAATTATCTTCAGGGTGTTTTATTACTAATTATTATTATCAATAGAATGAGATATATATATATATATATATATATATATATATATATATAAATATATATATATATATATATATATATATATATATATATATATATATATATACTACCGTTCAAAATTAGGGGTCACCCAGACAATTTCATGTTTTCCATGAAAACTCACACTTTTATTTATCAAATGAGTTGCAAAATGAATAGAAATTATAGTCAAGACATTGACAAGGTTATAAATAAGGATTTTTATTTGAAATATTAATTTTGTTCTTCAAACTTTGCTTTCGTCAAAGAATGCTCCATTTGCAGCAATTACAGCATTGCAGACCTTTGGCATTCTAGCTGTTAATTTGTTGAGGAAATCTGTAGAAATATCACCCCACGCTTCCTGAAGCACCTCCCACAAGTTGGATTGGCTTGATGGGCACTTCTTGCGTACCATACGGTCAAGCTGCTCCCACAACAGCTCAATGGGGTTGAGATCTGGTGACTGCGCTGGCCACTCCATTACAGACAGCATGCCAGCTGCTTGCTTCTTCCCTAAATAGTTATTGCATAATTTGGGTCATTGTCCTGTTGTAGGAGAAATTGGCTCCAATCAAGCGCTGTCCACAGGGTATGGCATAGCGTTGCAAAATGGAGTGATAGTCTTCCTTATTTAAAATCCCTTTTACCTTGTACAAATCTCCCACTTTACCAGCACCAAAGCAGCCCCAGACCATCACATTACCTCCACCATGCTTGACAGATGGCGTCAGGCACTCTTCCAGCATCTTTTCACCTGTTCTGCGTCTCACAAATGTTCTTCTGTGTGATCCAAACACCTCAAACTTTGATTCGTCGGTCCATAACACTTTTTTCCCAATCTTCCTCTGTCCAATGTCTGTGTTCTTTTGCCCATATCAATCTTTTCTTTCTATTGGACAGTCTCAGATATGGCTTTTTCTTTGCCACTCTGCCTAGAAGGCCAGCATCCCGGAGTCGCCTCTTCACTGTAGACGTTGACACTGGCGTTTAAAGAAGCTGCCAGTTGAGGACCTGTGAGGCGTCTATTTCTCAAACTAGAGACTCTAATATACTTGTCTTCTTGCTGAGTTGTGCACCGGGGCCTCCCACTTCTCTTTCTACTCTGGTTAGAGCCCGTTTGTGCTGTTCTCTGAAGGGAGTAGTACACACTGTTGTAGGAAATTTTCAGTTTCTTCGCAATTTCTCCGTATGGAACAAGACTAGACCGGCGAGTTTCACATGAAAGTTCTCTTTTTCTGGCCATTTTGAGAGTATAATCGAACCAACAAATGTGATGCTCCAACTAGCTCAAAGGAAGGCCAGTTTTATAGCTTCTCTCACCAGCACAACTGTTTTCAGCTCTGCTAACATAATTGCACAAGGGTTTTCAAGGGTTTTCTAAATCATCCATTAGTCTTCTAAGGCGATGAGCAAACACAATGTAGAACACTACAACCATTAGAACACTGGAGTGATAGTTGCTGGAAATGGGCCTCTATACACCTATGTAGATATTTCATTAAAAACCAGACGTTTCCACCTAGAATAGTCATTTACCACATTAACAATTTATAGTGTATTTCTGATTAATTTTAACGTTATCTTCATTGAAAAAAACAGTGCTTTTCTTTGAATAATAAGGACATTTCTAAGTGACCCCAAACTTTTGGGGTGTGTGTGTGTGTATATATATATGTATATGTATATGTATATATGTATATATGTATATATGTATATATATATATATATATATATGTATATATGTATATGTGTGTATTGTACAACATGAACAAGTTGTGTTGTTTCTCAGAGGCTCGAGGAGTATCAGAGAAGATTAGACCTCTCGTCTCTCAAGCAGAGTGAAAACCTCATGATCATGGAGCTGAGGGTAAGAAACCCGTCCTCATGCCTGATTCTCTGGACATATTAGTTATGAACTCAACATAAACATCTTCCCCTTATTATTTAGGACCAGGATATCTTGTCATGAGATTATTAAGGAAGCTGTTTGCTGTATTTATTTTTCATTTTTATTTTCATTGAGAGTTTATTCTTATCCTGCAGAATCTGGACCTGACCAAGAGGAAGATGGTGCATGAGGGACCTCTGTCCTGGAAAGTCAATAAAGACAAGACAATTGGTACACACACACACACACAAGCGCAATGTGTGTAGCACCCAAAACTTTAAAGGTCTCTACCTAAACGACTGGAGCCTCCCACGGCTGTCGCAATTATTCTCACAGTTTAATAGTGTACACACACACACACACACACACACACACACACACACACACACACACACACACACACACACACACACACACACACACACACACACACACACACACAGTTTGATATCTCCGGCGTCTTCCTTTCAGAGCTGTACACCATCCTCCTGGAGGACATCCTGGTCTTACTGCAAAAACAGGACGAGCGCCTGGTCCTCAGGTTTCACGGCAAGAATCCAGCCAGCGCCGCCGACACCAAACACATCTTCAGCCCCGTCATCAAGCTCAACACGGTCTTGGTCCGTCCGGTGGCTACTGGTAAAGAACCACAATTGTGATGCTCTGAATCTTCGCGTCTTCTCGGGACGGCAATGTCAGGCGGTCCACCGCTTTGGTCCAGACTGAAATATCACCTATCAGACAGGTCGCAAGGAATCTTTGTATCGGAGTTCATGGTCCTCAGAGGATGCATCCCGCACTTATTTTCATGATTCCTTAAGATTCAGTTCCACCATGAGGTTGCCAGTTTTGATTTTTAAGTCAGATAACTTAACAGCTATTGGAGTGAAATTCCACAAATATTCATTGGGTACATCCCAAGTCTCTAAATTGCATCCCCGTTTCCCTCACTTGCGTCCTTTCCTTGCGTCTTAGTCCCTCCCACCAGGGATGCATGGAGAGATGCAAGGAAACCATGCGAGGAGAGAAGACGCGAGGAAATATGTTTTAAGAGACATGAGACGTCCTTTCCTCTGAAGCGTCACGTGAAGCGACGTCTGTTTCTGATGACTGCAGCCGACTGACATCTGATCACATCTGATCAGCAGTCGCTTTAACAGCTGACGGAGTTTGTGTCTGTAAACATGATCATCGGAATAGAATTGTTTTCTGCTCCGGACAGATTTAGCGAACATTGTAATAAAAATCCACTTAAAATATTGATTCAAAATGATCGTATAATGTTTGCAGTTGATTTAATAGTGTAAACTACTACTAATAAAGACAGTTATCATCAGTGTCAGAGTGGGGATGTATTCTCTGTAATCTGTTACCTGTTAAACAAACTGCATTGAGTATTTATACACAGTGTGTAGTATTTATACTGTGTTCTGTGTCCTGCTTATATGGGCAGGATCGATTTCTACTGGCGGAATGGGTCTTATTTTGTAATTATTTACGTCTGTATGTTTTGAAATTCTGATTGTGACATCATTATAAAATAACCCACAATATGATTATGGTCTCTTCAACACTGGAATATTTTTTTAGGCTCAATGTTTCAGGAATTTTAATTCTATAACTCATCAAACCGACAGTCAGGAACGATCAGCCTCACGTGACTGAATGAAAGAATGATACATGTTGTAAAAAGTGTTTTAACTAGATGGAAAATCTGAAAACAAATCTAATACATAACTTGAGTTTAATCTGTGATCGTCTTCACTCTGCTATGAAACTCCAGCGATCAGTCCGCTCAGCTGCAGCGTCCAATCAAATAACAGATGAACAGTGAAGGTTATTTTTTGGGACATAATTATTCTCATTTTCATTGAAAGAAAAACAAATTAAAATGATTATGGTGGGATTTGTGTCGTACCAAACAAAGATGTTTTCAAAATTACATTTTAAACGGTATTTTTTCGTAAATTTTGCCTTGAACAGACATGATTTAATCTTGAGGTTAAGGCAAAGTTCAAGTAATAAACTTTTTTTTTGGGACGGTTTTGCTAGCCTCTCCAAAAAGTGAAGAGACGACCCAACGCAAGCTTTACTTTAAGTTATTTCTGACTGTTTTTCTTACTTTGTGTTCATTTATTCTTGTGTATTCAATGTCTATTTAGTCACACATACGTATTTGTAACTGTCACGTGAGCCTTGTTTTCATTCCGTCCTCTGCAGACAACAAGTCTTTCTTCGTGCTGTCCATGTCGGAGAACGGGGCTCAGATCTACGAGCTGATGGCTCAGACGGTGTCGGATCAGAGGGCGTAAGTCTCGCACCACAAACACAAAGGCCCAATCTCAATCTCCACCCTTAAGCACTCACGGACTTTGAGGCGCGCTCCCGCAAAGTCCTTGAGGGTTTAGGGGTGTCCCATTGTCAAATCATCGATCGCTTGAGTCTCTGGCAGACATTTTGACCCCTTTATGAACCCTTTCCGTAAGTCCGCATTAGATGAATTACCCACAGGTAAACAAAGAGGCACGTTTGAATAAAAAGTATAAAATAAATACACAATTGTACACAATATTTGTTTATGTAGTCACGTGATATGTTGCAGCAAAGTGCTGTCCCATTCATATTTACACCAGTTCAAGCCCTCACAGCCTCTCACACTCAACCACTTAGCAGGTGACGTCAGTAAGTCCCTGAGGGTTCAGGGTTTGAGGGTTTAGGGGGGACATTGGGATTGGGCCAAAGCTTCCTGAATCTCATCCTGCCATGTTGCTGTGTCGCCCTCCGTTCCTCCAGGTGGCAGCGTCTGATCACGCAGTGCGCTGACGCCATGAAGGCCAAACCTCGCGACAGAGACGAAACGCCTCCAGCTCAGTCTGAGTGAGTGGGCCAGCTCCTCACCGACATTGGTGCTTGACTTTAAATAAAAAAAACTGTTTCTAACATTAATGAATTTGTTTCAGAGCTGAGCGGGACGCTTTGGAGATCATCAAACGTGGGATGCCTAAAGCGAGCAAAGACCCTAACGGCACATCAAATGGAAGCATCCTTTCTTCAGGTACCGCAGCAGTCTTTCAATTAACTTTTTTTATTTTAATCAATTAAATGTAATCAATCTGACTATTATTGACAATAGTTTGATAATCTTTTAAGTATCTTTCAATACTTTCTGGTTTAAGCCTCAAAACTATGATTATTTCCTTCCTGTTACTGATTTATATCATTCCAAACTATATCTCTTTTTTTTTTATTATTAATAATTAAAAGAAAATCTATCTATTTATTATACATTTTTTACTCTTTTGGACTGTCGTTTGAACAAAATAAGCATTTTTATTATTATTTTCTTACAAATACAAACAAACAAACTATCTGGTTGTACACTAAATATGTAACTAATTGATTATAATGAAAACATTTATGAATATATAATTCAAATGAAATATTTCCATCAAGAGGTTCAACATCAACACAAGCTAACTTTATCTCCATCACGGATTTTTTTATTTTTTATTTCAACATACTGCTTGAATTATTTAATATTGTTTACATTATAAAATGAAATTAATAAAATGTATTTATAAATAAAAACACTTATTTTGTGTGCTATCTCCCTCTGAATCCAAATCTCAATGCATCCCAGATAAAGACACCGCCTCTTCTCCAGACATTCAAGCGCCACCGGGTATCAACCCGTTCGATGGAATGAAATCGGAGGACGAGGAAGAGGAAGAGGAAGAGGAAGAGGAGCTGGTCGCGGCAGACGGGGAGGATGAGGAAGAGGTGGATGAAGCAGAGCTCGAGGCCTTCCTAGACGGGCACCTGGCAGACCTGCCATTCCTGCAGGAAGTGTCACGCCAGGGCATCAGCGATGAAAACCAGGAGCACGACGCATTCGGCGCACCGTGCTCTAAAGGCGAAGAGGCTCTCCGGACGTGTAAGTTACAACATATTAAAGGGTCGGTTCACCCAAATAACAAAAAACAGGGTTCTTACGGTCATCGAAAACCTGGAAAAGTCATGGCATTTTAAAATGGTTATTTCCAAGTCCTTGAAAAAAATAAAATCCCAAAAGTTTTGGAAATGTCATTGAAGTTTGTTATATCCATATGTTCATGTCGTTCATTTACGCTGAGTTTGAAATAATTAATATGCTTTTAAAAGAAAGACGCTCAAAATATAAGCAGGCACACGCTGAGTATATCTATACATGTTTATTCTTTTAATCAAATTATTGTCTCTCATTCATTTGTGTCATTTAAGGTATACTGTATGCTTTGGAATTCTCATTGTTAGTTTAAATACTACATTTTCTCACTTTTTCATATATCCACCGAGATTTCACAAAATGGAAATTTGGTTTAAAGTCATGGAAAAGTCATGGAAAAGTCATGGAAATCCATTGGTCAAAATCTGTATGAACCCTGAAAAAACACATTTCTCACTTACCGCCAATAGTAGGATAATAGTTTTTGTTTCATCTATACGTTTTGAGATGACATTCACATCATGTTTTTGTGTGCCAGTGGCGATGCTGAAGCAGGCGCTCTTCAGCCACATGATGAGCAGAGAGGCAGAGGAGGAACCACAGGAGATCGTGGCCCCCGGGTGTCAGCAGCCAGGGAGCCCTGAGGGGCCCTCTGAGAGTTCACAGAAAGAACCTCAGCTCCCTGAGGGACACACAGAGCAGTCTGAGACACCTGAACGCAACGGTGAGGCCTCTTCACTTTCTGGCGAGGAGTTAGGTGAGAATATCGGTCCCTCGCACTCTGAACCCCGAAGCAGTTTTATTTTTTTTGCTCCGGTCACATTTTAATCTCTGTGGTGTCATTTTTCAGAGCAATATAAAAGTTTTGAACCTCTATTGAAACAACACATCTATGGCTAAAATAGAGAGAACTCAAACAAATCTGTTGTGCAGAATAACACAGTTATCATGCCAAAAAACTTAAAGAAGTAAGAAACGCAAGTCAAAATTCTTTGATCATTTTTCTTTACATGACTGTTGGTCTCCTCCGAGTCAATAATGGCTTCCTAGTTGAGGAGATCATAATTTCATGTTTTTTTTACAGGATCTGTTTAAAGCAAACGGTTTATTTGCAGTGAGTTTTTAAAAGAGGCATGTAGAATAAACATTTTTTAATAACATATCACAATTTTAGTCTTTGTTTTGGCTGCTTATTTTTTTCGGTCTGAAGCGTTCATTGCACATGATGTGTTCAAGGACCGTTGGAAAGATGATAATCTGAAAATCTGACAATACTGACGTTTTTTTTACAGCTTCTGGCTAGGTAGTTTTGGCGATTTTTATTTTTTTGGGACTGAGAACATACTTTTCAATCATGCCGGCAGGATTTTGGGGTTCAGAGGATTGAACATAAGGCTGCAGCTGGTTAGTTTAGCTTAGCATATAGTCAGTAAATATACACTTTATTATACATCTGTTTTGCTACATCTGTAAAGTGATAAATAAGCTTTAGAGGTGGTGGTAGGAGACCGAGCCAGGCTAGCAGTTTCCTCCAGTTTCTGTGCTAAGCTAACCGGCTGTTGCCCGACAGATATGAGAGATTGAGAATCTAAATCTACAGTTTGGTTTCTAATAAACAAAAAGACACACATGTTTCCACTCGCTCTGCTTCTTCGCCCAGGTGGGTTTGTGGTTCTGGATTTCGGCGGGGGCTCCGAGGAGAGCAGCACCGACGACGACGGGGGAGTCGGAGGCGACGTGGGCATCGACATGAGCAAACTGCTGTCCTCCTCCTCGCAGGCAGGGGGCGGTGGCCCCAACCTCAGCAGGAAGCTGATGACCCACCTGCGCCTCCTACAGGCCGACCTGCAGTACCTCAAGGTACTGAGCATGTGTCTGACAACAACTCCCATGATCCCACACAACTTTTACGATGTCATCAAAGACTGTCTGCTGTTAAACAATAACAACACAAACTAACTTTAACTTTTTTTTTATTTCAACATACCGCTTGAGTTATTTAATATTTTTTTTTACAATTAATAAAATATATTTATAAATAAAAACACGTGTTTATTTATTTATTTTGTGTACTATGACCCTCTGAATCGACCCGATGCTATAATCAAACAACAATATGGTTCGTCAATGATCAACAATTGGTATCGGCAGACAAAAAAAAAAAACGTCTCTAATATTTGCTCTTTGTTTCCAGGAGGTGGAGCTTAAGTACAACGAGCTGCGACCGCCGCACAGCGACACCGCGACTGACTCCGATGACAACAACGGTGTGTTTCACTGATCGATTGTTCATCCCCGCGACGTCCCGGGGTCCATCTTTTGTGCATTCACAGTGAATCTCAAAACACTTTTTGTTTGATTTATTTCCAGATGGGAGTCTGTGATGACGGACTTCCTTCTCTCTCTCGAAGTTTCATGCCACTACATGATCACTTCCTTCCGGACGAATCTTTGACACTAGTGTCGGCACAATAATGGAGACTTCAGGAATGTGTCAGTGGAAGAAGTTATCATCATTATTAGGAATGTTTCACTATAAAGAGGAGAGACTCCCTTATTTTTTAAATTTTGTTTTGCTATAATATTAATCAACTGCATAAATTATCTTAAAACACTGGAGATATGAAATTTAAAAAAAAGTTGTGGGAAGTCACACGGACGAACAGCAAAGATTAAGAGACGTTAAAAGAGACGTGAAGATGGAGAACGATTCTCAGAGGATCGAGAAGGTAGATCCTCTCGTTCAGGACTCGCTGCTGTACGCTTGATGTAAACGTCTGTGACAAGACGTGAGAGACAACCTCGACTGGACGTATTCGGTCCAACAATTAGATGAACTTGCTCAAATATAGATTTACTTATATCTTGAATGCCTTGAAGAGCAACCATTAAAATGCCAAAATGTCCTCTCACTACACTGATTATGTTTTTCAACACTGCAACATTCACTGTAAAATCCATCCCCAAATGTCTTTGTATGTCTTTAGCCTAGCTTAGCATAACACTGAAACTAGTCTATGTGGAAAAAAAATACCACAAACTCATTTCTTTTTTGTTTAATCCGAACACAAACAGAAATGTATCAATGACTTTTAAGGGGATTTGCTAGCTGGTACTATTCTTTTTTCCCAATTATTATTACTATTAATATTATTAGTTTTTACAAACGAAGACTTTCAAGAGTCTTGTTGTCACAGTGAGGTTTCAAAGTTTGGTTCAGAAACCTTTGCTCACAGATCGTGTCTGGAAACCCACACTATGGTCCAAGCTTGTAACTCCCACTAAAAAAACAAACAAATATCTTTTACATTTTTGTTTCAGCTCAGTCACCTGGAAAGAATGTTGGCATTTTACGTTTCTGGACCATTATTGAAAGTTACCAAGTATAGTAACGAGTCCACAAAGTCCGAGTGGGGGTTTTGGTGAAAGGGTCAAACATACACAGGACTTTCACCCAGCAGACCAACCGTTGATGTCTCGTGTGAAGCCAGAAGTAAATGTGGATATAATACTTCTACAAAAATTGTTTTAAATAACAGTGTTAGACTTGTTCCATGGCGTTAAGATAACAGGTCATTCAAAGTTTCTTTTGTTATGCTCAATTTTCTTGCGTTCCCTCTTTAAGTCAAATACAGGCCAGTATGCCAAACATAAAATGCCAATATTTTTCTTCTTCTGTGGACTAGTTTGTGTGTCTTTGTACGTATTATTATTATTATTATTATTATTATTATTATTATTATTATTATTATTATTATTATTATTATTATTATTATTATTATTATTCTCAATAGTGAGCTTTAGTTCTTTTAACAGGATAGCTGTCTCCCCCATTACTTCCAGTCTTTGTGCTAAGCTAAGCTAACCCTCTTCGAAATCCACACGATAGTGAGATCGATCTTCTCGCCTCTCAGAAAGAAAGCGAATAAGCGTGTTTTTTCAAAATTGTTAATTTGTTAAGTATTCCTTTAGGCACGTGAATTATATCTCGTCAAAGTAAATGCACGTAAAATCTCATTTATTGTCCACGTTGACACACTGAACATCATTTATTTGGGGACTGGTCACAAATTTCCATCAGAAATTGTTGTCCTAAAAGTACTGTTTGTTTTCTGGTTGTCCTCTTGGTTTGAATGCCTGGCCAAATAGCATCAAACGCTGTTTATCCTCTGACTTTTAAATCCCAGTTTTACAATTTCCTAGAGCACTTGAATGTAGCGTAACATAGCAAACATAGATCCAGATCACAAACAATGGAGAATGACGAGCAGACGGATGGAGGCGGAAACAGAATCTACACAAGAATCTACGTTGTTCAGCTCCATGCAGTACGAGAGCCGGAAAAAAGAGTATTTGCTCAGTACTTAGCATTTATGACTCAGCAGAAAATAGTCACACTGCAATCTTTATTTAAAAAAAATAATGATTGTGTGTCACTGTTGGTGTTTATTCCTGGAGCTAAAGTACACCATATAATAGAGACTGAAAGCTCTTCAGTCTGTGCACATGTGACTTTATTGAATTTAACTTTATTGTAGAATTTATTCTTGATTTGTATTCAAGACTTTTTATTTTCTTCAAAAACAAATTTTGAGTCCGCTGAAATATTTTGAGGAGTTTTTTTTCTCCGGCATCAACTGATAAACGTCATCTTCAGCTTTGAACCTCTTTTAGCGGTGGAGATTCACTCCTCAAACCTCTGCACTTCACTTGAATGGTTGGACTGAAAAGACTAAAATCTTCACAAGACTGCACGAAAAACATGAAGAAGAAAAAGAGAGGAAAAAAAATCTAAAAAGAACATATAGAAAAAAACATATTGTTATGGACTGTAAAGGATTGTAAAGGAATATAATGTACAATTATAAATATCAAAAGGTTTTGTGTGTTTTTTTTTTTTTTTCAGTAATCACGTACTTTCTTAACACAAACTACTTAAAATGAGTATCCATGCAGCATTAATTATAATTCATAATTATTATCATTCTATTATAATTGCTATTATCAAGTTTGATTGAGATTTAAAGCTGATCTGAAGGGAAAGAAAATGTGTCGTTTCACTTTTAGTTGGTCTCATGTGGGGTTGGATGATTACGACATTATGTATTTTAAGTGTGGGCTTCATCTTAAAGGAACAATCAACTCTGAATTTAACAGTAAACATCAGTTCCTTTACAAGGTATCTGCAGCTTAAAGTTTCCACACAAAAAAAGGTCTAAAAAGTCACATTAATTAGCTAAAAGTGGGATTGTTTCATCAGTAAACTGTGCTGTTGAATCCTTTTACTATACGTCATATCTACTACTTCAATTAATTCATTATTTTTTATTTGGTTAATCCTTCCACACATTTTCTGCCAGAATATAAAATATAGGTATATAATGCTGGAAACTACTTAACAAGTACTTCTCTGTCATATTTTTGCCAGTATAATTGTGAAACGCGTATAAAATAAAAAAGTTATTGAAAAGTCCCAAATTTATTTTGCCACCAACAGTCGTCATTGTTTTTGTGTGCTAAAGTTTCAGTATTGTTATATTTTTTAAATATATTTATATATATATTTCTACGTTCAAAACACAGCGATTGTACTCTTCATCTTTGCTACCAAGACTATTAGATCATATTGAAGACGTAAATCTTTAAAACCAGATCACTATTACTGCTTTATTTATATATATATATATATATATATATATATATATATATATATATATATATATATATATATATACATATCGTATTTTTTTAAAGACTCAATAAAATCATAACAAATGCAAAAAAGTGTAAAACAATTAAATTACATTTGGTTGGGAATATTTTTCACACATTTAAATGGCCTAACTATGTTTTCATTAGTGTATGTTCAGCTGAAACTCAGGGTCAATCCCAATCTCCACCCTAAACCCTCAAACCCTGAACCCTCAGGCACTCACTGAAGTCAGCTGCTAAATGGCTGAGTGTGAGAGGCTGTGAGCAGTGGCGGTTCTACATGTAATCACGCCCCGGGCGAGACCCCCTCCGAGCGCCCCCCGCCGGGAAATTTTATTATAAACTTAAATTCCTCAATTGCACAAATCCTTCAATAGAACATTTGAATAACACACTTAATAGAATCAATGCACACAATTCTGCACAACACAGTATAAGTTACAACATAACTGACTTAAGCCCACTAATTGCATTAGAGTATTGCTCTATAGCCTACAGTGGATCCCCCTGTTCCCCCCCTTGTCCGTTCCATTTGGGAGACCCAGAGGTGAACTATTCCCCCACGCCCCCTCCCCTTCCCCCTTCTCACACATGATCTGTAGACGGTAGTGATGGGAATGCCGGCTCTTTTTAGGGAACCGGCTCTTTTGGCTCGGCTCACTAAAAAGAGCTGGCTCTTTCGGCTCCCAAATGGCTCTTCAGATTTTTTGGTGCTTAAATTAATTTATTACCAACAATAATGTAAAATTATGCGCAATATGAATTACTAATGTAAAAAAAAACATGCACTATATCAAATGTTTATTATATAAATACACTTTTATTTATACACTCTACAGAGTGATAAAAAAAAAATTAGAAAGTGCAAAAACAAACGTTTAACTATTTACAAATGAACTTAACTAACTTTTAACTATTTTAAACTTTTAGCTTTTTAATACTTAACAGATTTAAAGTAAAACAACATACAGAAACTTACAGAATCACACAACAAAATATAAATTAAAATGTGTAAAACAAAAAGAAAAAAATCAGCATCCAGAGTTTTGTCCTTCAGTGAAGATTTACATTGAGAAAGACCAAGTGCCTCAGCTTTGAGGGGCTGATCCTGTTTCTTCTCTCCGTAATTATCTGCCCTGTTTTGGAGAACATTCTCTCTGAGGGGACTGAAGTTGCTACAACGCAGTCTCGTGACGTCACATGAACTGTGTAACTCCCGCCCCTCCTCCCTCTGCTCAGCACAGGCGCAGAGACGACGCCACACATATTGACCAATCAAATGCGGCTTGAGAGAGCGAGCGAGAGAGCGAGAGAGAGAGAGAGAGAGAGAGAAAAAAAAAGCCGGCCCCGTCGTTCTCGTCAAAGAGCTCTCAGAGCCGTTTCGTTCGCGACCGACACATCACTAGTAGACTGCACCTTCTTAGCAAGCAGGGGCGCCTGCAGCTGCAGGGGGCGCCAATTTGCCAATTCCCCACACAGTGATATGATAGATAATGGAAAACCGCTTCGCGGCCCAGATGATATATACTGTATATATATATTTTTAAGTGGTCGTGCCGCCCCCCACGTGTCATGAAAAGGTGCCGCCCCGGGCGGCTGCCTGGGTCGCCCGTGCCCAAAACCGCCCCTGGCTGTGAGGGCTTGAACTGGTGTAAATATGAATGGGACAGCACTTTGCTGCAACATCACATGACCACATACACACATATTGTGTACAATTGTGTATTTATTTTATACTTTTTATTCACTGATTTGAACGTCTTCCTCACGAGATGAGAAGTCATTTTAAATGATCTATTTACTCGTTTTGTCAAAACGAAATGTTTGATGAATGTAAAAAAAATATTTATATATATATTTTCTGCTTGCTTTCCTCTGATTTCATGTGTTTTTATGTTCCATCTTTAATCCGTAATGTTGTAGTGTATTTTATTGGGCTGAACGCCCACGTGTCTCTTTGTTTACCTTTTTTTTTTTAAGTCTTCATGCTTCCATTGGGAACTGTGTGTTTAACGTCACATTGCTATGAACTGTGGGTAATTCCCAGCATCTAATGCTGATTTACGGAAAGGGTTCATAAAGGGCTCAGAATGTCTGCCAGAGAGCCCTCGAGCACTCGACGATGTGACAATGGGACACCTCTAAACCCTCACGGACTTCGCGGAGCGCGCCTCAAAGTCTGTGAGTCCATAAGGGTGGAGATTGGGACTGGCCCTCAGAATGAGCTCCTCATATCCACATAGGTCTTCATGGGCCGTTTCTCAATACCAAGTACGCTAAGTCCAGACTTGTGAACTTTTGGAGTTTGGACTTGGGAGTTTGGACTTGGGAGTCCAGACTCTCAAGGACGGGAGGACACAGGACGGTCTTTCTGCAATTGGAACAGCAGCTGACTTGATGACGTCACCACCTCAGCTGTCGTTGTCATGAGTTACTCTGATTCTTCAATGTAAAGTATTTTTACAGTCAAACAAAATATGACAACCCTGCTTTTTTTGCACTGGTTTCACAGACATACACATATCATTGTGTATATATATATATATATATATATATATATATATATATATATATATATATATATATTACTATATATATATATATATATATTTATTACTATATATATATATATATATATATTTATTACTATATATATATAGGACCTCAACCCGTCGGCGTATCTTTTTAAATAAGATGAGTCTGGACAAACCGACCACAGATTTGATGCTTAAACAAATAACTTCTCGCCTGAAAACATCCTAAAATTACATTTTGTGACTCAACAACGGTAGTATTTATAGAATGTCAACTTTCAGTTGTGAGTTTTCTCATCCGCCGTTGTTCCCCGTTTGCTGGTCCGAAATGCATTCTGGGATATTGGCTCTCAAGTACGCTCAAGTCTGCTCTGATGCATCCCCGGTAAAATGGGAGGATCAAGTCACATGCGGGCATTTTCACCGTGCTTGGCGAGAAGCGGACTTTTGAATTGGAACAGTACTTGGGCCGCGACTGATGACGTTTCACGAGTCCACGAGAACACAAGTACAGAGAAGTACACATATTGAGAAACGGCCATTGAGAAACGGCCTGAGAAACGGCCATGGAGTCCGCGGTGTTGCACTGCCATGTTTTCTACGGAAGCCCAGAACGGACAAACCAAACGCTCTCACGTGTTCAATGCAGAAGATTTATTTTCCGTTGTGTTTTCAGACCCTTTACCGAAGTGAAAGTACCAAGTGAAAATTATTTATTCTAAACCTTGAATGAATGAATGAAAGAATTTATTTCGATCAGCAAGAAAAAAAGAAATATATATATACAACCAAAAAGAAGATAGATACCTGTGGCTGACCGAAAGGGTTAAGGCTGAAGCTATCTAGCTTATAAATGCCCTAACCTGAGACTGCTTTAACATTTGTTCCAAAGAGCCTAGTATATTAAACAAAAACAAACAAACAAAAATATAAACAAACAAACAAACAAAAATAAACAAACCACAAATTCAAGCAGTTGTCCCCATAATCTGTTACTTCTCATGCTCTGTCAATACCTTCAAGTCTATACTTCTCCAGAGTCATGTTTTTAAACTTTTTTTTGAATTGCACCAGATTTTTACTTTCTTTGATGTCGTCAGTTAAATGATTCCACTGCTTCACCCCACAGACAGATATGCACATGCTTTTCAGAGTTGTATGAGCAATTGGTTGTCTCAAATTCCATCTCCCTCTTAAGTAATACTCCCCTTCTCTATTTCTAAACATTTCTTGGATATTGCCAGGAAGTAAATTATGTTTTGCTTTATACAGAATTTGTGCTGTTTTGAACTCTACTAAATCCCTGAATTTTAGTGTACGTGAATTTAAGAACAGTGCATTGGTGTGCTCACGATATCCTACATTATTCACTATTCTTATTGCTCTCTTTTGCATAATGCATATTGACTGTAGGGTGCCTTTGTAGGTATTCCCCCACACTTCAACACAATATGTCATATATGGTAGAATGAGAGTACAATATAGTGTCTGCAATGATTTATAATTCAGTATGTGCCTTGTTTTGCATATTATCCCCACAGTACGAGCTAACTTGGACCTGACATACTTGATATGTGGTTTCCAGCTAAAGTTGTGGTCAATTATCACACCTAAAAATATGTTCTCGTATACTCTTTCCAGCATAACACTATCAATCCTTAATTCTACCGGAGTATTCCGATGTTCATT
This sequence comes from Myoxocephalus aenaeus, assembly GCA_038501785.1. Taxonomy (NCBI): domain Eukaryota; kingdom Metazoa; phylum Chordata; class Actinopteri; order Perciformes; family Cottidae; genus Myoxocephalus; species Myoxocephalus aenaeus. Next base: position 130,125 of record JBAMJR010000336.1, read on the forward strand.
TTGTTTACCAAAAATGATAAATTTGTTTTTTTTTAAGTTTACTGATAATTTATTTACATCGAACCACAACTTTAACTTGCTCAATTCTGCCGTGACAACCTCCAACAGCTGCTGAAGATTCTCCCCTGCACAGAATACATTTGTGTCATCAGCAAAAATAACATAATTTAATATTTTAGAAACATTGCATACATCATTAATATACAGTAAAAATAATTTTGGTCCAAGAATTGACCCTTGCGGAACACCACATAGGATATGTACCTTTGTTAAGTAAAAGTGTGTATCGGCAAAATTTCATGAAAAGTACTCATTGTGCAGTAAAATGTTCCCTCTCGAGTGTTTTATTATTAGAGCCCGAGCACCGGCGTAGTCAGAGAGAAGGACCTGTCGTTCTTCTAATGTTTATTCTTATTATTCTCGTACAAAAACAAGTTGCTTTTGGTCAACTCTGCACCTCCATTCCTCTTTGACTCCTCACTTGTCTTTGCCAACATATATCACTACATTGCTGTCAAACCCTCCAGTTCAGAGACCTGCATTTACTTTGACAGTCACCATTTTTATTGCTAAATATTCATGTATTGATTCCCCAGTTCAGGGTTCATACACATTTTTACCAATGGATTTCCATGACTTTTCCATGACTTTAAACCAAATTTCCATGACCAAACATTTTGTGAAACCTCGCTGTATACATGAAAAAGTGAGAAATTCCAAAGCAGACAGTATACCTTAAATGACACAAATGAATGAGAGACAATAGTTTGATTAAAAGAATAAATATAGATATCAGCGTATGCCTGCTTATATTTTGAGCGTGTTTCTTTTAAAAGCATATTAATTATTTCAAACTCAGCGTAAATGAACGACATAAACATATAAATATAACACATTTCCATGACTTTTCCAAAACCTTTGGGATTTTATTTTTTTCAAGGACTTCTCCAGGCCTGGAAAATAACCACTTTAAAATTCCATGACTTTTCCAGGTTTTCCATTAACTTATGAACCCTGACAGTTTGACGGCCGTCCTCTCTTCAGTCACTCTTGTCCATCCCGTCTTTGAGCTCGTGGTTTTCCCGCCACTTTTTGTACTTGGCCCGACTTTTCTTGCAGCCAAAGCGGGCGATGTCCACCATAAACACCCAGGCGAGTCCGTACATGGCCACGCCGCCCAGCTTCATCACGAGCGTGGTCCTGGGGGACGTGAGCTCGCAGTAGAACAGGACCGCGCCGACTCCCACGCGCACGGTGGCGAACAGCGAGATGAAGAGCAGGTCCACGGCGTCGCCCAGCGGGCCGTCGTACAGGCCCAGCCGCCGCAGGAACCAGCGGCTCTGCAGCAGGGGGTTGGTGATCTCGCTGCCGAAGATCACGGCGCAGGTCTCGCAGCCCGACACCCCCATGAGCAGAGCCAGCAGGATACCCGCGATGCTGCCGGCGTGGTGGGCCATCATGACGGGACCCTCCGTGTGGTGACGCACACACCAGCCCAGGTCGAACAGGAAGTAACCGAGGCAGACGGCCAGGGACGCGGTCTGGAGCTCCGTGTTTTCTGTACCTATGAGGGGTTAAATGTTATTTAAAATACAATGTGGTAACCCTTTGTATTAAACCTTTTAAAAACCCATCAATTCTTTGTTCGTTTCCTCGAAAATTGCATACCCAAACTAAAAAGGCTGTATCTCTGTAACCACTAAGGCTATTTGAATAATGTTGGTGTTATAATAATAGGTACACATTGTGAGATTTTGTTCAGATGTGTAAATATCAGTCTATGTTACTGGTTAAGAGTAAATGAAGATGACACAGAAAAAAAATGATGATTATTTCTTTGAAATGATGCAGCTGTAAGGTCTAACTCTAACCCAAATCATAGCACAATATGTGAACATTCTCTCTGCAAAGGTTGACTTTGATAAAGTGAAGCAGAATAAAGTTAGAGACGGTTTAGTACAGAGAAAATTCAGACGAGGTCTCCAAAATTTGCATTAGGCACATTTGCGCACATCTGTGACATTTGAATTTCTTCGTGTACCAAACCATATATTTCACTTGTATATTACTTATGGTGTTCAATACATCCAAATACAGCACTTTTGGGCTTCTTTTTTTTCATAAAACAAGCTATGATTTACAGTTTTATATATCAATCGCTCAGTCGGGGGAAGGGTTTCTAAAAGGTTAAAGAATATATAAAGTTCTAATATAATAGTAGATATTTCAGATTATGTCGTGTAATACTCTGAGCGGCACTGACCTGCGTGTGTGAACGGCCAGGGTCCGTCGATGAAGAGGACGTATGCCGTCAGCAGCACTATGGTGACCCCATGGGTCAAGGTCACCAGCCGGCAGTTCCACTCGGGCCCCCGCTGAGCGAAGGTCCAGCAGAACCACTGGTAGAGACAGAACCAGCCAATCAGGCTGCAGAACACGTGCAGCGCCGGCATGGCCGCCTGAGTGCGACGAGTGGTCACATGTGATTATGTTGAACGTGATTTATCATTAAAAAACGTACCTTTTCAGTGCTACCTGGATAAAAAAAGACTCGACAGGCCATCGGTTATGGCTTCGAAACAATGATTTTAATCCCTATTTTCTTGGAATTAAACTTGTGAAGGCACAGGATAGATAAATATGTAAGTTGAGGTCATTCATGCAATGATTTCTGTCTATTTAGAATTAATATTTTTTGTATAAATAAGGAAAAACTCTGGAGGGATCGAAATTTTTAGTTAGAGTTGGGCGGGAAGATGAGGAGAGATATGGATGAACAATGTGTGGAACATTTTTATTGACACTTTGATAACTATTAAGAGTCTTAATTCAACTTAATTTGTGTTAAAAAAGAGTTATGTTCCATGTTCTATTTTATTCAGGTGACAAACTTTCTTTTTTTTGACTCAGCGTTATTGTTAATATCTTTATTATTATTTCTGTTGAGTTATTTAACCAAACTTTAATACGGTTAATTGACACAATAAAGACACAAATCAAAGTATAAAACATATGATCACAACTGCAGATGATACATTATTATTAACTTTTTTTATTTAGCATTTATAAGTTGTATGTAAACATTTAATAACACACAATGATGTTGCAACCAGATACAAGTGTTTATTAATGTGGTGGAAAGTAACAAAGTAAATGTACTTTACCTCAAAATTGTACTTCAGTATTTACATTTCATGCTACTTTATACTTCTGACTGCGCTACATTTTTTTTTATGCAAATATCAATAAAAAATGTAATTAAAACATTACATTTTGATGTTGCATTTTTAGTAGTTCATTACTTTTAAGTATATTTAAAATGTTCCCTTACATTTAATGCAGAACTGTTACTTAATTTTTTTTTTTTACAACATGGTATTACTACTTTTACTGAAGTAAAATATCCAAATACTTCTTCCAACACTGCTATGGACACTCATTATCATGTACAGCACAGTTTAAATGCTAAAAATAAGATAAAGTAAAGTGACACCAGTGACATTAGTATATTAATGTTAACATTAGTGCCTAATTAACCCCAATGTGGGTCAGTTTTGACCCTCTTAACACTGTAACCGTCCTGCTCTCACACCGTCTCTCACCTGAACTCGTCCTCCTCTCAGTGTCAGATATATTCAGGAAGCATGAAGGAAACGACTCCGGCTCTCAGCCTCCATCACCGTTCATGGTCCATTGAAATCAAGACATCTTTCAGCAGTTTTTAAACTAACACATTTTCACGGGATGACAGGAGGGAACATGTGCTACTAGAGACGGTTAGTGGGTCCTTTACCCCTGGATCTCAGACCTGATCCTCTTAGAGGATTACAGGCTCTACTTAGACGGGACGGCTCATACGAGTTCCATCACCTGTCTGTCGTTTCTTTGCATTGGCCGCTAACTCTACGATACTTTGCTGGTTGTGTCTCCATCACGTCCTTCACGCTTATTTCTAGATTTAACTATATGTTCTTTTTTTTATTGTGTAGAAAAGTGAGTACAAAATAAGTGCAGACAACAACATCAACACATATATACGAACCACGGAATTATACAAAGCAAAGTGTGTGTGTGTGTGTGTGTGTGTGTGTGTGTGTGTGTGTGTGTGTATTATGTGTGCTCCGGTTAATGGGTGAGTGAAGGGTGTCAATTGAGGTTAGGTCACATTTTGCTCTTTGGAATAATCTCCCGGTGCAGATTTGGGAGTCTCTGATTTTATCTCTACAATCATTAAAACCTTCTGACTTGTAGGTAATAATGTGCAACACCATGGAGATAATCATTGAACATTTTGAATTAACCGTTAACACATTGGTGTCACGTAACCTTGCACTTTACCATTAGCATGTATATTTGTATTAGTTGAATATATAATTGATTCCATGTAATATATATATATATATATATATATATATATATATATATATATATATTTATTTTTATTTTTTTATTTTTTATTTTTTATTTTTTATTTTTTATTTTTTATTTTTTATTTTTTATTTTTATTCACTTTTAATCATTCCAAATGTTGTACAAAACAAAAGTATTGTAACGGCATCTCCTGCTATTTTCATTACAAACCAAACAGTGTTTCAATTAAGGGAGAAAATAAATGAAATTAATAATTAGTTAATAGTTAACCAACAACAGCAGTAAAAATCCTGCTTTTACATTAACGCATGAGTTATATTAATATAATTAATAATAATATAATAGTAGTAACAGCCACAGGGGACATTTTATATTTATGTAAGGTACATTTTTCCTGATTAAACATACATAAGTGTAATTAGATAACGTTTCAATGTAGGACATTTACATGTAACAGAATATTTTTGTAGTGACCATGTTACACACTCCGCTGTCTTTAGGTGGCGATATATTTCCTCTGTGATGTGAGAATTGGCGTAGAAGAAGAAGAACAGCAGTTTCCGCTTCCTGGGTTAGCTAGGTTAACTAAAGGTAAACAAACACACCGAAAATGACATTGAAATATATAATTACCATTTCAGCTGCTTCAACAGAAAGTAATGTGAAGAAGTAAGTTAGTTTTTCAGCCCGCGAAACATATTAGAAAAAAACGGAAGTCGAGGTAAGTTCATTCAAACTGAGCTAGCTAGCTTGTCACATGTGGAAAAAGCGAGAAGAGGCGAGTTGAAACTCAGTTCATTTTACTAATCATTTAACTATCTCGTCAGTATTGTTAAACATTTAATTGTATTAAATAATGGTGTGTTATCTTAAACGAATGATTGTGAGTCGCTGTCTTATTCGGCATTAACCATATTAACTGAACACCTCTTATTTACTCTTATAGTATTTTCCACCTTTAATAGTCGTATCATGACTAATCGTTATTCGCCGTCCATCTGCGCTAGCGAGTCAAAGTAACGTGAAATACGGGTCTCGCTGGCGGTGAGGTGGTGAAACAGTGACATTTAATTCACACATATATATATATATATATATATCTATATCTGCTTAATAGACCAGTATCAAGTCGAATTTACCAGCAGACCCCGACCAGTCTTAACAGTCTTCAAAGTCTTCCAGTATCATACTTGTTATATTCAACAAGACGATGATAGCGTATGTTTTTTTAATGATAATGTCTAAAACGGACTTCTTGTGTCATTAAGACCAAACCAAGACCCCAAACTGTGTTATATCTTCCCCTGCTGTTCATCACAGTGATGTCTGCTTGTCTCTCTCTTTTCTATAGGATGGCTCTTTCGTGCATGCGACTGTGCACCAGACACGTCAGCACGGGGCTTCAAGTCTGTGGTTATGCGACACTCAATAAAGCGCCCAGACCCCAGGAGAAAACTAGCAGCGCTCCAGTTTTTCAGTATGTGGGCCAGCACAAGAAGCCCACCCACAAAGTGTTTGTATGGGGCTTCAGCTTCACCGGCGCACTGGGTATCCCCAGCTTCGTGGTGCCAGACAGCGGCAGGAAGAAGCCCCGCAAATACCAGCTGACTCCTTACCGACTGGAGACCGCAGAGCAGGTGAAATCTGCTTTATTAAACTTGGTTAGGCACTTAATATAAAATACATGATGCATGTTCTGGTTTAAACAGAACTTTATATAAACTTTCTAGGACTGCACTCCCTCGCTGCTCTTCCTCTGCTGTAGATCTCCTCTGCTGCTTGTGGTTACGGCTTCACTCTCATCGCCTCGCGGACCAAAGATGTGATCAAGCTGTGGGGCATGGGCCTGAACAAGGACTCTCAGCTGGGCTTCCAACGCACGCAGCACAGCCGGCGTAAGACACAACCAGGAATGAATGATCACCAGCTCTTTAGAGCGTTATTTTGCTTTCAGGACAGGTTTTCAGCTAAATGGCTCTGCAAACCCATTGTACACTTCTTCTCTTCTTCACTTCTTATCATTGAATCCTCCAGCCGTTTTTTGAGGATTACCACATGAACCTTTTAACGCTACCTTTTTCCCGTCCCACTTGTCTGTAGATCAGAGCTACGACTACATGTTGGAACCCTCCCCGGTGGCTCTGCCCCTCGTGGAGCCTCTGCAGACCAAAGTGGTTCAGGTTGCGTGCGGCCGCGCTCACTCTCTGATCCTCACTGACCAGGAGGGAGGTAAGAGGCTCTCTTCACACTTCCTGCACCAGCATGAAGCTGAAACCTGAAAACCCCCACAGCGAACTGCCGTAAACATTGTTCAACATAGGGCTCAACTTCTCTATAAAACATGAAAGGCTTTTTGAGAGCACACTTTGCAGTTTGTCACAGCTCACTGGAAGAGAAAGAAACACCTGGTATTGTGTTGTTACCAACAAACAGTCAAACTGTGTGTCCTTCAACATCCTCCACTCACAGATCACTGAAAATAAATGATTATCAGGCATCTGTTAAACCTCTTGTAAAAAGAATCTCAGTAATCTAAAGCGCCGTTAGTGTCTCCGGGTATATTCAGTCAATTAGCATGCAGATGTTCTAACGAGCTCCATTTAGAGTTGATGAAATCGCATTTCGTTAAATGGGCTCATGCCTAATTTGCTGCCTTCCACTGATGGATGATGTTCTGGGAAATGTTATTCTATTTTATGAATTCTGTTAAAGTGATTTTTTTTTTCCCATCGTGTTTTGATATTTGTCTCATTCTGGAGTGTTTGAGGATTTAGCGTGTTTTTTCCGGTGCGTGTGCGCTTTGTTGCCAGGCCTTTAACTGTCAGATTTCTGACAGTACTTTGGTCTGACGAGAGAACGACGTGCGGCGGGTCGCCCACAGTGTGATCTGGAGTTAAATGACATTTTACATGTCACATCATAGGAAGAGGCTTTATTAGTATATTAAATTGATGCTCAGTCGCCATATTCCGGCTTTACAAAGTGAGTGAATCCTAAAGTCCCCGACCCTCATCCTTTTCTCGCTCTGCTTCTCTTTCTCTACTAGTGTTCAGTATGGGCAACAACGCGTACGGCCAGTGTGGAAGGCACATAGTTGAAGATGAAGTTTACAGGTTTGTCCTGAAGCTGCACACATTTCAAGATTGTTTTACTCTTTATTTTTAATGCGAAGGTGAAACGGTTTCAGTCTCATTTATTACATTTGTTCTTTGATTCTTGAAGATACAAATATTACATTTTGGATTTTAATTTGGCTTTGGCCATGATTTCTATGGGCTATTACGCCATTGCCAAGATCTGAGATGGTGAAAGAAAGATTATTGACATTTAGACACAATTTCTGCCGGCATCACAAGGCCGATGAACTGTCTGCAGTGCCAAGTAGGTTCTCGCACACCAGGAATTAGTCTTGTTTTGGTGCATAACAATAAATTAAAAAAAATACGAAAATAAATGGGATTTCTGCATGAAAAAAAAATACAGATAATAATATGAAAAAATACCATAAAGATATGCTCATGCTTATTTTTATTTATTTTTTGCACTCTCACCACATTTCCAGTTTTAATGATTAGAAAATATGACCAAACATTAAAGGAAGTCTGAGAGAGAAGGACACCCTCGAGTGACGGTGCGCTTGTTTCTGTCTCGTGTCCAAACAGCGGCAGTCACATCATTCACAAGATGGAAGGCTTCGACAGCCGGGTCGTCCAGGTGAGCAGCCTTCCTCTTCTCCTCTCTGGTTTGTGTCTCCTCCGTCCAGCAGAGAGGAGGCAGATGGTCTGTCCACGGTGGACTGGTCTCTGCTGGAGTCTGAGTTGAAGGAGGTTCTGGTAAACCTGCATGATGTCATCTGGTTTCACCAGAATCTGACCCGGTGGCTCCGATGAAGAGATTTAAGAAGAACTCTATAGAACCAGACCATCTTCTTTCTGATGGTCTGTTTACTGATGGAGGTTTATAGAGGACCAGGACTAGACTGAGGTATATAGAGGACCAGGACTAGACTGAGGTATATAGAGGACCAGGACTAGACTGAGGTCTATAGAGGACCAGGACTAGACTGAGACTGGTTCAGGACCAGTATAAAGCTCCTCACAGAGACTTTGAATTATTTGTGTCATGTACATTTGCACTTTGAGGGTTCTCAAAGGTTCTTTCTTCTGGTACCAAGGTGGCATGTGGACAGGATCACAGCCTCTTCCTCACGGAGACAGGGAAGGTGTTTGCGTGTGGATGGGGCGCAGATGGACAGACGGGTCAGTGCTCTTCACCCGTCAGACCTCTTCCCATCTAAAGCCAGATGAAAAACAGTTAAATCATCACTAAATACAGAATATCTTTTTAAAACCGCCTCAAATATCTTGTGCAGTGGAATCAGTCTTTTGGTTAATTATTGCTGTAATACAAGTGTACAAGTGTATTTTTGGTAAATTGGAATTTCAGGAATGTTAATAATTTAATATTCAGAATTATGCTCACGGTGCAGGAACTATGATATGTAAAATACTTTGAAAGATATTTATGTTAATGACTGATGCTCCCTCTAGGTGATTTAATGAAGTCACGACGGCAGCAGGTGCAAAGAAAAGAGCTGTATTAGGCACGGGAGCACATAGTTTTTCTACCGTATGATCGTATGACCGTGATAGAGTTTATTATTTTTGTATTTAGTTAATGTTTTTGCTGCATAAAATAAAGACCAACGGAAAAGAAGTAAATGATCTCCTGTCATTCGCGTAAGAAAAGGAACTCACTGTGTCTGCAGTTCTTTAGCGGCTTAACAAGAACAACGCAGACGGAACGCTGCTACAATAGCATTTATTTAATTAACCACATGTTATGAGCACACATATGCTCTGATAAGCTCTAGGTAGTTTTTTTTAAGGAGTGAAAGATGAGGATTTGTTTTAAATTCCCGTATCTTTTGTCCTCGTCCTCCAGGTCTGGGGCACCACCACATCAGCGCCCGCCCGGTGGAGGTGAGAGGGGATCTGTCCGGGGTGGAGGTGCAGCAGATCAGCTCGTATGGAGACTGCAGCCTGGCCGTGTCCACAGATGGACGGCTGTACGGATGGGGCAACTCCGAATACCTGCAGCTGGCCTCGGTCACCGAGTCCACTCAGGTGAGGAGGACCGACGCTGAAGACACGGCTGCACAAAGAATGTGTTTCATGCCAAATGCTTCAGGTGTCTGTTCTGAGCCTCTGTACGACTGATCGTGCAGCACAAAGAGGCTTCACGGCTCCGTTGGGTTTTGTTTCCGTCCGTCACTCACCTGTCCAGGCTGTTGAAAAGGTCTAACCCCTCAAGATATGAAGTTTGAGCATTTTGAGCCTATTTCCTCTCCAAATGTATTAATGTAGTTCTTACCGAAGGAAAAGACAATCTAAATATGACAAAACTGTGTTCTTATGAGCAGATCTTACATCAAATGTCCTTTAGACTTTATGTAAGAATTGGACTGAGGGAATAAATCAAGTGAGAAGTAGTCATTGTCTCATAGAGTCGCACCCTGGTGGTCAGTAGAGAGAATGCAGCTTTAACACGTGAAGCATAGGCTGCAGTAGAATAGTCAAATAATTACGTCCTAACGTCTAACCCTAAGCACTTTTCCTTGACCTCTGTGGAAATGTAACGGGGTTAAGGAAAGATGGGAAGGAGAATTCATGAGGAGTTAGGAAAAGACAACCGCGGTGTTTGTTCTTTGTTCAGTTTCAAACATGCTGAATTAAATACGTTATCACACTAACGATGTGTGTCGTGTGTGTGTCTCATATCCCTTTTTGTTGTTATGGTTTATCTAAATGCAGATTATAATCTGATTATAAAAATATGCAGAAAACTGCTGTAAAGTGATCAAACTGACGTATTTGATATTCTCTCTTGAACTGCAGCTTCAGCCCTCATTCTTTTATTTTATTTGACTTCAGTTACAGAAGCTTTAATGAAAGAGTTAAACTGGACGAGCTCTTCAGTCTGAGTCATATTTCCGATTATCATCTTTTTAATCAACTGTTTTGTCACATTACAATAAAACATATCAAGTCAACACGAGTTGTGTGGTGTTTCATAAACTGTTGTCTGCATATTTTTATGATCAGATTATAATCGGCATGTAAATAAACCATAACAACAAAAAGGGATATGAGACACACATATGACACACATCGTTAGTGTGATAACATATTTAATTCAGCATGTTTGAAACTGAACAAAGAGACAGTTTAGTAGCTTTGTAAAATACGTTGGTTTCACTTTCATATTCCTTCGTTTGTTTCTAGTCCAACCTCGTTATTAAAGTAATACTATGAACCATAACTACGTCGCTTAGGGAAAGTGGAGTCGGATTTGCCAAACACCGCGGTTGTCTTCTAACTCCTCATGAATTCTCCTTCCCATCTTTCCTTGACCCTGTGACGTTTTCCACAGAGGTTAAGGAAAAGTGCTTAGGGTTAGACGTTAGGAGGTAATTATTCGCAGCTTCAGACTCAAGAGCTCGTCCAGTTTAACTCTTTCATTAAAGCTTTTGTAACTGAAGTAAAATAAAAGAATGAGGGCTGAAGCTGCAGTTCAACACCAGAGAGAGAATATCAAATACGTCAGTTTGATCACTTTACAGCAGTTTTCAGAAACGTAACGTTCGTAGTTCTCCAGCAGGTTTAACAGATTATTGAAAGTATTTCCAAGTTATGCTAATGTTGTTTGCATGATCTGCATTTGTCGGTCATGATCGTTTGTGCCGAATGATACGTCACTTTAAAAGTTGCCGCCGCAAGGAATTGTGGGTCGGCATTATCTCCTTTCCTTTCGTAAAGGGAGGTCCAGTGTTTCCTAGGAGATAAGTTAGGAAGCATGAAGCTCCTTTTCTTTGCGTTTAGAGAATTCGACCGGCACTTATCATGGTGGCCACTTAGGTACTTCCGGGTCATTTTACTCAGTTAGGAAGGTTCCTAACCAAAAAGGACTATTCGACTGCAGCCATAGACTTATATACAACCGGAGGAGTCGCACCCTGGTGGTCAGGAGAGATAATGCAGCTTTAATACATGAAGCATAGACTTCTATACAAACAGAGGAGTCACCTTTTATACAACCAGAGGTGTCGCCCCCTGGTGGTCAGGAGAGAGAATGCAGGTTTTAAGACGTGAAGCATCACGTCTTAAAGGTTGCCGCCTGGACGCGACGAGAAAGATCGTAGAAGAAAAAAAAAATCAATTAATTTGATGAATTATAGTATTTTGAAATGCAGCAAAGTTATTCATGCATTCACCAACACTGAGCTCTTCTTTTTTCTTTCAGATCAACTCTCCTCGACTTCTTCCTCTGGTCGGCTGTGGAAAGGTTGTTCAGGCAGCATGTGGAGGCACGCAGGTGGCCGTTCTCAACGGTCAGTGTTCACACAAAAGAGCCTTTTTTATTCCCCCCAATGGACGAGGAAACTTTTGAGGACCTCGTTTTGTTTCGATCGCAGGGACCAGAGGTTCAAATTCAGTTCCAGGGACATTTTACCCTCAAAAAGGCTCCCGCCGGGGGTAGTACTTTCAGATTCAACTTTATTGTCATTGCACATAGTACAAGTGTGTGTGTGTGTGTGTGTGTGTGTGTGTGTGGGGGGGGGGGGGGGGGGGGGGGCTGTCACCATGGTGCAGAGTTAAGGGTGTTGACAGCTAAGTGGAAGAAACTGTTCCTGAGCCTGCTGGTCCTGGAACGGAGGTTTCTATTCTATAGCGCCTCCCAGAGGGGAGGAGGGCAAAAAGTCTATGGCTGGGGTGAGTGCTGTCCCTGGCAATGCTGTGCGCTCTCTGCAGGCAGCGCTTGAGGTGGATGGTCTCAAGGGCAGGGAGTGGAGTACCGGTGATGCGTTGGCCGATTTTCACCACCACTTTCTGAAAGTACAGACATTTCAAGGGGTAGGGTTTTGTAGTGATGAATATCATTTCATCCATGAATTAAGGAAGTACTCTGGTAGAGATTTAGAACGAGCGGAGAGCATTTCTCTTAGTTTGTCAACATGAAAAGTAAAGTTAGGCTCCGCTGCCGGCTTCCCGTCTCATTTTTAAAGAAAAGAGAAATACAGATAAAATAACTGATTGTTTGAAGACGGTTATGTTCTAAAACACATACAAAACCATCAAACCCTCAAAAGATAATTTACTTTAAGTAGTCCGACTAAAGGGATCAGGAACCTCTATTCAGACCGGAAAACATGGCTTAGTTACGGAGCTGCAAATAAAAAGACGGACTGTTTGAGAGCGATCGGCTGCATCGAGGGGATCTGAGAAGTAAAGACAGCTTTTCTAACCTGATGGCTTCGTCAACAGGTTTTATATTTTCACAGTTTGCTGCTACAAAGCTCTGCAGTTTGGTGTCAGGGGAGTGACTCCTCACTCGGCCTCTTGGTGGCATCACAGATCAGTCGACCGGCAGCGTTATGTCCATCTCTGCAGTCTCGCGATGGACTATTTTCAGGGTTATTTATGTTCACAGTATTTATCAAGAGCTGGAAATCCGTCCTAACTGGGAAAGAATTCTCAGATTGACGCGTTTCTGGTCTTTGAGGCTGACGAGTAAAGACATTTCATCAACTTTATGAATTTAGGAAACCACTTCTCTACTATTGTGCAATATAAGCAAGCAGTGGCAACATTATTTGCACTGAACATTAACAAGACAGTGCACACAAAGAAGGCAAGATGCACACAGATGGACGCTAACCTCCCACAATGCAATGCACAAAGGAAATGGAGACAGTTTTAAAAAATGAATGTAATTGTAGATGGAGGTAAAACAGCTCCACAAAAAAAAAAAGTACGAAATCTGAGGAAAACCTTTTGATAAATTTTCCAGTTTGATTGGCGTCCAACGTTGCAAGTATCACTTCCTGTTGGCACAAAATGGTAAAGTGTATGATGCTAATGGCTAAAACACAGCATTGGTCACCATGTTGGTGTATACATCTCAGCCTGTGTCTCTGGATCTTTTCAGAGAAAGGAGAGGTGTTTGTGTGGGGCTACGGCATCCTGGGAAAAGGCCCAAAACTCTCAGAGTCCTCGACCCCGGAGATGATTCCCTCCACGCTGTTTGGACGTTCGGAGTTCAACCCCTCGGTCGCCGTCACCAGCGTACGCTGTGGCCTCAACCATTTTGCTGCAGTGACGGGTAGGTTTGTAACTTTTAGGGTCGAGGTGCTCCACTATCGGGTTTTAAACGAGAGACGTTATGTTTTTACAGATCCAGGCTAGCTGTTTCCCTCTGTTTCCATTCTTTATGCTAAGCTAACCGGCTGCATGAAAGTTAGGAAGTCACACAGAATGAGATGTAGCTACAAACTATGTGACTCAGAAGGGAAGTGCACGGATTTAAAGTTGGATTTGTAAAAGTTTGACATAGAAAACAAAGCGTTTAAACAGAATGTGGACTATTTAGAATCCTACTATTTAATTTTTTTAATTTTTTTATATACTTTTGTATAAACTATCCAGTAAGTGTGTTTATTGTGATTTTAGTTTTGTTTGCACAAATCACATTTTTGACCCTCTGTGATCTTTGGTCGCCCACCAGACCCCAAGTTGGGAACCGCCGGACTGAAGGACCAAAAATCCAAAAGATTTGCCACAAGATCCAAAAATGAAAATGTGTAATTGAAATCTGCTTACAGACCTTTCAATACATGAAGGGGGGGAAACTACCTAATTTAAGTTATTAATGACTTACAGCTTGCATTTATACACATCGATCGTCTTTTTGCGTTCTCCTTTGTTCACTCTTTGTGTAATAATTGTGTTATTACAAAGACAAAGAGTCAACATCCGTTATTATTGTTTAGACAGCGTGGCTCTTTTAGAAATAATAACACTGGAACATTAGTATAGGATATTAGTTTATTCTGCACGTCTCAGAGAAAAGAGCTCCGACTTGTTCCAAACTGCTTTTGCGCCGAGGCTCCCAGCGGGCTCACGTTTGATGGTTTGCGTTGCAGATCGAGGCGAGCTCTTCGTCTGGGGGAAGAATGTGAGAGGTTGTTTGGGCATCGGCAAGAGAGACGACCAGTACTTTCCGTGGAGGGTAAGACGACACTGATTCAATATTAGTCATGCAAACAAAAGAGGCGACCGTGCCGCTGAAGGGAAGAACGCCTGTCTGTGAACTCGGAATAAAACGGGTGTCATTGTTTCTTTATACTTCAGTCCCAGAAATGATCCGATGCCTAAAATGTTGGGTACAGACGAGTCTACGCACCGAGCCGATATCACGTAATCGTATTGTTTATCAGCTCATTTATGTGACACGGGAAGAACAGCGACCCCGATCATTACTGAGCGTGTGCAACTCACCCGTCATCTCTTTTAAATCACTTCTTAAAACCCTTTTTTACAGACTGGCTTTCATGTGACGTCGTCTTTTTACTGCTTTATTTTATGTTATATTTATCTTATTTCTTAGTTTGTTCTTATAGATAGTTTCATCTATTACTCTGTTTCTTAGTTTGTTTCTTAGTTTGTATCCATCACTGAGCTTTCTGTTTTGTTGCCTTTGCTGCTTTGTCTGTCAAAGCACTTTATTAATACGTTGTTTATAAGGTGCTATACAAATAAAGTTATTATTAATATCCGCTCCAGGAAAAAACTGATGGAGGTCGCTAACGAGTGAACCATCACGCTTCTTTCTCATCTCTGTTGAGAGTTTGCACATGCTCAGTACCGATCTGGCAGGTGTTAGCGGAGAGTGTAACGTTAGCGAGAGCTAGCAACATGTCGGGCGATATTTCACAGAGGAAAATCCCACCAGTCAAACGGCGACGTTGACAGAATACAAGGCTTAAGTTACGAGGGTTAGTTTAGTTTACATAAAAGGCAAATAGCATACAGTTGTATTAAAAATATTTGTCGATATTCGGTATCGGACGATACTCTGCCAACTACAGGGTTAGTAAAATACAGCTATTCAATTCTAATAATATATATATATTTTTAACACTGGTATTCGATCGGTACTCATCCACTTATTCCAAACCCACAAGTCCACCAAAGCTCGTAATAAAGCCATCAAAACGATCCGTTGTTTAAAAACAGCTGCATTTGGTTTTATACTTTGTGTTTTGGGATTAAATAGGCACCCCTTGCTGGCCAGTAGAGGGAATGCAAGTTTTAAGACACTTCCGCGTCGGCTTCACTTGGCAGGACCGGAGGTTGTCGACTGACTCTTGCGTATCAACGATCAATCGGTCGGAAATAAACTACAAGTTGCGTAAAGTTTTCTAGTTGTTCTGATGTTCTGTGTTTTTCCATCAGGTGACTGTGCCTGGTCAGGTGGTGGATGTAGCGTGTGGCGTCGACCACATGGTGGCGCTGGTGAAGTCCCTCCTGTGAGCTCCCGTGTTCCTGCAGCAGTGGATGAAAGGTTTGGATGTTTTTTGCTGACCGCTCCTCCTCCTCCTCCTCTCTGGGAGTGCCTCAGGGACCCGATCCGGGGCCACGCTGGAGTCTGGAAGCCAGCTGCTCTCCACAGGCGGCGAGGACCCTCGTGTCCCCTTTGCTGACGTCAAGCTGAGTGCAGAGCGGTTGATTCTGCAGCAAACGGACACGTCTCACTTTACTTCGTGAAGGTCGACTGGGAAAGACATCAAAGGACGGTTTTGGTTTATTACAACTAATCGATTGAGACCAAAAACAGGGAATAATTCTCTGTTGTGAGGACTGCTTTTCTCTCTTTTGTATAATTGAACTTGAATGTCTCTGTGTTTGTAGAAAACAAGCCATTTGAAGGAAGCTTCTATCGATTTAAAACAATATATAAATATTTATTAAATCATTTTCTCATTTGCATAATGTGTAACACTCAGGGGAAATAGTCTAAAACATCAAGACTACTATATATATATATATTTATAATATATATATATATATACAGTGTGTGTATATATATATATATATATATATATATATATAGTCTTAATGTTTTAGACTATCCTCACAGTGTTACACATTATGCAAATGTGAAAAATTACTTAATAAATATTTATAAATACTTTTTTGTCTGTTTTCATAAATGTATTTCCTAGAAAGGGGAAGTGCAATTTGCCACTAATAAAAGGTGAAATTGAGACTGCGTTGAATCTTAACCGTAACTGTAGTTTCGCGACCTTTAGGGCTGAATGCAGCAGCTGAAGGAGCGTTTCCTTCTCCAGGACACTGAGTCCTGTCTCTGCTGCTGTTGTTGCAGCTCTCCCTGCTGAGTTGGTGCATTCTGAGGGACTTTCATCATCGTGACGAATGGAAAGCCCGCAGAGAGTTCAGATATGTGCTTATGACAAAACTACTGAGTGATCAGTCTGTGAGGCAGGTTACGTGATCACACAGGAAATGCATATATGTAGAAGCCCAGATTTGCGTATTACTGCTCACACAAATCAGAGCTGATGAAATAGTCCTGGTCTTTCAGCATCTACTGGTATTACAGCCATAATCATACCTGCAAAAATGAAAATATGTCATCCACGTGAATCGTGTAGATCCGAAGAGTTTTTTTTTTTTTTTGGGGGGGGGGGGGGGTCAACTGGCCGCCCAGCGTTTCTGAGATTGGAGTGGGACACGGAAAAAAGCTGATGTTGTGATCTTCACAAATAGAAGATCTTCGATGTGACGTATTGAGTCTTGGCCAATCAGTGTTAAGATGTCTACAGCGGCTTAATTTCCCTCCCACCAGTTTTTTAATGGCAAGCTAGTCAGCTTGCTAACATGTTAGCTAACGTTGTTGGGAGAGACAGCGAGTGCAATTAATGGCAGCGGCGAGTCCGTGGCAGCGTGTGGCGTCAGCCAGGAGAGCGGCGAGTCAGCGGCACTGGCAGTTCTACCTACCGACACCTGACTACATATAAGGAGAGGACAATGGAGATTTTATCCAACTTGTAGTTTAATTAAAAAACAAGTGGCCAAAATGAGTTTCCTCTGTAGGGTGGCAGGGCTCCTGTTTATATTTAAGGGTTTAAGATCTACGTGTAGAAAAAAGTGTATCCTCCTGTTAATTATAATCTATATAGTTATGCGGTTATAATCGCTGTCACACTCGAGAGGTGTGCATGTTCAGGTTTACCTGGTGGAAAGATTATTCCAGTGTTCTAGACTAACAGTCTCCTCAAAGTAAAGTGGTATAACAGTATGACATAATATGGTCAAATAAAAATTAAATAAAAAGGCTGGTACATTATACATATTATGGCATATAAGTGTAATATTATGAAGTGAAATGTATTAGTAGCAAAACAATATTCAGTATAGTACAGCAGTATTGCATATTGTAAGTATTAAGTCTACAAAATACATATCACAAATTAATATAATCATAAATGTAATTGTCACTTTTAATACTTTGTTGAAAATCCTTTGCAGTCAATGACAGCCTGAAGTCTGGATTCCATAGACAGGGACATGCTCTGCCAGGCCTCTACTGCAACCGTCTTCAGTTCCTGCTGGTTCTTGGGGCATTTTCCCTTCAGTTTTGTCTTCAGCAAGTGAAATGCATGCTCAATTGGATTCAGGTCAGGTGATTGACTTGGCCATTGCAGAACATTCCACTTCTTTGCCTTAAAAAACTCCTTTCAAAGTTCAAATAAAACCAACAAAGGGGTCTGAGATCCCAAAAGAACAAAAGATGGGGAAGTTGCACCCGGCTTGTCCTCTAAACCTAAAGAATACATTTTTACAGATGGTTCCCAACACAAGCAGCAACGTAATCATTCATTTGTTATGTGTCCAATATTCTTTACCTCTTTTAGCTTTGTTTTTGGTCTCCACCAGCCCCTGAAGGATTTATTTATTTATTAAAACCCGTGCAAGGCATTGTGGGCCCTCAGGGCCAGAGATGTCTCTGCGCATATTATTAAGTCAGTGAGCCGTCACGTTGAACTCTTGAGGATTATGTAAGAAGAAAGATGATCCAGTGAGGTAAAACAATAACAGAGCATGGCCTCTCCTTTAACCTTGCTCTGCAGAGAGACTTTCTGCAGCTGGAGCAGCCCTCCGCCTCTTCTTCTTCTTCCTCCTCCTACATCATTTGTGTGCTGAAGTGAGCTGAAGCAGAGAAAAAGGTGGTGTGTGGAGGCAACAAGGACCTGGCTGTTCTCTGCTTTGTTTACTCAGCTCAAATAATACAGACAGCTGATCTACCTGCTGTCTCCCCCGAGCTGCTGGCTAGAGAGGAGGGGCGCTCAGTTAGGGGTGTGTGTGTGTGTGTGTGTGTGAGCTTAAAGCTAATGCTAGCAAACATCATAGAGAAGAGATATCTTCTCTTGTGGCAACTAGAATTGAGATTTTTAAAGAAAAGGAAACAGAAATGCACGTCTTCATCTTGCTGTAGTTTCTATTGAACTGATTGTGTCTGTCGAAATGAACATTGAATCAGATTCATGCTTGAAGAGGTCCATTTTGGTTGTTATAGAAATAGAATAGAAATCCTTTTTATTCGTCATAGTACATACATACATGAAATGTGTCCTCTGCATTTAACCCATCCTTAATGTCTTAAGGAGCAGTGGGCAGCCCTGTGAGGCGCCCGGGGTGAGGGTCGTCACTGGGGAGACGTGAGCCCCCGATGGGCTGGGGGAGGGGGAGATGATGGTCTGTGGCTGGTTGATGAGTCTGTGGGGCATGGCGTCAGCACTGCTCCATTGTCTTTCAAAGCGACAGTAGAACTCGTTCAACTCGTCTGCCAGCGGAGGTCGTTCATGGCGTGGGGGGTTTTCAGCTTGTAGTTGGTGATCTGTCTGAGGCCTCTCCAGACAGAAGCAGAGTCACTTGCTGAGAGCTGTTGTTGCAGTTTCTCAGAGTACAATCGTTTAGCATCTCTCACCGCCTTGCTAAACCTGTATTTTGACTCTGTGTACAAGTCCTTGTCCCCACTCCTGAATGCCTGGTCCTTGTGCAGTCTTAGCTTCCTGAGTTCCGCTGTGAACCAGGGTTTGTCATTGTTGTAACTCACCCTGGAGCTGGTTGGAACACAGCTGTCCTCACAGAAGCTGATGTATGAAGTTACAGCCTCTGTGTACTCATCCAGACTGTTAGTAGCAGTCCTGAAGACATCCCAGTCTGTACAGTCCAAGCACGCCCGAAGATCCTCCAGAGCCTCACTGGTCCACTTCTTGAACTTCCTCACCACAGGTTTGCAGAGCTTTAGTTTCTGCCTGTATGAGGGAATCAGGTGAACCATGGCGTGGTCAGAGTTTCCCAGAGCAGCACGAGGAACGGCGTGATAAGCCCCACTGATTGTGGTGTAGCAGTGGTCCAGAATGCTCTTCTCTCTAGTAGGGCATTTAATAAACTGTCTGTATTTAGGGAGTTCATGGCTGAGGTTTCCTTTGTTAAAGTCCCCAAGGACAATAACTAAAGAGTCCGGGTAGGTGTGCATCCTGCGCGTTGGCCTGCGGCGCCATGTAAACACCGACCAGGATGAATGAAGCGAACTCACGTGGGGAGTAGAAGGGTTTGCAGTGGATGATGAGGGATTCCAGGTCCGGCGAACAGTGCTGTAGAATCACTGTTATGTCGTTACACCAGCCGTTGTTGGAGTAGAAGCAGATTCCTCCACCCTTCGTTTTGCTGGAGAGCTCCGTGTCGCGGTCCGCTCAGAACAGCTGGA
Source organism: Myoxocephalus aenaeus (assembly GCA_038501785.1). Lineage (NCBI taxonomy): Eukaryota > Metazoa > Chordata > Actinopteri > Perciformes > Cottidae > Myoxocephalus > Myoxocephalus aenaeus. Next base: position 150,132 of record JBAMJR010000336.1, read on the forward strand.
AGCCAGCCAGCTGGAACGCGGAGTCCGGTATCGATCCACAGAGCCAGGTCTCCGTGAAGCACAAAACGGAGGAAGAAGAAAAGTCTCTGTCTCTCCCAACAAGGAGCTGAAGTTCGTCCAGTTTGTTGCACAATGAGCGGACGTTGGAGAGAAATATGCCCGGCAGCGCTGTAAGGGATCCCCGTTTACGGAGACGCACCAACGCGCCAGCACGTTTCCCTCTCCTGCGGCGTTTCACTGCGTGAGCCAAGGTGAGCGCACCTTTCACAAGAATGTCCAGTAATTCCACAGAAGTTAAAAAAGTTGGAAATAAGTCTGCTGGGGTTGTTACCCTGATGTTCATGAGCTCATCTCTGGTGAAAGAGCTCCGGGAATTGCAGCAGAAAGCAGCATTTAACACGAAAACAAGAATAAACGATGAGCACCTACATACCGAGGCAGCCATGGTCGGCGCCATCTTAACACAAGTAAACATTCAACGTTGTGTGGCACCCTGGACATTTTAAGGGCTAACTACTATTAGCCACGGATGCTAATCACGCGCTAAGTAGTTTTCGCGCCAGTGTAGCGTCAGTTCAGCGTCAGTCCCTTGACAGATGTACCACAGTACTTTGTTAGGCTATATATTGAAGAGAATTTATGATTTATATAGCATTGGCTGAATACTCTGTTTAATGATTTATATAGCATTGGCTGAATACTCTGTTTATGATTAATACAGCATTGGCTGAATATTATGTTTTTAAGATAATGCTTGATTAATGTTGAAGGATGTGGGTGTGTGTCTCAGGTGTGAGAAACCGCAGAACTCTTACTTCCCTGTCTGTCAGATGAAGTTTGGGACGTCCAATGAAGATGAGCAGCACACTTGAAAGAGAACCATAATATGAGTCTCACACACGGGTCTTGTGTTCATTGTTCCAACTATTAATTAAATTTATCAGTAGGTGCAAACTTATCTATTCACCCTCGTCCTGTATCCGGCCTTGAGGAGAGAGCAACAGTGTTTCAAGTTGTCTGGGAACCTGGGTTGTGTTTTTCACTGGGAATATTTGAAAAGCATTGGAGTCAGAAAAAAGAGGAAGTCAGATAGAAAGAGGATAAAAAACCCTTTACTCTCTGAGTTCGGGGCTCACTCATCCTGAGGCGTGCTGACCGTGTGAAGGGCAGACAGACAGGGGAGCGGAGTCCAAGGCCTTGTATTAGGTATGCATTTCATGTATGTAATTGCTAAATAAATAATCATTATTGTACTATAACCCGTTCTGTCAATTCTTGAACACTCGAGGAGAATTCCACTTCAATATATATATATTTGTTTGAGGTTATATGTTCACAGTTAATGTAACTGTCTAAAACAAGCAGCTTAGAGCAGTGAAACAGAGACGTCCAGCAACTAGCAGACATTGATTTGAGCTATATTGTTGTGTTTTTACAGAGGAGATGAGGAGAATTGAGCACAATAAATAAATATGGAACACACTAAATGAAGACTGTGTGTAACATAATTTGGCGAGCCAGCCTAGGAGGACTGTATTAGACAACAGAGAGATGGAGTTCCTTCTTGAGAAACGAACCTAGAAAAATCAGCACAAAGTAAAGATGGAGCAACTCCAGGACGAGATCAACGCAGCGTTGTGGACACTTGAGAAACCAGAACTCATCAAGGTGTGTCCGCATATAAAGTGCAGTGAACCAACAGGGGAGGGATTTAGAGGACAGTCCCGTCGGGCCCTGATTCGGCTAACAGAGAGCACTTTGGAGGAAATTGAAGAGGGTGAGGGATCTCAGGTGTTCAAGCAGTTTATCAATGATAATCTCCATAAATTCATACAGACTTTACAAGAACAAGAAAGTATCAAAACAGAAACAAATAAAATTGATCCAAGTGAAATAGAGAGACTGAAGCAAGAGTATACACAGCTTCAACAGGCTCAGGCAGAAGAATGTTGTGTTCTAGAGGAGAAGATGGAAGCTTTGGGGACGAAGTTTAGCACAACAGCAGTAAGAGAGAGGGTCAAGCAGCCTGCAGCCTTCACAGCACCAGAAGTCACTCTGAGAAAAGATTTCCGGATCTGGGGTCAAATAGGGGAGGCCGGGCAGAAGGACAAATTATCTTTCACTAGCCTGACAAACCAAATTGAGTCGGGGCTCAAGAAGGGCTACTCAGAGACTGAAATCATAGAGGCTGTGATTAAAGCAGTAAGCCCTGGCCTTCACCTGCGAGACTTACTGGAAGTCAAGCGAGACCTCACACTAAGAACCATACTGAGAGGACATTACAGAGTGGACTCATCTGATATGCTCCATAGACTCATGAACATATTTCAAGACACAAAGGAATCTGCTCAAGGATTTTTGTTCAGGGCAATAGAGCTCAGAGAGAAATTGCTCTGGAAGTCTGGTGACGAGAATGAAGGGGAACAGTTCAGCCCATATTTAATCCAGCGTAAATTCCTGCGCTCATTAGAGACTGGTTTGCTTGAAGAGGCAGTGAAGTTTCAGTTAAAACCTCACCTTAGCAACCCCAGAGTCACAGATGAGGTTCTGATATAAAAGATAAATGAGGCTGCCAGTCTTGAACTAGAATGTCAAAACAAATTTCGGAGACACATTTCAGTTAAGCCACCAAGAGTAAATCAGATACACACGTAGCTGCAATTCAACACTAGTCAGGTGCCTCTGACTAGTGAAAGAGAAATAAAGGATGAAACACAGGCAAAAGGGGGTGTGGCAGTCTTCACAAAGAAAAAACAAGTACCTGATCCTGAAACTGTTATTGAAGGCATCAAGGCTGATGTTCTTGAAGTGAAGAAAATGTTCGACAGAACATTAGAAGCAACCAAGTCAAGGCCCAGCACAGATCCCCGGCCACAGATCCCCACCCACTCGCTAGGCCCCAAGTAAATTCAGTTTCTCTGCAAAATCCCCCTTCACCTTCACAAAATCCACCAAGTGGTCACACAGACACTCTATGCCACCCCACAGCCAGCGAGCAGCATTGCTTCAACAACAGCTCAGAAAGAAGCCTTGAGAGGCAAACGATATTACGACCAAAAGAGCTACGGACCTCAACTTCACCTGGGCAGCAGAGTCCTGCTCCGCAATCTCAAAGAAAGAGCAGGGCCTGGCAAGCTTCGTTCATACTGGGAGGATTCAGTGTATGTTGTGAGTCAAAAGAGCCCTAACATTCCTGTTTTTGAGGTCAAACCAGAAAAAGGAGGCAAAGGCCGCACAGTACACAGAAATCTGTTGCTTCCATGTGACAGTCTGCCTGTGGAAAAACCAGAAAGAAAAGAGCAGGGAAAAAGAAAGAGAAGCTTGAGACAAGACAGAGGAAAATCCCAACAACAGCTGCTACTACCTCAGGACTCAGATTTGGAGAGTGAGGATGAAGGTGAACTGGTGTGGAGGTTTTCACACTGAGACAACCTTGATAGCAGGGTTACTATTCCTGAAGCTGAGACCTGTGAACAACAGGTGTGGGAACGTCAAGCAACAGACTGAACCAGATCTACAGGATGGAGGAGCTGAGGAAGAACTGGAGCTACAGACAACACAGGATCATCACGACCCACAAGAGCAACGGAATGAGCAAACGTCTGATGAAGAAGAACAACAGGAACAAGGAGACAGAGACTCTGACACAGAACAAGGGTCATCATCTCTGGCTCTGAATAGTCGCATCGCCCACATCAAAATGTGGGCGATGCGACTTGATGTGTTCACTTTCACACTTTAGTTTCTCTTTACCTGTTTTCTGTTTTTTTTAAAACACATTGTAGTTTTTTTGTGGATATCTGGCCATCCTTAACCATGCTTTTGTTTTTACATTTAAAGATTATAATATTCTCTTTCTCAAGATGAACTTTATATTTTCAACCAATGTTACTCAAAGAAAAAGACTAGTACTATTCTTTAACTGTTTATTGTCATTTATTTCATTTTAAGTGACTTTTTTGCTCGAGAAAAACAAGTCTGTGTTAAACTGATGTCTCGGCAACAACACTGCTGCCGTTTGTGCTCGGCGAGTTATAATAAGCACAAGGTGACATCTTTTACTACCAGTCTGTGTTGTGCTTGTTTTCTCTGTTTGTATCCCTGCTGCATGTAATATTATATTCCCTTACCATGTAAATAGTATTCTTTATTAGCTGATAATATTCATATTTAAACTTAATATACTTGTATTGTCATGTTTTTGCATTATTTTATCTCAAAGAGGACATTTTGTCAATCTGTAGCGTATTAATTCCCAGTTTCTATGTCAAAATACTGATTTACAGTAAAATCCAGAGGCTCTGACGACCACGTTGGGCAGAGATGTCACCAGTTTATTGATTTAAAAAGGCCACACTGGGAGCAAATAACAGTGAGAGGACAATCCATGTTAAGTAAAGAAATTAAAAACTGAACACGCAACAAGCTCCCAAAAGAAAAAGAAGAAAAAAGACACAAGACACTCGCCCTTCAACTGGTTTGTCTTTGAAAATGGAATCAGAAGAAATGTCGACTCCCTCCAGTTTTAACACTGATAAATACAGAGTTTCTTCTAATCCTTTCCGACCAGAAGAAAGATGGTTGTTAGGTGAAAGAAAAAAAAGAAATGAAAACACAAATCACCAAATGCTTAAGACCAACAGAAATGTCCCCATGTGGACAGATTGCTCTACAGTAAATAGCCCTCTCCTGCTTTCACATCAGTTCAGCAGGCCTGTTGGGACACGGACACACACACACGGACACACACACACGGACACACACACACGGACACACACACACGGACACACACTAGTGAGGCAGGAGACGGGCAGCTTCAACACACCGGGGCGCCTCCCTGTGTGAACCATAGCTTATGTTTGTGTCATTATTCTGGGAAACAAAGTGGCTCAGTAATTTATTTCTACCGGAGGCATTTTTATCATTGCACTTTATCGCCAGGTCGTATTGCAGCTTCACGGTGTGAGCAACATGATCCATGAAGCGACCTGAAAACACAGCAGCTTCCTGTCAGGAACAGTAATGAATAGTTAGAACAGTAACTTAAAAAAAAAAAAAAAAAAAACTAAATGGTTGTATCATAAAACTTGTAACATGATTTAAATTACTAATCAAATATAAAAATGGTCATTGAATAACCTTCTCCAAATAAAAAAAAAGTATCAAATTTTTACGTCATTGATTAATGCCACATGAATTCAGGCTGCTCGCCAAATATTCTCTTATCATTATTTGCTTGTTTAAAAACTCATTTTGAGTGACCCATCAACCTGGTTGCTCACAGCGCGAATGCATTTTACTAAAATTATAATTTCCTCATCAAGGTCTTTGATTCACTTCACGTGCATCGTGAAAACAACGGACTCCAAACAAATAAGGCCATAACTGCAATTAAAGAGATGTTCAACTTCAGTGACTAAAAGTAAAAAAAAAACAAACATTATTTCTCAACCAGGCCTCAAGAATCGTGTCCTACAACTGCACACACACACACACACGTCTAGTAATCTGACAACGGCATCGGTTTAGGCATTCAAACATCTTGGCACTGAGAAAGCAACCTGTGAAAACGGAACAAAAAAAATATGGATATATATATATCTTGTTTTTGAGAGTACATTCGTCATCCCTCCATGAGAGGAGTTGTGTAACTAATACAGTTTGGTGCTCACGGGGGTCGGGGAGTGGGAAGAAGCAGCTTCAGAGAGGATAAAGAAATCAGTCTGGTGAACTAAAGCAACAACTACCAGAGCGGACAGTGGAGCATCGTACGCCTCCCCGCGTGCGCCTTTGTGGTTCGATTCCCTTCCGTTCAGAGCCGATCCACAGGAGTCCGCTAATGAGCTCTTGGCACTTTTTGGACACGATAAAAAAAGTTTGAACGAAGCGACTTTTCATCGTTTGTTTTTCTTTCTTCCTTCACTCGGCTGTGCTCTTGGTCCGCAGGGCTCCGATCACACTTTGGATGTTTTCTTCGGGAACCTGGAGGAGAAACACAGGGCTTTTTAACAATCTGGCTGAAGAGCCGTGACCAACGATTATTCTGACGATTTTATTTTCACATTAATTCGATTAATCGCTCGGTCTGTAAAAGATCAGAAAACAATTAAACATTTCCCTTGTCAAAGGCCTTTTATTGTCCGACCAACAGTCCAAAATAAATTTTTGGTCTCCAATTAAGCACATTAACTAAAAGTACACGTTTGAGGTACTTGTATGAGTATTTCCATTGTATGCAACTTTATGCTTCTACTCCACTACATCTCAATGGGAAATCTTGTACTTTTTACTACACTATATTTATTTGTACTGTAGTTTCAGATTATTGAGATTATTAAAACAAAATTGAAATCAACTAATAAAATATGATGTTTTACTATGTATTAGTATTCACAGTTTTAAACACATGAAGCATTGGCTGCACTTCTCAGAACCGTAGGTTGCCACCTGGTTATAATCTGTTTAAAGCAATGTTTAATTAATTATGTATTTTTTACTTAAAGCAAAAGACCACTGAGAGTAATTTATGATCACATTATAATGCATTATAAAAAGATTAGGTTTTGCAACCACAATTCTTGGAAAAAAGTCAATGACCCGCAATTATGAAATAATATAATACTTTAACTTATTTCATTATATAATGCTTTATAATGTGTTAAGATTAATGTTATACAACATTATGGATATTTATGAGTGCTTATAACTAATTATATAGTGTTTTAGGCAGATTATAATTAATTTTAGACAATAGTTTACCTACATTTCTTTTCCATAGATGGACATTTGGAGCATTTTTGTATACAACTAATTACAACGGTGGAATGCAACAAAGTACGTTTCAATTAAATTCCACTTTTAGGTACTTGTACTGTACTGTAAAATATGATGTCTTACTATGTATTAGCTCCACCTTTTACCAGTTGCAATATTAAAGTGATGAACACATTAATGCATCTCTAATTAGAGTCCAGTAATATAATATATTTGATTCTAAAATACTACGATCTGCATGATTAGTACTTTTACTTTTGGTACTTTAAGTATATTTTAATGCAAATACTTTTTCTCTTTTACTTGAAACACAGTATGTTCTACACAGTGTAGTATTGCTACTTATGTTCAAGTAGAATACCTGAATGCTTCTTCCACCAATATACAAAAATCTTATATTTATTATATCGTAAGAAAATGTAAATCAAAAAAATTCTCACATTTGAGAACCTGCAACCATCAGGTGTTGAAAAACAATGAATTGGTTATTGAAATTGTTATTTCTCTGCCATTGATCATCTAATCCAGTAGTTCTCAAATGGGGGTATGTGTACCCCTGGGAGTCCATGAAGGCCCTCCCCCCCGTGAGATTTAAAAAATATACATTTAAAAGTAGCATAACTTCAAAAATCCTTTAAAATAGTTATTTCATAAATATTCAATAAAATATAAGTGTAAATTCATAAACTGAATTGTATATATTCTATATTAAATCAAACACGGATGGCACATCGCTGTGTATTACAGCTTCGTCACTGAAAAAAGGTTGAGAAGCACTGGTCTAATCGTTGAAGCTCTACAGCAGAAACGCTATCGGACGGTTCCCGTCTTACCAGCGCGTGGTCGAACTTGAAGGTACTAATGTAGTACGCTGGAATGTCGGCCGTCGCCAGAGGTTCTGATATCTGAGCCACGATGCCGCATTCGTCTGCAAAAAAACAATTAGCAATATTACTGATTGATTTAGGTATCAGTTTGTACACTTGAATGTGTATTAAGACAGTACAGCATGTGTGTGTGTGTGTGTGTGTGTGTGTGTGTGTGTGTGTGTGTGTGTGTGTGTGTGTGTGTGTGTGTGTGTGTGTGTGTGTGTGTGTGTATATATATATATATATATATATATATATATAATTTTGCATAATTTTTATTTGTAGATATTTCTCAGTTTTCTTTATTAATAAAACATAAACATTTTTATAAATTAAAGAATTTTAGCCTTTCCTGCACTTGTATTTTTTCCCCTCTCTCTTTGTGACCTTTCCTTTTATAAAAAGGTGCAAATAAAACATAAATACTCACCGAACCCTAAAGGTTGACCCCCGATCCGAACCATCTTCCAGAGCTCACCAGAAGCACTGGTGAAGAGAACGTTGTTGGGGAACCTTGACGAGAACAAAGGGCAAAGAAATTAACAGATTAGAGGTCAACGTATATTTTGTATTCAAATATTATAGTAGATAGAGTAAATAAAATACAGTGGAAACCACTCAAGGTTACAGTGATCAAAGCTGTGGACCTGAGTCCCAAAATAATGTCCCGGTCTTAAAAAAAAATTAAAAAAAAAAAAATATATATATATATATATATATATATATATATATATATATATATATATATATATATATATATATATATATATATATATATATATATATATATATATATATATATACATACATACACACACACACCGATGACTGTTGTTTTGCTCTGGTTACCGTCACCTGACACCGTCAACAGATACTGTGTGGAGCTAACTATTAACCATTCAGGTGAATTGTGTTACTGCTGAACAACATGCCGCACGGAATAAAAGAGCCATTGTAAAGTCGGGTGAAATGAGTGACCTATTCCTTTAAGGCAACACATTAGGTCTGACATAAATGTGGGGACAATGCTGACCTACATGCTGCAGTAGAAACATGGCCATTTTGTGTCTTTCTAGATGTTATGAGTCTCTTTGTCGCCACTTTAAGTCCCTTTGTAGATGTTGTATCTTTGTGGTTATTTACAGTCTCTTCTAATTGTTCTGTTTCTCTTTTTTTGTAATTTTATGTCTCTTTGTAGTTTTTTTTGTTTCTCTTTGTAATTGTTTTGTGTCCCTTTGTGGTCATTTTGTGTCTCTTTGTTGTCACTTTAAGTCTCGTTGTAGTTGTTTTGTGTCTCTGTGGTCATTTTGTGTCTTTGTGTAGTTGTTTTGTGTCTTTGTGTAGTTGTTTTGCGTCTCTTTGTAGTTGTTTTGCATCTCTTTGTAGTTGTTTTGCATCTCTTTGTAGTTGTTTTGCATCTCTGTGGTCATTTTTCATCTCTTCCTGGTTGGTATGCTTTGAGTGACATTTCTTAGGTGAAGGTCACGGGGGCCCCTGACGCTTCGGGCCCCTGGGCCTTTGCCCGGTTGGCCCGTTCAGTGATCCATCAAACCTCCACTTGGCTTTAAGACGTGACTCATAACAGGGATGCCTCTCCTGTGATTGGACGCTAATGGATATCAGCAGCTGCTCAGGCTTCTTTGTCCTTTCTGCTCAATTAGAGGGTTTACTGTGAGGAAGACGGGGACCCAGTGGGGGACAAATGAGTCAGACTGAAACCCGCTGTGACATTGTATATGCCGAACTCCACTGCGGTTGCTTAGGAACAAACAACAACAATCATGCATTTGTTCCCCCTGCATAAACATAATGTACCGGTCTTAAGTGACCAAAAGAAAAACAACATCTTGAAAGAACAAGTGAGTTAATTACACAGCAGCCGTATAAATACGTCGTTGTGCATTTGTGCGGCTCAACCTTTGAGTTGTCTGTTCGTCCATGACCAGCGAGATGTAGCCCTCGATCAGGGAGAAGGAGAAGAAGCGGATGTGACTGGAGTCCTCGCTGGAGGCCCCGACCTCCTTCAGCCTGGGGGGGAGAGAGGGGGGGGACAGAGTGAGAGAGATGAAGGGGGAGAGGGAAAAGAGAGAAAGAGAAAAAAGAAGAGAGAGAGAGGGAGAGAGAGAGAGAGAGAGAGAGAGAGAGAGACAGAGTAAGAGAGAGAAGAAGAGGGAGAGAGCAATTTTTTAAATCCAGATACTTGAGTAACATGTGTAGGTACTTAAATCGAGTAATTCCATTTTCTTCCACTTTATACTTCAACTCCACTACATTTTAGAGGCAGATATTGTTCTTTTTTTCTCCACCACAAGTATTTGCTTCTTTGCAGATTCTGATTAATAACATAAAATATGATCAGCAAATTAATTATGATGTTTATTGATAAACATAACACTTTATTGAACCCATGGTGGAATTCACAAGCTACTGGGCAGTGTGTGTAGTAAAAAACACACACACACACACACACACACACACACAGCAATAATTATAATTCAGTAACATAATATATATTCAGCATTACGAGTTCTTTCTCTGTACTTTAAGGGTATTTTGATGCCAGTAGTTTTGTACTTTTACTTTAAAAAGGAGACAGCTTGAATATCCGTCATCTCTCGTGACCTCAGTAATGAAAACAGACTTGACTACTTCAGTAGCGCAAAGAATAAACATTATGGTCCTGCACGGTTCTTAAAAAAAATAAAATAATATATATATATATATATATATATATGTATATATATATATATAAAAAAAAAAGTGAAACTAAACCTTTCTGAAAAATTTAAACTGAAGTAAACTTTTTTTTTTTTTTTTTTTTTTTTTTTAAAAGGCAGTGTTAAAGTCATTAGGTTTTATGATTTATGTGGGACCATAAATCAACACAACATTCAACACATTTGTGTCAACATTATAGTTATTATACTTATAGTTTTTAGAACAATAAGGTTCCTTGAATTAAGTCAAAACCTTAAAAACAAGCAAGAGTATAAGAAGAAATTGAAGGAGTGTCTTCTGGTTTTGTTCCTCTGTGTATTCGTGATTTTAAAGATCTCAGTTAATAATTGGTTCCCTTTCTCACCCTCCAGAGTAGAACATGACGTCCATGAGCAGCGTGGCTACAGAGGGCAGCGTGTCCGGGTCCAGGCTGGTCACACAGAACATGTTGCTGGGACTCGACAACGGGTGAATGATGGGACGGGGCGCTGGAGGATGGAACACACGAGGGCTCAGAGGACAGGAAGATAGTACATTATATCATATCTACGCTACAGTGGAATTCAAAAAGGTTAAAATATCGATACATGTCCTCCTCCTGCATGTCACCATTCTTCAAAAAACGTCCTCCGATACAAAAAATAAACGTAGAATTTTCTTTCTTTTTCCAGGCCTACCCAGTTTGGGCTTCACAAAGCCATTGGTGACCCCGAGGTCGTGGACGGCGACGGTCTCTCCGTTGACGACACGGAGCAAAGTGAATTCGGAAGACAGCGTGTGCATGACCATCGGCAGGTCTCGCTCTCGGACCTGAGGACAAAAGATACGAGTCAAGAACAAATGTTCATATGTCCAGGCAGATATGTGCATTGTGGTTTTCTTAAGTTAACGTTCTGCCGTCCTGCGGGCGTCCTTTACTGTACATTCTATTGTCCACTGTGCCTCTATTTATAGTTCGGTACGAGTTCGGTACTACGGTTCTTGTGATTCCAGCTATGCAATCCATTTCAGGATCAGACCACCACAGCAGCTACAAACACCTCTTTTGTCAGACAACAACAAACAAACAAACGATAGCAAAAGCCAGGCAACTCACCGATGACGCCTCATATTGATCCATAAATCCATAACATTCCAACAACAACGGCGTTGTTACGTCGTAAAGGTCCAATAAAAACAAAGCCCATAAAAGATTTAGTCCAAAATACGTGATTACATCCATAAATATCCACGAAATGGCGTTGCATCATTTCATATCAGCTGGAAGATATGAAACAATATATTTTTGATTTTAGAAGAAAAGCAAGTTTGCATGAGAGCACAGACGAAAACTCCGCATCAAAATGACCGCCAAAATCTAACCTTTCAAATGAAACGTCACTTGAACCGCCTAGACATTTCATTAGAAAAACATGTGTAAAATATTCATATTCTGTGATATTGTTATCTGCTTTTTACTTAGACTAGATAAGGCTTCAGGCTATTGTCCCATTGTGTTTTCCAGTTCATAAGTCCCACTTATAGTCATCTACAGGCATCTATTTGCAAAGAAATGTTCAGGCGGAAATAAAAACCTTATACTTTAGTGTGTTTAAACTTATATAACTCAGTGTCAGCAGCACTTAAAGTGATTCTGACTATTAAGGGAAAAAAGGTTCAGTGTTCCCTTTCAAAAGAAACCAAGACCATGCAAATAGTTCAAGTACAGCTTCCAATTTACTTTGGGTATACCTGGATAGGCGTTTTTCAGCAAATATTACAGGAACGCTAAGAGGTTAAGGTATTTGATAATGAAAGGACTAAAAATCGGTACGTAATTTGTGGAAAAACATGATCGTTTGTAGACAGTAGGTAAGAAATCGTCCTGTGGAGTCTCCGTCCTATTTTGTATCTAGTTGTTCTCCATCATTGATAAAAAGCAGAACACAAAACTCACGGTTCGGATCAAATCAGCAGAAGAAAAAAAAAAAGGGAGCAAATAACTTCTTTTGTTGTGCGATGATACATCCGCCGATACAGATCATGTATGTCGTTTTGTTATAGCAGCTGGTCCACGAGGCTCGAGACTATTTTATTTGCACAACCCTTCCAACAATGAAGTCAGTTTAAACCATCAAAAATTATGAATGATATCCTTTTACTTTGTTCCAGTCATCTATAGTGGTTGGCTGCATTAAAAACACAGAATTAAAATGATTAGAACTAAAAGATTTTTTATTGATAACAAAATCTTGGTATTCGTCATTAAAAGGATGCATTATAAGCTGTTAAGAGTGAGTGTTAGGAAGTCAAACAGATCATAATTCACTCTAGAAAACATCTACTTCAAACAACTAGATTTATTCAAGTTTCTCACCAAAACTACATTTTGCCTTTATAATTTACCTTCAATACCAATCGTCATTTTTACTGAAAGAGAACATGAATGCATCACGCATGTGTAAAGGTGGGGGGCTGCATTTCCTTTTTTCGTTGAGTCATACTGGCTCATAGAGGGATTTCTTTCCTTGAAGGTTGTATCAAAATGACATGTGACTGACTGATGGTTCATGGTTATCTATTGAAAATGTTGCCATCAAATTAACTGAATCAGCAAACATATTTTAATAATTTCCAGAGAAATTGAACATCGCTTTGACACAATAACCACCTGTAAAGATTTATAACGTGCGTTTTGTCTTTTGTCTCGGATTCAAATGTGAACTCTGGAGCTGGAAAAAGAGAGTTACAGAGCGTTTCCTTACCGAGTGTGACAGCTATTACGTCACACACACACACACACACACACACACACACACACACACACACACACACACACACACACACACACACACACACACACACACACAGCTCAGAGATTCAGTAATGAAATCTGACACAGCGCGAGACGAGGACAGAGAGAGAAGATGGGTGGTGGGCAACAGAGTGAACACAGCAGGATTCAGAAAAAATAAAAAATAAATCTGAAATACCAATAATTAGGATTGTGGGTAGAGAGGAAATGGGCCCAGAGTATGATACCTGGAATTCCAGCTCAAGGCTGAGCCGCTGATCCTCTTTACGTAACAGATTATCAACATCGACACAGGTTTTCTTTCATTTTCATAAACATGCCGGAGCTGCTCAGCAGACCTTGTTTTTCCACTAAAGCGAGGCAATAAAGAAAACACTCCCAGTGGCCAGAAGGGCCTCGCTATGAGGGAGGATTCCTCCCTAAATCAAAAGGAAGTGGCGCTGAGAGACGTACACTCCATCCGAGGTTATTGCTTCATGTCGGACACGGTGGACGGAGACGGTTGTGTTGCCGTTGTGTAATAGACAAATAATGCAACTCTTGACGCATTCAAGACACCAAACAAGAACACTACCAAATGCAAGTTTGTATTGTATTGGAGTTTTTATTTTTGCTCATTAACTCAATTTCTTTTTTTTTTTTTATTGGTCTGGGATGAGAAGGCTTTGAAGCCTTGAGTTCGGCATTTTGGTCATCTTGTTTTTTTAGCAAGATATTGTTTGGCGACCAAAATGTTACAATTAACTTTAATGAATTGAAGACTAAAAAGGTTTAAAGCTGTGAGACGAAAACATGGACAACATCGTGGTAGAGGCCTGTCAATCACCTTGTAGCTCCGCCCCTAAAACATCCCCTTCTTTATGGTCTGTTTGACTCTAAATTACCTGCAATACAGCATGATGTTCATTTAGTAAATGATGAAGACTTGAAACTAGAGATTGAGACATAAACTCATGTTTACAATGTTTACTGAGGGAATAAATCAAGAGAGAAGTAGAGTCATTTATATAGACTTCTATACAACCAGAGGAGTCGCCTTCTGGTGGTCAGGAGAGAGAATGCAGCTTTAACACATGAAGCATAGACTTCTATACAACCAGAGGAGTCACCCCTTGGTGGTCAGGAGAGAGAATGCATGTTTAAGGCGCTTCAGCGTCGGCTTCACTTTTCAGATCTGGAGATTGCCGCCTGGGTTAAACAAACACAGGACTTTCACCCACCGCTGTTTGTGTCCCTTGTGAACTAACTTTGACTGTTTTTGTCATGTGACTCATTAGTAAGTCAAGCCAACCACAATCTTTCCATAAACCCAACCAAGTAGTGTTGTTGCATAAGACAGAGGTTTATTTTGAAAAGACGCCGTCACTCTCACGTCCAAAAATGAGATCGAGGGGAACCTTAAGTGTCATACTTTGATATTATGCCCACTGACCAACCAAGTGGCTGGGTCCGCCACTCCTGTGTGGGATTACCGTCAACCTTTTATCCAGTGTTGGCCGTTGAAATGTACCTTCTTATCCACACTCACCAGAATGAAGTCGGTCTGATACGTCGACAGCATGAAAACAGAGATGTTGTGGTCGGCCAGCGGCGCGATGACGGATTTAGCGATTTTGGTGACTCCGATGGGCTGCGAGTTGGAGGCGTTGCCGCCCCCCGACACCACGTTGAGGGCCAACCACGTGGCGTCAGCGACGCTGATGTGCTCCGACTGTGGCAGCTCTGGGGATGGACAGAGACATCATGTCAGAAAGACCACCGGAGAGGACTCTGATTTAGAGCTAAAAGAGGCTTGTTTCCTTTCCTGAAAGTGATCGTAAAACACAGATGTGTTTATATTGTACGATATAATGTTTAAACTGTATGCAGTTCATGCAACTTTTTATACTCTTTGTAGCTCTTTGCTGGGAAATATGCACAAATAATGATACATTCTTTCAACACCAGTTTGGAATAAATAGAAAAGAAACTGGGAAGTAAAAATAAGCAATGAGCATGACTGTTTGTTATGTGTTGTAGTTCCTGTGTTTTAATCTTTAAAAATCACATGGCGTTTGTCTTTGTTATTGTTATTGTTTTATTTCTTCTTTTAACAGTTTTTATGGTCTTATTTTTAATAATTTATATTCTTGCAAAGCACTTTGTGATCTTGTTCTATGAAAAGGATGCTATATCAAATGAACTTGATTTTAAATATATTTAATATTGACTGCTATTGCCAATGCATTTTTGTTTAAATTTTTATAGAATATTATTCTCAGCCTCCACTTGTCTGTGGCAGACTGAATATTAGACCACATTTCCCCACCTATACCTCTCTTTGTGCTGAGGCAGAAGCAGCAGAATGTGGCTCTTACTAAATTACAAAATACAACCGTCCCATGACAAGTGGCTTCTTGTGGCTGATGTTCGCTAATCGGAGACATTCCTGAACCCGTCTGCTGACTTCACGACTCTTCTTCTCTTCTCGAGCGACAGGAAATGCTTTGAAACTACGAGCATGATATTGATAAGGGCTATATTGATGATTGGAAAAATGTATCACTTGTTATTGTCATTTTTCAAGCACGAATATTTACTTCTTAAACATGAAGATTTGCCGATTGTAAAAAAAAAAAAAAAAAAAAAATCATATATATGATAGTGAATTAAATATTTATTTTGGACTCTTGATTGAATAAAACAAGCATTTTTAAGACGTATTTTGGAACTCTGGGAGGTTTTCACAACTTTTTGACGTTTCACAGACTAAAGAATTGGCTGATTAATTAAGAAAAATTATCAGCAGATAATCACTTATGAAAAACATTAATTAAAAAAAAAGCTCATTAAAAATGTCAACATCTAATGGCATTGTGATGAGGGTACCAATAATGTAATAATTTATCTGAATAATTAGTCAAACTCACCTTTGACATGCAGTTGATTAATGTTAACCCCGGACATTTACTGCATGATTGCCTTAATACGTCACTGGATTGTGTGTGTATGACGCTTATTAATAGTGTTTAATATCAATTCAAACCAGATTTATTTTTAGTTTCGATTTAAATCTTGTTTCATATTTATTCTCATTATCTACCTACGTACCTCCAAAAAAAGAAAAGAAAAAAGAAAACTTTAATGAATAAACTTCGCCATTGCTTGCTTTAGTTTCATAGTTTAATTCAACAGAAAACAGCCGGAGCCAGTCACCGGTATAAAATACCTGCGCCAGTTATGCAACAAACAGCCTGTAGTCTCCAGGGAAACAGAGGAGAGTCACCCCGGAAGAGGGTGTGTAATGACTAAATTAATCAGACGACCACGAAACCTGGCCGCTCCGCCTCACGTCCACGATGACAAAGTGTGCTCAAACACTGGCAGCATGAGGCAACATGGAGCCGATCACAGGCTGCACCATGTGATCTTTTCCTGCCGGTCTAAGGTTGCCCACAGCAACTTTAAAAGACCCCACGGGGGGGTCTCACAGACAGAGAGAGATAGAGAGAGACACAGAGACATACTGAGAGAGAGAGAGAGAGCGCGAGAGAGAGACAGAGATAGAGACAGACACAGACAGAGATAGAGACCCACCTTTAAAGCCTTCCTCGTCCACGATGATGGTGTAGTCCTCTGGAGTCTCTGTCAGGCTGAAGAACTTGCATCTGAACGGAGGAGAGGCAGAAGAAGAGAGGAGATCAAACAAAGTGAGAGAAGCTTGAGGGACAAAAGAGCGTCAAGTCTTCACACTGTTAGACTCCTTTTCTCTGAGCTGTTCTGAAGTATATATTGTATTAAAAAAAAGAGAGCGTATTAATAGTATTTAAATATCAATTAAAACCAGATTTATTTTTAGTTTCGGTTTAAATCTTGTTTTGTATTTTCATTATCTACTAACGTACCTCCTCATTGAAATGCTATGTGCAAGTTGCTGGCTGGAGAAACAGTGGTCCGTTCATCAATTACAACAATAGGACAATTTCAGGACAATTAAAAGTGCTTTCATGATGATAATGTGTCTCAAATATCACGAACAGCAGTGATTAACAACGTTTTAAAGTTTCTGGTACGAAATGTTGCTGGCATCATAAAGTCTGGTCATATTCACAATATTTTTTTACATAATACTTGTACTTTATCAGTGATCAGTGAGTTCCTTTCCCCTGTTGTTAGACCTCTGTGACATCTCATTAAACGTCCGTTCGGTTAAAACCACCATTTTACTTGGCGGCCGGTCTGAAATCCGGCCGCCAAGGTTCAATGCACCAAACAAAAACTGCTCCAAGATAAAGATGGCTATTGTTGAGAAAATCAACATGCAATCATGTCGAGCGCGAATGAAAGCGATGCACTGGAAACACACCACGCAGTTTTAACACCGCTGTGATAAAAGACGTCTTTTTCAGGCCAGCTACTGAAAGCTCACACGTCATATTTGTCTGAAAGGTGTGAAAAACAACAGAAGAGACTCAACAATGCTCTCTGTGCGTTTCCTCTTGGAACGAAAATCAGCCATCAAGTTTCACTTTGACTTATAGAGTCGACGCATTAGGATGACGAGAGCTGGACGTTGTGACTTGTGCCTGCTGATAATAAGACCACTTTAATGCTGACCGTGTCATTATGAGCGTTCCTTCATGACTTGCTCTATTCTCTGACAGTTTTCTGTCCAGATAGAACTGTGAAAAAAAAGCACATCGCTGCAGACAATGTTGGATTATGAGCCAATGGACCCCTAAAGACAGACAGAGGGCCCCCAACCTCACAGGAGCAAGACACAAAGCCTCTATAGTTGCCTCTTTATATTGCGGTTTTGTGTCTCTTTATATTTGCTTTGAGTCTCTTTGTGGTCATTTAGAGGCTCTTTGTAGTAATGTTGTGTCTCTTTGCAGCAGTTTTTTTTATCTCTTTGCAGTTGCTTTGTATGTTTATAGTTGCTTTGTGTCTTTGTAGCTGCTTTAAGTCTCTTTGTGGCTGCTTTGAGTTTATTTGTGGCTGCTTTGAGTTTATTTGTGGCTGCTTTGTGTCTTTGTAGCTGCTTTGTGTCTCTTTGTGGCTGCTTTGAGTTTATTTGTAGCTGCTTTGAGTTTATTTGTAGCTGCTTTGAGTCTCTTTGTGGCTGCTTTGTGTCTCTTTGTGGCTGCTTTGTGTCTCTTTGTGGCTGCTTTGAGTTTGTTTGTAGCTGCTTTCAGTCTCTTTGTGGCTGCTTTGTGTCTTTGTAGCTGCTTTGTGTCTCTTTGTGGCTGCTTTGAGTTTGTTTGTAGCTGCTTTAAGTCTCTTTGTGGCTGCTTTGTGTCTTTGTAGCTGCTTTGTGTCTCTTTGTGGCTGCTTTGAGTTTGTTTGTAGCTGCTTTAAGTCTCTTTGTGGCTGCTTTGTGTCTTTGTAGCTGCTTTAAGTCTCGTTGTAGTTGCCTTGTGTCTCTTTCAGTTGTTTTGCATTTCTTTGTAGTTGTGTTGGTCTCTTTGTTTCTTGTTTGTGTCTCTTTGTAGTTCTTTTAGGTTTCTTCATGGTCATTTTGAGTCTCTTCCTGGTTGCCAGTCTCTTTCAGTGACATATTGTTGAAGGGGCCTTCACACTTGCCTGTTGCTCACATTCTATGTGTGCGCAAGGAACTTCACAGAGAGTCTTTAAATTAATTTATACTGCAAAGCATTGCAAAACACAGACAGAGCAAAATCACAACAAACATGTTTGTAAAAACCAACCCTATACCCTCAAGAACACATGAACAATGAAAAATACAGAAGGAAACAGTGCGGCACCAAGTCATTTGTTTTGATGCAGGTTAAAAGGATGAATCAAGCCTTTTTGAAAGGTTTTTGAAAAGAGGGTTATAACAACAACACCTTTACTCACATTACTCTTGTGTCATTTGATCTATTGTTTTTATAAAAATATTGATTGTTGCAGCTTAAATATTGCAGGCACTGAACAAAAAGTATTGCATTGGGAAATGTAGCTTTGTGCAAGTCATGCAAGTGCTAACTCATGTCCTCCGTCTTATGCGTTGTCTTAAATGAATAATATAAGTCAATTTGTGTGAAAGCATGCAACACAGATAAGTTTTCAGAAAAGGGACTGTAGTATATAAAAATACTTTGATTTAGCAAAACATCCGAAGCATACATATGCATAATGTGTTCAGTGGAGAGGAGGCACAATGCATGATGAAGATAAAAGGGCTTATCGACCTTCAACAACAGGCAGAGGAGGAGAGTGGAGAGACGACTCGGCTAGAAAAATAAACTAGTTGTGAAGCCGGTGTCATCCAAGGGACACTGATGATAGAAGCATATTTAAACATTAATGAACCCAAACTCAAATAAGGTGCACCACTTAAGAATTTTCCCAAAATCTGTGTCCAAATTACTCTGGTTAGATTTGTCAAGAGCCTGTTTGACAGAATTCATTCAATAAAAAATAAATAAAAAAAGAGGAAACTTTTTTTGTTTTTCTTCATGGGAAAACGTAACAAATTACATGTATTCTCTTTACCGTAGAAAAGTATTTTTGTGTGTACTTGGGTAAAAACATTAACTCATAGATATCACCATTAAACTTGCCCAGTTGATTACTTACATTAGACAATTACCTTTTGTATTACACGTTTTCTGAGGCATTATCTTGTCAAATATTTGCAAATGTACATACATTTCCGGAACAGAAAACTGAACATTGGATGAAGCCAGGTTCAAAATTCTTGTTTCATTTTGTTGACAAAGGTTTGAGTCGCTCCATAAATCAGAAAATACTGTCATATTTTAGTCATAAAATCTTGTATAAATCTGTCTCAGAATGATGCATAAACAAACCCCTCTGTAGAAACCATCAGAATATATTTAGGTGTGTGTGTGTGGGTAAAAAAAGAAATGGACTAGATATCACCATGGAACCTCCCCAGTTCATTACTGACATTGAGATAATTATTTTTGGTATTACAAGTTTTCTGAAATGTTATGTTTAGATATGCAAATGAGGCATTATGTAATGCTAACCTTTGGTGAATTTAGGAGAAATCTGCAGTCGCAAATGGACAAATTAGTCAAATAAATATTTCCACTAATCTAAAAGAAGACGTGCAATGGAAGAAAAAACTCCCAAAATATCATAATTGATCAGTGCATGAATCATAATCACTGGTTTAAACTGCACCACCCCGCTCGCGCACATGCCAAGTGACCGAAATCTAATGCACCCCACGTTTTTGCGCGAACAGGCGATCTGGCTAACGCGCTGCATGCGCCACATGATAGAGAACTTTGCGCAGCGCAGCGGAACCAGAGCGACGTGGACTGTTTTTTACTGGGAATAAACAAGCAGAGGAGGTTGAACCCGGAGCTGGTCGTGACACACAAAGCCGGCAAAACCCGGTGAGTACGACAATGCGTGAGAATTGCGTCAGCGTAGCTTTGCGTGTGACGTGCAAAACAAATGAAAACGCAGCTCTCTTTTTGTTGCACGTGCAGATTATATTGTTTACATGCTTGTGTTGTCTGCTGGTGTTTTGTTCTATTTATTATTGTTCAGGTTGTTCATTGTCTGCACCCGCCGCGGTGTCCTGTTGTTGTTTGTTTAATTGACGGTTTCCGGTTGAATGATTGATAATCAGTTCAGAAGGAATTGATCGTTTCTTTAGACATCAGAGCTGTGTGTTGACATGTTGATGCAATATGTTGTGAAGCCTACATGTCTGGTTTAAAGCTCCTGGGAAGAGCTTTAAACTGGTTCTGAACCAGTCTCAGTGTAGTCCTGGGCCCTATTCTTCATACCTGGCTCAACAAAGTCGAGCAAATGTCCAATTATCCATCTTAAATTAGCGAGATGATTGACATCAGGCTAACTCGGTTTCTCAACGACAGATCCGTGCTGAAACGGTCTTGTTAATTCTAACTATCTACAATTATCACGCTAAAAAAAAAATAGCCAATCTTATTTCTTAGTGAAGATACGTTGCTATCAGCATCCATGTTGACGTCATACAGTTATCACTTCTGTAATAACCACATCTAATGGACCAGTTTATGATCCTTGTTATGCGTTTATGTTCAAATAGTTATTGCAACTTTCCGACTCTTAAATATTAATATTGGGATCAGCTTCTAAAATCCAGTAAATTCAGATGTCATCACGTCCCACTATTTGTGTGAAAAAATAAATTATTATCAAACTTTTATGAAATATATAATTGATCTTCAGTGGAAAAAAAAGGAGCAGAGGTGCTGATTTACACAGTGAATTCCTTATCCAGTAATTATTGACAGTGTATATTGTTCAGGCATCTGAAGTATCTAAAGTAATTGAATTTGGGAGACGAGCGGTACATTTTAAGAATCTAGCACTTGATTCATTAAGTTTGGGTTTAACTACATTGAATGATGGATGAACTTAAGACATTCATGTTGGGTTTTCGGGAATTTAGAAAACATCCGAGAGGTTTTATTTATGAGTTGGATGTAGAAACAAACTCTATCCACAAGCCCTAAAACTGGTATTTACAGCATCTCATATATCGCATGAATGCAGCATTAACACCTCTGATAAACCATGAGACTCTTCAATGAGCCCATAGATACATTCTGCTCATGTTTGCAGCTGAAAGCAGATTAAAACCTGCAAACTCATTTTGTTTAAAGGCTAAACGACGCGTAGCTCCGTAGTTTCTCTGGACTTGTGAAGTAGCCGTGGTTTCTTTCTTTCTTTTCTTTCTTTCTTTCTTCCAGCCAGCAAAACAAATTAGTTCACACTTCAAAGAGCTGGGAAATCACATAATATGTGTTATGAAGTTTGC
Source organism: Myoxocephalus aenaeus (assembly GCA_038501785.1). Classification (NCBI taxonomy): domain Eukaryota; kingdom Metazoa; phylum Chordata; class Actinopteri; order Perciformes; family Cottidae; genus Myoxocephalus; species Myoxocephalus aenaeus. The sequence continues at coordinate 172,057 of JBAMJR010000336.1, forward strand.
AGCAAGGTGATTTAGTAGATTTTTAATTTATGTTTTTCAGTTTGGAAGTGAAACAATTAATCAGATTAATTAAATAATTAGTCAGCAACTATGAGCAAAAATGCAAAAAAAAGCTTTGGTTTCAGCTTCATTATTATGATGATGTTGGGACTTTTGGTGGGACATGAGACGTTTGAAGACATCACCTTGAGCCAACAGGGAAGTTGTGCACTATTATTATTATCAGTTATAGTTAAAATATGGAGAACATACGATGTTTGATAACTGAAGCATGTTAAATGAACTACTGAATGAACAATGACATCAGCTATGAGCTTTAAAGTAATCTATCTGTATCTTTAAACAAACACACACACACACACACACACACACACGCACACACACACACACACACACACACACACACACACACACACACACACACACACCCCTACAAAATGACACTACAGAACGAGGAAAGGCCTTGAAGACTGTCGGCGGGGAATCTGGGACCAACACGTTATGTAGCATTAAACACACAACTGCAGGATGCATGAACCGGCAGTGCACGTGCACGCAGCCGCCGGCGTTAGTTTGCTGAGGTGTTCACAAACTGAGCAGCGTCCTCGCAGCAAAGCGCACAGAAATGACACTGTGTGTGTGTGTGTGTTTGTGCGTGTGCGTACGTGTGTGCGTATGTGTGTTTTTCTCACGTAGCGTCTTCGAAGTTACGTACCTTGTTTTGGAGGCCAAGAAAGCGAGTTTTATTAATCCGTGAGTGCAGACCTGGATCCCCTCTTTTTCTATACTCGCCACTTTCAAGCTGTGCTCTAAAATATGAAGCTCCATCCTCTACGTCTTCTCATTTGAGGAACGGCTTAAAATGTGCACACAAAAAAAGAAGAAAATATTGTATAATAATAACTAAATACTTTCAAATCGGATGCATGCATACATAAATTCAATACGCGCACGGCAGGTGAAAGGCGTTTTAAATAGGGAAAGAAAGAGAGCGAGGCAGGCTGAAATAAAGAAAGCTAAGAGGTAAAAAGAGAGGGCCTGCTGTCAAAATCTGCGACGGAACCAAGCGCACGTCCGGTTGAAGGTTTTCAGAGTAAAAGTCCCCCGAGAGAGAGCTGGAAAAAGTTCAAGGAATAGTTTGACATTTTGGGATTACAAAAGAATAAATTGATAAAATAAACCCGGATTTACTTTCGAAATATGTTATTAGATGATAATTATAGTGTTAGGGATTATTTAATTACTTTTTTGGTAACTTCTTTAAAATATCTATATAATTTTTTCACAATAACCAATTTTGGTACTCTTTGTGTTGTTGAATACAGACAGTACACCTGTACTTTGTGAGGGTCATTTGATTTGAGCAACTGCTATCAATCAACTTTAGATTTTGGAGAAATAACTAGCCTTGTATCTAGCAACATCTCCAAAGGTTCCTTTAACGACACTTCTTGTTGTTTTGAAGGTCAGAATCCACAAAAACAATCAGTCTATTAATCTATTGACAGAACATGTATCACATATGAAAAACAAGCAATCTGAGGGTGTCACCATGGCCATTTAAGAGGACCTGTTTTTTTCATTTGGATAAATGTAACACATTAATTGATAATTTAAACAAAGATTGCTAGTCTCCAACACACAATACATGTGATTTTTTACCGGTTAGTTTAAAAAAAAGAAATTGTTAATTTGAATGAGATTAATAAAGACACAGATTTTGGGGAAATCAAAAGGTAACGCTTTATTTTTTGTTAGTAATTTCATAGGGAGTTTATCATAATTACAGGGATAATAATGTGTACATATTTCAGTTTATATGCAGTTGATGATGATAAAAAAAGAAAAACAGGGTACCGGCACTCATTATTTAAGTAGTTTCAATGTTCAGACAGACACTGACTGAAAAAACACAGCCCACTCATAAATTTCAATTCCAGATGAATTACATTTATTTTATACGTTTTAATTTCGGTGCTTTTATTTTATACTAAAAATGTGAGAGCGGAAGTGAGCGTCTCGCCGGCTTCCGGCAGCTTGTCAGAACTGTTAAATGGGAGAGCACAGGACCGCTGCTCTCCGTGTTTGCTCTACGACTGGAATAGTTAGCAGCTGGTCGGACTGAAACAAACAACTTGCCGTTCAAAACGGGGGGGGGGGGGGGGGGGGGGGGGGGGGGAGGGGGGGTCTGATGTGGAGCGGGGCATCATGGGAAATGGTGTTTTCTTGCTCACAGGTCTGAACAGGTGGATTAGCCGGACGATTAGATAAGAACATAAGATGTACTTTATATTGTCTTTACATTCACATGTTTCTGCGGCACCAGTTGAGGGAAATACAGCTACATCTGTAGCTTTGAAAACTAAGTAATTCAAGAAATTCTGTTACATACAATATTATATTTCCTTTAAACTATATTCTATAAATTAGTTGTCTCGTGCAATTTCAATCCTTATATAGGTAGTACAGTCACTTAGTAATAAGTAGTATTACACATAGTATAAATATAGGTATGGATCATCAGTGCAACATGCATACAAATATATGAATGTATGTAGTGTTATATAATAAGTGCAAAAAACCTATAATACATGATATAGAATAAATGAAAATGCAGTAATGTAAGTTATGCTATTGTGTTTATATAACATAACTTACATTACTGCATATTTTATTGTATTTTATATTTTATATCTTTTTTTTACTACTTCTACTTTTTCTCCTTGTAGTTCTTAATACGTATAAAAATAAAAATATAATATTTAATCGAGGACACAGTGCAGGTGTAATGTAGAGTCTTTGTTTAGATATCCAACAATCAGACTAAATAGTGTTGAACTAGCTCAAATAAAGTCACAATATTTTATATCTGTTTGCGAATCCATAACTGCAGCATTACACAATACATTTTAGTGAACCTTGGTAAGAACAGCTGTTGCTGTCAAAGTGTCGAGACAAAACATAAAAACTATTAATACATTTTTACTGCTCTTTCTTAAACTGTAACCCGGCCTCAGGGACACAGAGCTGGATCAGCTGAGAGGACTTCACATGTCTGAATGCTCTCTCGTGCTTTTAGCTTGTAGAAAGTCCTCTTTTACTTGTGTTATTATCATAACATTAGCTATTTTACTTTCTAAATGTAGAATTGAAAGTTTATAATCAGCTTACGCTTGCACCTTTTTGTTATGTTTTTTTTATTTTGTGTGCCATACTTTTTCAATAAAGACCAAAATAATGTATAACTATTACTACGACTAATTCAAATGTAAAAAAACAAACAACAACTTCATATTTCTGAAGTGGATGCACTTCTTTGTTTAGGAATATTAAGTAATTTAGAGGATATGGAATTAGACAACAAAACAAGATACAGGGGAGCTATTATTTGTTCAGTGTTGAAGTGTCAAGTTTATGTATTTTTTAAATAATAAAATAATAATTAGAAAATACTTAGAAAATATTGATGTATTTTTGAAAGACCGTAATGCTTTGTAAAGAAATACAAAAATACACTAATACACTGTCAGACACTAAATGTAGATCTCACCCCTAAGGATATACATGTAAAATGAGAAGTAATAAATACATATATATTTTCAATTTGATACCATGTTTGTGAAACCTCACAAAGACACTTTAACTCCCCCCATTGCTTATTTAATTAATTTGTCCAGCTCGTTCCCTGATGACTGGAAATGTGCCATTGTTACACCTGTTTTTAAATCTGGAGACCGCCTTGAAGCCAGTAATTATAGGCCGATAAGCATATTGCCAGTACTGTCAAAGGTTGCAGAAAGTCGTCATTCAACAAAAAAATCTGTTGAAAGCTGGTCAGCGCTGTACTCATTGAGCAAAATTATTATGGTTTGTATCACTTACTTTTAATGTTTTTTTTTTACTTACTTTTAATGGTTTGTATTACTTACTTTTAACGGTTTTCATTACTTATTTTAATGTGCTGTACTGTAGCTTTGTATTGTGTGCCCTTCTCTCCACATATAATGTTGTATTGTGTCTTTTATCCTGTACTGTTTACTCTTGTTTTATGTTTGTTATGGTCTGTCAAGGGACTACAAATGTGAATTAGCTGTAGCTAAAATCTGGTACAGTGCATCAAATGGTGACATTTATGTTTTAACTGTACATGGTCCCTTTTAAATAAAGATATATATATATATATATATATATATATATATATATATATATTTATATATTTATACACTACTTCTCCTTCCTTCCTCTATCTTGACATGCCGTTGTCCAGAAGGTTCCACTTCTGCATTTTCGGTTGAAAGACTTGAACCAGCTTCCTTCCTTCCTGACGAGTTCCTTCTTGTCTAATAAATCCCAGCAGCACTCTGTTGTTAATTGTGCAGCCGCAGGCGTCTGTCGCCGTGGTATTTCCAGCCAACACTCTAATTGCAAAAACAATTAGTAGTAACAGCCCACAACAAAGTATTAATTAAGCCAACAGAGACTCTCTGGAACCACAGCAGAGAGAGAGTCAACTCATTTGAACTGGAAAAAACACAAATCTCCCTCGTGGCGGTTAACCGCTCTACTAATGTGTCGCTGTACTAATAAACACACAATAACATGAACACATAAAGGCATTAAATACTCTGGGGTATTTAAAAACATTAAAGCGATATCATAAACATCTTTCTTTGTGGTGCATGTTTACAAATCACATTACAACACATTTATTGGTGATTTCTTCTTTGTGTTATTTTCCTGTTAGATAATAAAACACTGTAGTGTGAAATATTGTGATGTATAATAATATACACACCCTGGATATTGATCCCCTTTTAATATTTATGAGGTTATTGCCCTTGTTTAAACTATTTGAGCCCCATAGGGCCCCCATTTCCCCCCATGTACAACCTCTATACACAACTCAGCTTCAATCACTGATGTTAAAAACCTCAAACCAAGCCAGAAATCTAGGTGTAGTTATGGATTCAGACCTCAACCTGAACAGCCATATCAAGACAATTACAAAATCAGCATATTATCACCTGATGAATATATCAAGAGTTAGAGGACTTATGTCTCAACAGGATTTGGAAAAACTTGTCCATGCATTTATCTTCAGTAGACTTGACTACTGTAACGGTGTGTTCACAGGCCTCTGTAAAAAGTCAATCAGAAAGCTGCAGCTGATTCAGAACGCTCACTAAAGTGGAGCTCAGGGGGATGAGTGGTCGTCCCGCAACCACAAGGTAGCCGGTTCGATCCCCAGTCCCCCCATAGCTCACATGTTGAAGTGTCCCTGAGCAAGACACTGAACCCTTAACTGCTCCCCGGGCGCCTCACAGGGCAGCCCACTGCTCCCTATCCAGGGATGGGTCAAATGCAAAGAAGAATTTCCCCAAGGGGATTAATAAAGTGCATGTTTCTTTTTTTTCTGTTTCAGTTCTGAGGTCTTTGCACTGGTTCCTGTCAAACAAATAATTGACTTTAAAATCCTGCTGCTGGTTTATAAAGCACTGATTGGTTTAGGGCCTAAGTATGTTTGTGATCTGCTGCTACCTTATGAACCATCCCGGCCCATCAGGTCGTCTGGGACGGGTTTACTTTCTGTTCTAGGAGTCAGAACTAAACATGGGGAAGCAGCGTTCAGCTTTTCTGCTCCACACATCTGGAACAAGGTCCCTGAAAGCTGCAGGTCTGCTGAGACCCTCAGCTCCTTTAAATCCAGATTGAAGACTTTTCTGTTTGCTGCTGCCTTTAATTGATCCAGATTCAATTGCTGCATCTCACTACTGCATTTTATTTCTTAAACTGCACTGCATATTTTATTCATTTTTTATTTTGTATTTAGCTTTTTGACTGTTTTACTGTTTTCTTAACTGTTTTAAATCCTGTTTTCTCTGCATTATTGTTTTGATGCTTTTAATGGTTTTATGTGAAGCACTTTGAATCACCTTGTTGTTGAAATGTACTATACAAATAAACTTGCCTGGCCTTGCCTCAAACAATAGGATTAGGGTTTAGGGTTAGGGCGAGGTCTTAACGGGCTCCATACTTTAATAAGTGATATATATATATCTTTTATTTCAGACTCGTAAGTCCATATAACAACAAACAGAACAACAACAATATGTAAAATACAATACACTACAATACAAGGACACAGGTATAATCATTAGTTAAAAAAGTCACTCGTGGTTAAAAACATACAGACACTTATATATATATATATATATATATATATATATAAATAAAGTCAAGCGATCAATTCTTCGCAACATATATGGAACCTGGTTAATGTATCTCCATTAACTTTTCATGTATAATGTTCAGTATTGATTACTTACAAGTGGCTCTTCTCTTGCCTTGTGCCTGTAAATAGACCTGAACTGGACACTGCTGTGCTGACAAAGCATTTCCAGCTAAAGTGAGAAGTGTTAATGACTCTTCCAAATGTCCACATGTTGAACAGTCTGACCTCATGGATCGGGCGTGGGGCGGGGGGGGGGGGGGGGGGGGGGGGGGGGGGGGGGGGTCTATTTGACTCCAAATAGACAATCATTTACTTTAAATGGACCAAACGGATGGATAAACGGGCGGTCGCTAGCAACGGAGGCATTACAAAGATGTTAATTGTCTCCAAATATGAATAAAAGAAGCATATTAAGACGTCATATCTCTACAATGCACGCCACACTTCCATTTTCTCACGTAATGAGAAATGAATGTATGACAATCAGAAGATAACTGATAATCAATGAGAGATAATTGTTTCGCTGAGAACGTATTTTAAAGATTTTTTGCTGCTCAATAAATACTTATTTGTGTACTTACAAGAACAATAAAGCAATGTTCATTCTTAGTGTTGATAAGGGACATTATATTGTCGATGTCGACATCGTAATCATCGACAACATTGTAATCAACATCGGAATCATCGACAACGTAATGTCGATGTCAACATTACGTTGACGACATTACATCGATTAGCAGCATTGAATAAGAGTACTAGTTTTGATAAAATCCTTATGATTCCCATCCATAGTGTGGCGTCACATAACTAGTATCTGATATAAAAACTTTAAAACCAACCACCGAAATGAAAACCCTGCCGTTGGACGCTCATCCCCAGAGTTGGCTCTCGGTCTGAGGACCAGACTGAACTCAGGAGTGGAGAATAAAAATCAGGCTGAAATGACAGCCGGAGGCAACTGAGCGAGGCACCGCTTTAAAGTGGCGGCTGCAGCGTGATGATTGTTTCACTGAAAAGTCTTAAAAGCAATATCGCGGAAGCTGCAATAATGACAGCTGACGGCGTGTGAAGTTGATGGCGTGGGAACATCTGCATGTGGCTCAGGTGGGTTGGAGTTGAAAATCTCTGATAAATACATTAATAGACGTTGAGTTTTGTCCTCCGATGGTTCAAAGGAAAGTTGTGCGCTCAAAATTGATCATATATGGAGTCACAAAGCGTTCAGAAAACAGCTTTCTTTGTGCATGGGAACCGTCCTCGTCAAACTGTACGAGAGCCAGTGGACTCTGAACTATACCTGCATGAAAAGTGAATCATGTTGGCTCCTGAAACTCTTTCCCGACAGCCTCAGGCTTTAATAACCAGCAGCACCATTTATTTCAGCTCCCAGACTCAGAGTCACTGAAGTTTTTTGAGCACACTCAGCACTTTCCTGGATGCAGTCGTCCCTTTTATTTTTATTTTTTTTAAATGTACGAAACAACTGGCAGCAATAGATGGGAAGAATTCTGATGACTTCAGCTCACAGAAATCCTGTAACGAGGCACAAGCACATATTATGTGATGCTTTAAAGGATAGCAACCACCACAATATAATAAATTTAAGATGCCGGGGAGAGAAAAAGTACATCAAGGAGTATAACACGGGTATAAAGGATTAAATGTGACCTGACTACATGGTGATTTACAGAATTAGCTTAAAAGTAGACTTTAAAGTGGCCTCACTTTTGGCATCAAGATGACGATGATGATGATGGTACTAGGGGGATTATTCTAAATTCTAAGCAGGAAAACACATGTATTATTAGTCCCTTTTAGCATAACATGCTTGACCACCTGTCGATTTTTATCAAGCAAAGCTGATTGCACAACCTGCTTTCTGTGGGACATTTTCAAAAAGAAAATAATATATTTTGAATTTGGTGGGATGGTAACGGGATTCAGACACAGTTACTGTCATCCATTTTCTGCTTTTAAATGCAATCCAATCAAAACCAGCCGGCTGATATCAGTGTGTTAAATATCTGTGTATCCATATACGTTTCTTTTATTATCTAGTGGGACAGATATCGTCGATTTTAAAATGCATCGGCATGTTGCCAGAGACGATGCTCAGAAGATGGCTTCCTTTGCAGCTACTTCCAGAGCCACGCGGATCGTTGTTGTTCCTTTTGAGGCGTAATAATATCAATCATCAGGCGTTTGGCCTTTACCCAAGAGTAAATTATGGGAGCCACACACACACACACACACACACACACACACACACACACACACACACACACACACACTCACACACACACACACACACACACACACACACACACACACACACACACACACACACACACACACACACACACACACACACACACACTCTAATCTCTTCCCCGTGACCCAGATGAAATCCTGAGAACCTCCGGGGCTCCGCCCACGTCTCTCAGGTCCCGCCCTCCACCGGGTCACACGGCCATGATCCTGACAGACGCCCTTTATCCACAGATGGCTGGACTTTGCACAACCTGGAGAACACAAAATACCAAAAGCCTGTAAACCGACCGGTTATGTAACTATGTGACTATTTATCAGCAATCAATGTGTTTTGAGGCAAATCTCAGCTTTTCATAAAGTCAAGAAAACAAGTAGATATACTCTAGTTTTAGTGTTTTTCAAACATATTACAATATGATATAGTCAGAATTACATGAGAGATTAGCCTCTTACAGAATGAATGAATTAGAATGCATTGTGTAAGTGTATACGCTAACAACATTTTGATGGAAGTCTATAAGCGTCTTTGAGTATTTAGAAAAGCGCAATATAAAATTTAAGTATTATTATTATCATATGTCACATGCTCACTTATGTCTCATAATAAATGTTTGGGTTCATAGGCAAGGCAAGGCAAGTTTATTTGTAGAGCACATTTAAACAACAAGGCGATTCAAAGTGCTTCACATAAAACCATTAAATAAATAAAAAACAAGATTTTAAAACAATTAATTTTAAAACATTAAAAACTGTCAAAAAGCTGAATAAAAGTTGCAGTGCAGTTTAAGAAATAAAATGCAGTAGTGAGATACAGAAATTGATTAATATCCATAGCATTTGTACTACCGATTTGGTGTTAAATAATAAAAATAGCTCACCTTATATTTATTATAAATGTGACTCTTAATCTTCCTCTTGTGTTAGCTTTCTGTTACCATCTCTTATGTTAACGGGTTGGTTTTGACCCATGTCTTAAATCAGCTGTAAAATACACTAAAAACAATGATATATCATCCAATTTGTTTCTCATCCCCTGGTTACATTACATTACATTACATTTCATTTAGCTGATGCTTTTATCCAAAGCGACTTACAATAAGTGCAATTCCACCATGAGTACAAACTCAGAACAACAAGAATCAAGAAAGTACAATTTCTTCAATAAAGTTAAACTACAAAGTGCTATCAGTAAGAGACATTTAAGTGCTACTAAAGTGCTACTACGGTGCTACCTTCCTTATTCGAGGTGTAGTCGAAAAAGATGTGTTTTTAGTTTGCGATGGAAAATGTAGAGACTTTCTGCTGTCCTGATGTCAATGGGGAGCTAATTCCACCATTGAGGAGCCAGGACAGCAAACAGTCGTGACTTTGTTGAGTGTTTAGCTCGCAGTGACGGAGCTACAAGCCGATTGGCAGAAGCCGAGCGGAGCGAACGGGCTTGGGTGTACGGTTTTACCATGTCCTGGATGTAGATTGGACCCGACCTGTTCGTAGCACGGTATGCAAGTACCAATGTTTTGAAGCGGATGCGGGCGGCCACCGGTAACCAGTGAAGGTCGCGGAGGAGTGGAGTCGTGTGGGTGAATTTCGGGAGGTTAAAGACCAGTCGAGCTGCTGCATTCTGGATGAGCTGCAGAGGTCGGATGGCACTAGCAGGTAGAACTGCCAGGAGGGAGTTACAGTAGTCAAGGCGCGAGATGATCAGAGCCTGTACGAGAACCTGTGCTGCCTTCTGGGTGAGAAGGGGACGTATTCTTCTGATGTTGTACAGCATGAACCTACAGGAACGTGTTGTTGCGGTGATGTTGGCAGTCAGGGAGAGTTGACTGTTGAGTGTAACACCGGGATTCCTGGCAGTCGGGGTTGGTGCCAACAGTGAGTTGTTGAAGGTAATAGTGAGGTCGTGGGTGGGAGAGCCTTTTCCTGGAAGGAAAAGTAGTTCAGTCTTGTCAGGGTTGATTTTCAGGTGGTGTGCGGACATCACTGAGAGATGTCAGTCAGACAGGCAGAGGTTCGTGCTGCTACCTGTGTTTCCGACTGGGGAAACGAGAGGATCAGTTGGGTGTCATCGGCATAGCTATGGTAGGAAAAGCCATGCGAGCGGATGACAGAGCCGAGAGAGTTGGTGTACAGAGAGAAGAGGCGAGGACCCAGTACGGAGCCCTGTGGGACCCCAGTAGTGAGAGGACAAGGTTCAGACACAGATCCTCTCCAAGTTACCCGGTAGGTGCGATCATTGAGGTAGGATGAGAAGAGGGAAAGTGCAGTGCCTGTGATACCAAGGTCCTGGAGGGAGGAGATAAGGATCTGGTGGTTCACTGTGTCAAAGGCAGCAGAAAGGTCTAGAAGGATAAGGACAGAGGAGAGAGAGGCTGCTCTAGCAGTGTGAAGCTGCTCAGAGACAGCAAGGAGGGCAGTCTCTGTTGAGTGGCCTGCCTTGAATCCAGACTGGTGAGGGTCCAGAAGGTTGTTATGTTGGAGAAAGGAGGAGACTTGGTTAAAGATAGCTCGCTCCAGAGTTTTGGAAATAAAGGGAAGGAAAGAGACAGGTCTGTAGTTGTTGACTTCCGACGGGTTGAGAGTGGGTTTCTTCAGGAGAGGGTTGACTCTTGCCTCCTTCAGAGAGTCAGGGAAGTTGAGAGGGAGGTGTTGATAAGATGGGTGAGAAAGGGAAGAAGGTCAGGAGCAATGGACTGGAGAATGGGAGATGGGATGGGGTCAAGGGGGCAAGTGGTTGGGCGGGCAGAGGTTACCAAGGTAAGAACTTGATTGGGAGACAGGGGGGTGAAAGAGGAAAGCAAAGGGGAAGAAGATGAAGCTAATGGAGGTGTAGGTATAGAAGAAGATGGATTAGTAAATGAAGAGCGTATGTCATCTATCTCTTTCGTAAAGTAGTCAACAAAGTGGCTTGGTAGAAGGGTAGAGGGAGGAGGGGGACTGGGGGGGTCAAGGAGGTTGGAGAAGATAGAGAAGAGTTTTTTGGGGTTAGAAAAAGAGGATTCCATTCTGGATTGGTAGAAAAGGCTTTTTGCTGCAGAGATAGAGACAGAGAAAGAGGTGAGAAGGGAGTGATAGGCGAGCAGGTCATCGGCATGGTGGGATTTTCGCCATTTCCTTTCCGATTTTTTGGTGGTTACCTTGTTAGGCTTCCTTATCCATGAAAATATTGTTGTATGTTTAAATATTTTTCAATTAAAAAAATGGTAAAATGAACCTCAAGAGAATCATATAGATAAATAAAAGGTTGTTGTGTTACCTGACTATTACTGAGGGGTATTAGAACACATCTCTTACTATAGTAACATGGTGTTACGGGTCAATTTCGACCCATATATATTTACTTCAAGAAAAAGGCTAAAAATGTCATTTTTTCAGCAATAGAACTTTAATACAAACACAAAATGAAAAGCAGAACAAGTCATAACACAACATATATATTTGCAAGGTCAAACAAACAACAACCAATCAAGCAAATCTTGTTTTTATAACTGGGTCGAAACCGACCCTAACAACACAAAGGTCCTAATTTCAACTAGAGCATTTTATAATTTAGTCCAACATTTTTGTTTTGTTTTATTTTGTTGAAATAGAGGTTCCTGACAAAGTCAAAATGCCTTGATGCAATACACACATTTATGTGGTTCTTTTATGCATTTAAAAACCTAAAACGGGTCGGTGCCGACCCTAACACAAGAGGAAGTTCTGACCCCCCCGGTGATGTTTACTACTCAACAAAGCAGAAATATAAGCCTTTTCGGGCTTTATCAAGAAACTGAACTTCTTTTTGACTTCCTTATATTTTGTATTGTTGCATCCAGCTTCACTTTCCTGTGTGTCCTCTTCACCTGCAGAGGCAGAGTCCTCAGAGTTCAGCTGCAGGATTTAAAGAGCCACTCGTTCATCATTTTGTGCATTTTCCCCCCATTTGTTAGACGGATGGCTGAGAGCTCAAATTTTCTCATTTCTGTTGTGCTCAAAGACATAAATCACAAGTTCCAAATATCCTCAAAGTCTTGCTCTCAACAGGGAAGTAAATGGGAATCCTGCACAGTTCTGTTTACGTCCCCAAAAGATATCCTTCAAATGTGCCAAGAATAATTCTATAAAATATATTTTATGCTCTCTTCAGTCATTTCAGCGATGTCATGTCTCGTCCTGGCAATTCATTGCAGAGTTGTTATGAATGAGCATCTTGAGATGAGGTGGCCCTGGATCTTAAGGTGAGCCCTGGATCTTAAGGTGAGCCCTGGATCTTAAGGTGGGCCTGGATCTTAAGGTGGGCCTGGATCTTAAGATAGGCCTGGATCTTAAGGTGAGCCTGGGCGTTTTTGGAATCCCTGCCGGACGCTTTTTTTAGGTCTCGAAAAGAGGACATGTCCGGGAAAAAGAGGACATTTGGTCACCCTAGTTTAAGTCCAATATTCACTTTCCTCAACTCGTTCCTGAGGGAATGTTCCGGCTATGTAGCTGTTAAAAGCTCCACTATGTTTACCGTTAGCCGATACATTTGTTTGTTTGGTGCCGAGCAGGAAAAACTGTATTTTTTGTTTGTTGTTTTTGTTGAAAACAGCTGCCATGTTGCTGGATAAAAGACCGATGACTGTGACTTTAAATTGGACAATAATATCACCTTGAAAATGAAAATGAAACCAACATAGAGATCACAGATCTGATCTCCTTTAACCATTTTTTTGTAACTTTCTGCAGTGATGTCACCAATAGTTCACTGATAAAAACTCTATTTACATGTCTGTGGATTCTACAAAGAAAGGAAATTATTTTTTAGATGCTTTAGAAACCGGAAGTCTTAAAAATCTTCATTTGAGAAAATATTTTGCAGCCAAATCAAATAGTTTACAAGATATTCAACCGTTTTGTTTCTTTATAATGCTCTTAATACTTGTCTTGTTTCTTTACAGTGTTTAAACAAATACCAAGAAAGTAGTCCATGCATATGAGATTTTTAAAATAGAGGTGTGAAATGAGGAGCTGCTGGTTCTGAAGGTATTTTACCTCACTATAAATTCTAACGATAACCGTACGGTTGGGTGTGCTTGTTTTCGTTACCAAGCTGCACAGGGTCGTTAACTGTCTCAGAGCTCGATCAAATTCATGATTCATAATTAATATGTTATTCCATTGCTTAATTGTTTAAATATTCAGTAATATTCATGCTGGTTTAACTAAACACTGTTATAGTATTTTCCCATCTTTGGTGAGAAATAGTTTAATACAAAAGGAATAAAAGGCCCATTATGTTCAGTAATTGAAGCAAATAAAGTCATTAAATGAAATTGATTGACGTTTTACGGTTATTGTTCAAATATAAGTGTTAATTTGAGTTTTTACTGTATTGTGGTTAAATAAAACCTAGCTAATTGCTTTTTTGTTTTATCCGGGAATACCACTTGAAAAATGGCTTTTCTTTTCAAAGGACCTGCACAATGCAGCCGTGGTCCGAAAAGGAACAAATCTCAGTCCAGTTACAGTACTATAACGTATGTGTAGTTTGCTGAGGAGATTTCCTGATTCAATGCATCTGAATATGTGATTTTTTTTTTTGAAGAGGTAATTTTGTATAGTTATGATAGATATTAGGATTTCTTAGAGTATCTTCAAGTTGCCAAATGACTCTAGAGGAGCGGTTTTAAGTCAGAGGAAATAAGCTCATATAAAATCAGCTATTGGTTGTATTGTGGTAAATGTGGGTGTTTTTGGAGGTTGTCCCATGCTGACAAGTTAAAGTCTGGTTATTTATGCCTCTGTTGCATTGCTTTTAATATTCTTTTTTTCTAAACCTGTGAGTCCCCCTTAAGTATATATAAGAATAACAAATCACTAGATTACCACCTCTAATATCATGTTAGATTTCAAATGTTGCATTGTTGTGTGATTATGTGATTATGGAAATATGCACACTAGTTTCGTCACTATATTACGCCGAATTTGCCTTTATAGTACAAACGCTAAAATATAACAACATGCCACTTTTGGTACAGGCTGAAGTATCTCAACATCTATTGGATGGATTGCCAGAGAATTTTGCACAGACATTTATGTTCCCAAGAGGATACATCTTTCATCTAGCAGGTCAATGTTTTTCACTTATCCTGTGAAATAAAAAGGTATTCTTTGGAGCCCATTAAAGCTAAAGACAACCTGTTCATTTGTCATGGGACTAAAACATAATGATGTGTTCATAGTGCCACATTCTACACACCAGAATAATGCAAACACGTGCCCGAGAGTCAAAAAGGAAA
>JBAMJR010000337.1:5000-22500 GCA_038501785.1 Myoxocephalus aenaeus
GAACATCACATGTAATTCGAGGACCCGCAACCGCAGCATGCTAATGAAGTGGGCGGGTGTCTGCCAGCTCAGCTGGAGACTGGAGGTTCTTTGGAGACGTCCGCATGCTGGAGATGTAAGCATGTTTTGCCACATCCACGATTAAGCTGCTATTACACAAGCCTGATGTGAACAGTTGATACATTGCATTGTTTTTCTTCTACAGGTACATTGCCCTGCTTAGGAGTCAGGGAAAGGCAGCAAGCACGTGCAAGTTCTACCTGAAGAGCGTCCGGGAATTTTCCCAGTTCCTCAGAGAGACCGCCCCGGAGAAGTGCAAGCTGAGCGGCAAGGAGCACGAGGTGTTAGAAGAGTCGTTGCAACGGGCAATGCATACGCTGGCGTTGGAAATATCGGCGCACAAACAGAAACTCAAACGTGGTGTGACTCCCCGAAACCCCAGAGCGCCGTGCAAAAGAATGAGTGGAAACCAGCCACGTTTGCCAGCAGTCTGGCTGTTGCATGGAGGAGGCAAAGCGGACGTGGGAAGCTCTGCCGGCAGTCCCGTGGACAGACGAGATGGAGAGCAGGAGTCAGAAGGAGAGGAGGAGGCCATGGCGGTAGAGGAGGCTGACGTAAGTAAATACATGATATCAAAGTGCATGACAGTTGTGTGAAAACCAGTCTCAACTGATGAACTTAATGCGGTGTTGTTTGTCTTTCCTCGACAGACTTCAGAGGAAAGTCGCCAACAGAGACAGAAGTTGCTGCTATCTTCAATGGAGCCGATGGGACGTGTGTGAACGCGCCAGCATCGCCACCCTCCAGACACACACACACACACACATTGAAATTGTTTTATAGGTGTAGTTTAATTTGTCTGATAGCTTTGTATATAGTTGAATGTGTGAATAACTTGTTATATAGGTATAGTTTAATTTGTAAAGTAGCTTTGTATATAGTTGAATGTGTGAATAACTTGTTATATAGGTATAGTTTAATTTGTAAAGTAGCTTTGTATATAGTTGAATGTGTGAATAACTTGTTATATAGGTATAGTGTAATTTGTAAAGTAGCTTTGTATATAGTAGAATGTGTTTAATAGTTTGTTGTACTGTTGTTTCATGAATAAATGTGAAACGTGAATTAGTCAATCGCTGTCCTGGTTATTCATTCAAAAGACAAAGAAACATCGACAGTGTGACTGTATTCCCTTAGCAGCTGTGTGTGTGTGTGTGTGTGTGTGTGTGTGTGTGTGTGTGTGTGTGTGGTCGTCGCACTGGGTGGAGAATGAAGGAGGCAGGGTGGTGGTGGAGGAGGGCGGTTGGTGATCTCGAGCACCTTACAAGCTGCCGGGGTAAGTTGGAGGGCACTGAGTACAGTGGTGGATGGCTGGTTGACTGCACATTATACACCACGGGTATAACTGGTATGCTGTGATCCCACCTGCAAGGAAACACACAGACTCAACCAGAGATGTGAAAACTGGGCTGTATTAGAGGTAATGCAGCTCAGGAGCAGGACCACACCTCAAACACCCATCTTCATGTCATATTTCTATAAATGTCTACTTTCATGTTTGTTCCCTTTTCGCTCTCATTGATCCCCAAGGCGGCTGCCGAGCCCAGGAGCTATTGTGTCTCTTTCCCAAAGCCATTCTCATCTGCCAATCTTCACTCAAGGGCTTAACTTGAGTGAAGGTAATTTAGTTAGTATCTGTATATTGGTACTTACTACTATTGCACTTCTGGTTGGATGCTAAACTGCATTTTGTTGCTCTGTACTTGTACATGTGTAATGACAATAAAGTTGAATCAAATCATATGTTTTATATTCAATAAACAAGTTTACTGGGGTGTCCCGGTGCATGAGTGGTGAAGATGAATACTATGTAATTGGAGCTTTCCATGTGTGTTGCATGTCTCCCCTCTCTTTCCCCATGTTTATAGTCTCGCTGTTAAGTCACCATCAATAAAAAAGGTAAAAATGCTTAAATAAAAATATTGCATGTCAGTTAATGTTGTCCTTGATTCAGAACCAACTACAACAGAATAGAAGATTGGGCATTTGGGGGGCATTCAGGAGTCCAGAAGTAAAAGTATTGCTCATATTCTGAATAGACTATGTTTAGTGACTAACAGCTTGGCACATCCAAGGCATGGATGGATATGAAACTCTTCCAGTTATATCATCAATGAAAAACGATGAATAACGACATCAAAACATATCTGGACTTTAAAAAAAAAAAAAAAAAACCTCAATTGGTTGGTTTTTGTGGCGTGATCAAAAAAAAAAGAGAGACTCACTGTGGTGGCTAGCCACTGGCAGTAGGATGTGTCCGGTGGTCTGGGGCAGGAAGTAAATGTGGCCTTCTGTCACCATCTCAGTGGAGTTTCTTCCGGGGCCAAAGGTCGGGTATTCTGTAGGGTTGGAATATGGAGGGTTGGGGGTGAGGTAGGGGGTGAGGTAGGCCATGCAGGGCAGAGGTTCTTTAGCCTTTTTATTAAGGAAGGTGCATGCTGTTGACTTAATGATGTAACACAGTCAGCTATTCCTCATATTTGGTGTCAACTGTTTTGCTTTTTTAAACACAATCCACTAGCTCTGTGACACCAACTATTTTGAATGAATAGTGCATTGGAAATCAAATCATTTGTAATCTCCAATATGATGGTTACAAACAGTGGCAGGTTGCTTTTAAAACAACAACTTCAATAACACACACAGTTAAAGTTTAGAAAACAATAATGCTTTATTTTTGGATGGCTTAAAGAATCAGAATCATTGAACATGCTACAGTCACATCTGCAGAATGATACAGATAACAACGATCTATGAATTAGAAGGAGGTAGAGAGGAGGAAGGGGGTGGGGGGCATCAGCAGGGGCTGTGGTGGGACGGTTCCATCAGAAAAGGTATACATACAGGTAAATTAACGGGACATGGTACAATACGTAATCTAAATGGATGTTGAACGCTTCTAAACCATTCAGGATACTTCCATGTGATAGCTGGGCTTTCCTGCTGTTCTTCCTGCTGTTGTGTCAGAAATGTCCAACTCAGAGCTGTCTGGTTCACTGAGACCATCAAGGCTGGGGGCGGGGTGGAGGGGTATCCCCTAAAATAATGAAGGTTGACAGGTCTTGTAATTAACACATTGTCATTGACTGTAATCAAAACAAGACATTTTTGCATTTGTATCTTGATGTTGAAGATAAATAATATTCTCACTTACCCGTATGGCTGATGTGTGTGTCCTTCTCTGTTTGCAGAGTGCATTTCAAGCTCAAGTTGTAGTTGCCGGATGTCGCCACAAGATGGATACCTCTGACGGCGGGGACAAGTCGTGACGGGGCGCACGCGTGCGTTCACGCAGCCATTCCCAAGTACATATAAAGAGTCTAGCCGTGATGTCAAAGCACACGCAGAGGGTCTAACAACGACGGATTTCGAAAAGAGTACCACGTATGTAACCATTGAGACTGTGCGCATCTTCCAGTAGTAGTGGGATCACTGTGTGTAAAGTATTGACGTCGCGAGCTGCGAGAAAGCAACAGCTATACCTCATAGATTTCTTTCTCCGTGTTTTGAGGTCCTACGGTTTCCTCGTTCCACAAACGCATCTGAAAGCTCGTCAAATGACACAGGCGGAAGCAGACGGTCATTTCAAGTGGTCTTTCATTATGGTGCAACGAAGATTTATGAAACAAATGGCTCATTTCTTTATTTCTGAACCGAAAAACATGATTTTTGGACTGGAAAGGCTTGTGAAAATGTCATTGCTTGTGTTTATTGTGATTATTATAGCAGATTCTGATGATTTAGGTCTTAATCTTTCTAAAGAGGTGCAGTATTACTCTGGGGCCTGATGGGAAGTCACCAAAAATACAATTCTTTATGAAAACATTTATAACATAGGTGTGCTGTTGTGTTTGTTTAGAGATTTCCACTCTATTTAAGTAACACACACACATAGAGTTATGAACTGATACAACCCATTGTTGTAGCTTTATATTATTGTTTAGTTTACATACCATTTATGACGTCATCTCAAGTCCTTTATTGTAAACCTGTATTGAGGATGACTACTTAGCTGTCTCACCTCAAGGTATTTGATTTGAACTCACAATCAATTAATATACCACTACCAGTGGGTTTCTACTAAACCCAACCACCTGGGGATGCACGTCTCACCTCAAGTCCCCCTCCCAGAGGGTTAAAGAAATAAAAGGATGGAAAATGTGAAGGCTTGAATACCAATATTAATATCCACTGTTTATTATGTTGTGATGTATTATTGAGTGCACTTTTCTTTGAGAGAGGGACAGAAACATGTTCAATTTTGACTAATAAGTTTTATTCTAATAGACACCGTGTGATGTAATACTTACCTGGTATCGTAACATGTCATTTTGTACACTCATTATGAGGAAACAGGTTGTACAGAAGCTAATCGTTGAAACTGTTGTACCTAAGGTCACATATGATGTATAATTACAAAGATACAAGTATATCCACATGTGTTACTGTTATAACAGTTGGAGTAGCATAAGGGATAAAGAGTCTAGCGCTGATGTCAAAGCACACGCAGGGTCAAGCTCTGACGCCAAGGCCAACACATTCTCCTCACGAAGCAGTCTTTTAATTCAAATTAATTACTTTAAAACCACTTAGAGATCTGGATCCTTTTCCTAAACCAAGAGGGGCTTCTCAACATGCATACCCTGAAATATGGGGTCAAAAGCTGCAAGTTAAGGGCCCTAACCAGACCCTAATGTAGTTTTCTTTTGATCTTTTTTGACAAGTGCAAAAATGACAATAAACTCCTAAATATTCATTTGTTTTCTCCCATTTTTCTCACAGACACTCAGTAGAGGGCCTACAATGAGGTCATTGGGTGAAATCCCCTTAAAAATATCCACAAGGCTTAATTGGCTGTATGAAATCCAGGATTTAAAGAGGGTGTCAGGCCTAACAAACCTGAGACCACCTGAATAGTCTGAGCTGATCAGAGCTTTTTTTGCTCTGAACATGTCAGAGCTTAGCTTTCTTTTTGACGTTGTAGCCACTGCCAAATGGGATCCAACCATGTTGGTTGTGACTCTGTAGCCCTTAGCATCTCTGCGTGGGAGTGGTTTGAAGACCCCCCCAAAACACCAATTTCACTCCTTCAAAGGCTCATATCTCCTCAGGGAAAGATTTTAAGTGCTTGAAACTTGATGGGATCATTGTCCTGGAAGCCTTGAAGAGGATTCCAAAAGGACAAGTCTGTAGACCCTATAGAAAGCTAACTTCCGGTAGCAGCATGCTAGCTAGTTAAAACCAAGTGGCCCTAGTAGAGCATCCTCGGTTGTCCACCATCCTCTAGTTTTGGGATCACACCACGTGGTTTTCTTCCGTAATCCTACCCCCTAGTATAGCCGAACCTGGGAAACTATGGATGCAAGTTAACCAGTTTATGCTGGCTCGAGCGTGCAGTAACGCCGGCGGCCAGCGGGGGCAGCCGAAGGAGTCTAGCCGAACCTGGGAAACTATGGATGCAAGTTAACCAGTTTATGCTGGCTCGAGCGTGCAGTAACGCCGGCGGCCAGCGGGGGCAGCCAAAGGAGTCTAGCCGTGCTGTCATAGAACACATAAAGAGTCTAGCCGTGATGTCAAAGCACACGCAGAGAGTCTAGCCGTGCTGTCAAAGCACACGCAGAGAGTCTAGCCGTGCTGTCAAAGACCACATAAAGAGTATAGCCGTGATGTCAAAGCACACGCAGAGAGTCTAGCCGTGCTGTCAAAGCACACGCAGAGAGTCTAGCCGTGCTGTCAAAGACCACATAAAGAGTATAGCCGTGATGTCAAAGCACACATAAAGAGTCTAGCTGTGATGTCAAAGACCACATAAAGAGTCTAGCCGTGCTGTCAAAGACCACATAAAGAGTCTAGCCGTGATGTCAAAGCACACATAAAGAGTCTAGCCGTGATGTCAAAGCACACGCAGAGAGTCTAGCCGTGATGTCAAAGCACACATAAAGAGTATAGCCCTGATGTCAAAGCACACATAAAGAGTCTAGCCGTGATGTCAAAGCACACGCAGAGAGTCTAGCCGTGCTGTCAAAGACCACATAAAGAGTATAGCCCTGATGTCAAAGCACACGCAGAGAGTCTAGCCGTGCTGTCAAAGCACACGCAGAGAGTCTAGCCGTGCTGTCAAAGACCACATAAAGAGTATAGCCCTGATGTCAAAGCACACGCAGAGAGTCTAGCCGTGCTGTCAAAGCACACGCAGAGAGTCTAGCCGTGCTGTCAAAGACCACATAAAGAGTATAGCCGTGATGTCAAAGCACACATAAAGAGTCTAGCCGTGATGTCAAAGACCACATAAAGAGTCTAGCCGTGCTGTCAAAGACCACATAAAGAGTCTAGCCGTGATGTCAAAGCACACATAAAGAGTCTAGCCGTGATGTCAAAGCACACGCAGAGAGTCTAGCCGTGCTGTCAAAGACCACATAAAGAGTATAGCCCTGATGTCAAAGCACACGCAGAGAGTCTAGCCGTGCTGTCAAAGACCACATAAAGAGTCTAGCCGTGCTGTCAAAGACCACATAAAGAGTCTAGCCGTGATGTCAAAGCACACGCAGAGAGTCTAGCCGTGATGTCAAAGCACACGCAGAGAGTCTAGCCGTGCTGTCAAAGACCACATAAAGAGTCTAGCCGTGCTGTCAAAGAACACATAAAGAGTCTAGCCGTGATGTCAAAGCACACATAAAGAGTATAGCCCTGATGTCAAAGCACACATAAAGAGTCTAGCCGTGATGTCAAAGACCACATAAAGAGTCTAGCCGTGCTGTCAAAGACCACATAAAGAGTCTAGCCGTGCTGTCAAAGACCACATAAAGAGTCTAGCCGTGATGTCAAAGCACACATAAAGAGTCTAGCCGTGATGTCAAAGCACACATAAAGAGTATAGCCCTGATGTCAAAGCACACATAAAGAGTCTAGCCGTGATGTCAAAGCACACGCAGAGAGTCTAGCCGTGCTGTCAAAGCACACGCAGAGAGTCTAGCCGTGCTGTCAAAGACCACATAAAGAGTATAGCCCTGATGTCAAAGCACACGCAAAGAGTCTAGCCGTGCTGTCAAAGAACACATAAAGAGTCTAGCCGTGATGTCAAAGCACATGCAGAGAGTCTAGCCGTGCTGTCAAAGACCACATACAGAGTATAGCCCTGATGTCAAAGCACACATAGAGAGTCTAGCCGTGATGTCAAAGCACACATAAAGAGTATAGCCCTGATGTCAAAGCACACATAAAGAGTCTAGCCGTGATGTCAAAGCACACGCAGAGAGTCTAGCCGTGCTGTCAAAGACCACATAAAGAGTATAGCCGTGATGTCAAAGCACACGCAGAGAGTCTAGCCGTGATGTCAAAGACCACATAAAGAGTATAGCCCTGATGTCAAAGCACACATAAAGAGTCTAGCCGTGATGTCAAAGCACACATAAAGAGTATAGCCCTGATGTCAAAGCACACATAAAGAGTCTAGCCGTGATGTCAAAGCACACGCAGAGAGTCTAGCCGTGCTGTCAAGGACCACATAAAGAGTATAGCCCTGATGTCAAAGAACACATAAAGAGTCTAGCCGTGATGTCAAAGCACACGCAGAGAGTCTAGCCGTGCTGTCAAAGACCACATAAAGAGTATAGCCCTGATGTCAAAGCACACATAAAGAGTCTAGCCGTGATGTCAAAGCACACGCAGAGAGTCTAGCCGTGCTGTCAAAGACCACATAAAGAGTCTAGCCGTGATGTCAAAGCACACGCAGAGAGTCTAGCCGTGCTGTCAAAGACCACATAAAGAGTATAGCCCTGATGTCAAAGCACACATAAGGAGTCTAGCCGTGATGTCAAAGCACACGCAGAGAGTCTAGCCGTGCTGTCAAAGACCACATAAAGAGTATAGCCCTGATGTCAAAGCACACGCAGAGAGTCTAGCCGTGCTGTCAAAGACCACATAAAGAGTATAGCCCTGATGTCAAAGCACACGCAGGGTCAAGCTCTGACGCCAAGGCCAACACATTGCGAGGGATCATCACGCTTTTGACGCACATGTCAGAAAAGGGCCTTCCCGAGGTCCCACAATGTCGAGGTTCCTACCAATCGATCGGTAATCCACTAGTTAGTATTGACAAGTGCGACGTTCAAGTCTCTGGCGGCTTCAGAACAAAAGATATTAGCTGAGGGATCACACCACGTGGTTTTCTTCCGTAATCCTACCCCCTAACCAGGTATAGCCTAACCTGGGAAACTATGGATGCAAGTTAACCAGTTTATGCCGGCTCGAGCGTGCAGTAACGCCGGCGGCCAGCGGGGGCAGCCAAAGGAGTCTAGCCGTGCTGTCAAAGAACACATAAAGAGTCTAGCCGTGATGTCAAAGCACACGCAGAGAGTCTAGCCGTGCTGTCAAAGACCACATAAAGAGTATAGCCCTGATGTCAAAGCACACATAAAGAGTCTAGCCGTGATGTCAAAGCACACGCAGAGAGTCTAGCCGTGCTGTCAAAGACCACATAAAGAGTATAGCCCTGATGTCAAAGCACACGCAGAGAGTCTAGCCGTGCTGTCAAAGACCACATAAAGAGTCTAGCCGTGATGTCAAAGCCCCCCCAAAACACCAATTTTACTCCTTCAACAGTTCATATCTCCTCAGAAAAAAGGTAAAAGTGCTTGAAACTTGATGTGATCCTTGTCCTGGAAGCCTTGAACAGGATTCTAAAAGCACAAGTCTGTAGACCCTATAGAAAGCTAACTTCCGGTAGCAGCATGCTAGCTAGTTAAAACCAAGTGGCCCTAGTAGAGCATCCTCTGTTGTCCACCATCCTCTAGCTTTGGGATCACACCACGTGGTTTTCTTCCGTAATCCTCAACCAACTGCCTGCCAACACCTAAACTTAACCAGGAATTTGCCTAAACTCTCACCTAACCTCAACCAATTGCCTACCAACACCTAAACTCAACCAGGAATTTGCCTAAACTCTCACCTAACCTCAACCACTACCTACCAGCGCCTAAACTCAACCTTGACCTCAACTATTGCTAACCCAACCCAGTCCTTTTACCTTACCTCAACCACTTACCTATTCACGCCTAACTTCAACCCACTCACCGGCCCTCTCGCCGAACCTCAACCAATTTCCTACCAGCACATTACTCAAACAAGTACTTACCTGAACCAATACTCTACCAATAATAACCCCTACCCAGTTCCTCTCACCTAACTTCTACCAATTTCCTACCAGCACCTTACCTTGAAAGTCAGCGCTCAGCTTCAATCACTGACGTTAAAAACCTCAAACCAAGCCAGAAATCTAGGTGTAGTTATGGATTCAGACCTCAACCTGAACAGCCATATCAAGACAATTACAAAATCAGCCTACTACCACCTGAAGAATATATCAAGGGTTAGAGGACTTATGTCTCAACAGGATTTGGAGAAACTTGTCCATGCATTTATCTTCAGTAGACTGGACTACTGTAACGGTGTGTTCACAGGCCTCTGTAAAAAGTCAATCAGAAAGCTGCAGCTGATTCAGAACGCTGCAGCTCGAGTCCTCACTAAGACCAGGAAAGTGGATCACATCACACCAGTTCTGAGGTCTTTGCACTGGCTTCCTGTCAAACAAAGAATTGACTTTAAAATCCTGCTGCTGGTTTATAAAGCACTGAATGGTTTAGGGCCTAAGTATGTTTGTGATCTGCTGCTACCTTATGAACCATCCCGACCCCTCAGGTCGTCTGGGACGGGTCTACTTTCTGTTCCAAGAGTCAGAACTAAACATGGAGAAGCAGCGTTCAGCTTTTCTGCTCCACATATCTGGAACAAGGTCCCTGAAAGCTGCAGGTCTGCTGAGACCCTCAGCTCCTTTAAATCCAGATTGAAGACTTTTCTGTTTGCTGTTGCCTTTAATTGATCCAGATTCAATTGCTGCATCTCACTACTGCATTTTATTTCTTAAACTGCACTGCAACTTTTATTCAATTTTTATTTTTTATTTATCTTTTTGACTGTTTTAATGTTTTCTTAACTGTTTTAAATCCTGTTTTCTACTGTGTTAATGTTTCTTAACTGTTTTAAATCCTGTTTTCTCTGCATTATGTTTTGATGCTCTTAATGGTTTTATGTGAAGCACTTTGAATCGCCTTGTTGTTGAAATGTGCTATACAAATAAACTTGCCTTGCCTTGCCTTACTCAACCAAAAGCTTACCCATACTAATCATTTGACCAATATGGACCCCAACCCGGTTCCTTCTTACTTTACCTCTTACCATCCCCTTATGAATACTGCCCACTGGGTGAATAGATCTTCGGAGGAGGTATTACTAAATGACATGCGTCGGCCCGTGCACCGCCGTGAGTTTCCATTCAACTACCAAGCCGTCGGGCGAACGTAGGGAGATTCATGAGTAAAGATGAAAAACCTAACCCAACCCCCCTAACTCAACCCCAAACCTAACCCGCCAGTCTCTGGACACCTCCCATGTGGCTCATGGGCTGCCCTCTTTTTGCAGATGCACACCCCCTAACCACAAAGCATCATCTTCCACACCTAACCTTAAGTCGGTTTATGACGTCATCTCAAGTCCTTTATTGTAAACCTGTATTGAGGATGACTACTTAGCTGTCTCACCTCAAGGTATTTGATTTGAACTCACAATCAATTAATATACCACTACCAGTGGTTTTCTACTGAACCCAACCACCTGGGGGTGCATGTCTCACCTCAAGTCCCCCTCCCAGAGGGTTAAAGAAATAAAACGATGGAAAATGTGAAGGCTTGAATACCATAAAGAGTCTAGCCGTGATGTCAAAGCACACGCAGAGAGTCCAGCCGTGCTGTCAAAGACCACATAAAGAGTATAGCCCTGATGTCAAAGCACACGCAGAGAGTCTAGCCGTGCTGTCAAAGACCACATAAAGAGTATAGCCCTGATGTCAAAGCACACGCAGGGTCAAGCTCTGACGCCAAGGCCAACACATTGCGAGGGATCATCACGCTTTTGACGCACATGTCAGAAAAGGGCCTTCCCGAGGTCCCACAATGTCGAGGTTCCTACCAATCGATCGGTAATCCACTAGTTAGTATTGACAAGTGCGACGTTCAAGTCTCTGGCGGCTTCAGAACAAAAGATATTAGCTGAGGGATCACACCACGTGGTTTTCTTCCGTAATCCTAACCCTAACCCTAACCCCCTAACCCTTTTAATAACGTTAAAAGTACAGCTAAATTGAGTCGGTGGAAAAAAGACGGCAACAATCTTGCGACTTCAAACCCCATCCAACCTTGCTCACCTCCCGACCCCGGGCCCCCAAACTTAAGCCCACCCCCGGAGTTAAAACACATTATTCGCTCGATTTAGGGAACCGGACCCCTGGTCCTATAGAGTAAGACGGCGGGGACAAGTCGTGACGGGGCGCATGCGTGCGGTTACGCAGCCATTCCCAAGAACATATAAAGAGTCTAGCCGTGATGTCAAAGCACACGCAGAGGGTCTAACAACGACGGATTTCGAAAAGAGTACCACGTATGTAACCATTGAGACTGTGCGCATCTTCCAGTAGTAGTGGGATCACTGTGTGTAAAGTATTGACGTCGCGAGCTGCGAGAAAGCAACAGCTATACCTCATAGATTTCTTTCTCCGTGTTTTGAGGTCCTACGGTTTCCTCGTTCCACAAACGCATCTGAAAGCTCGTCAAATGACACAGGCGGAAGCAGACGGTCATTTCAAGTGGTCTTTCATTATGGTGCAACGAAGATTTATGAAACAAATGGCTCATTTCTTTATTTCTGAACCGAAAAACATGATTTTTGGACTGGAAAGGCTTGTGAAAATGTCATTGCTTGTGTTTATTGTGATTATTATAGCAGATTCTGATGATTTAGGTCTTAATCTTTCTAAAGAGGTGCAGTATTACTCTGGGGCCTGATGGGAAGTCACCAAAAATACAATTCTTTATGAAAACATTTATAACATAGGTGTGCTGTTGTGTTTGTTTAGAGATTTCCACTCTATTTAAGTAACACACACACATAGAGTTATGAACTGATACAACCCATTGTTGTAGCTTTATATTATTGTTTAGTTTACATACCATTTATGACGTCATCTCAAGTCCTTTATTGTAAACCTGTATTGAGGATGACTACTTAGCTGTCTCACCTCAAGGTATTTGATTTGAACTCACAATCAATTAATATACCACTACCAGTGGGTTTCTACTAAACCCAACCACCTGGGGATGCACGTCTCACCTCAAGTCCCCCTCCCAGAGGGTTAAAGAAATAAAACGATGGAAAATGTGAAGGCTTGAATACCAATATTAATATCCACTGTTTATTATGTTGTGATGTATTATTGAGTGCACTTTTCTTTGAGAGAGGGACAGAAACATGTTCAATTTTGACTAATAAGTTTTATTCTAATAGACACCGTGTGATGTAATACTTACCTGGTATCGTAACATGTCATTTTGTACACTTATTATGAGGAAACAGGTTGTACAGAAGCTAATCGTTGAAACTGTTGTACCTAAGGTCACATATGATGTATAATTACAAAGATACAAGTATATCCACATGTGTTACTGTTATAACAGTTGGAGTAGCATAAGGGATAAAGAGTCTAGCGCTGATGTCAAAGCACACGCAGGGTCAAGCTCTGACGCCAAGGCCAACACATTCTCCTCACGAAGCAGTCTTTTAATTCAAATTAATTACTTTAAAACCACTTAGAGATCTGGATCCTTTTCCTAAACCAAGAGGGGCTTCTCAACATGCATACCCTGAAATATGGGGTCAAAAGCTGCAAGTTAAGGGCCCTAACCAGACCCTAATGTAGTTTTCTTTTGATCTTTTTTGACAAGTGCAAAAATGACAATAAACTCCTAAATATTCATTTGTTTTCTCCCATTTTTCTCACAGACACTCAGTAGAGGGCCTACAATGAGGTCATTGGGTGAAATCCCCTTAAAAATATCCACAAGGCTTAATTGGCTGTATGAAATCCAGGATTTAAAGAGGGTGTCAGGCCTAACAAACCTGAGACCACCTGAATAGTCTGAGCTGATCAGAGCTTTTTTTGCTCTGAACATGTCAGAGCTTAGCTTTCTTTTTGACGTTGTAGCCACTGCCAAATGGGATCCAACCATGTTGGTTGTGACTCTGTAGCCCTTAGCATCTCTGCGTGGGAGTGGTTTGAAGACCCCCCCAAAACACCAATTTCACTCCTTCAAAGGCTCATATCTCCTCAGGGAAAGATTTTAAGTGCTTGAAACTTGATGGGATCATTGTCCTGGAAGCCTTGAAGAGGATTCCAAAAGGACAAGTCTGTAGACCCTATAGAAAGCTAACTTCCGGTAGCAGCATGCTAGCTAGTTAAAACCAAGTGGCCCTAGTAGAGCATCCTCGGTTGTCCACCATCCTCTAGTTTTGGGATCACACCACGTGGTTTTCTTCCGTAATCCTACCCCCTAGTATAGCCGAACCTGGGAAACTATGGATGCAAGTTAACCAGTTTATGCTGGCTCGAGCGTGCAGTAACGCCGGCGGCCAGCGGGGGCAGCCGAAGGAGTCTAGCCGAACCTGGGAAACTATGGATGCAAGTTAACCAGTTTATGCTGGCTCGAGCGTGCAGTAACGCCGGCGGCCAGCGGGGGCAGCCAAAGGAGTCTAGCCGTGCTGTCATAGAACACATAAAGAGTCTAGCCGTGATGTCAAAGCACACGCAGAGAGTCTAGCCGTGCTGTCAAAGCACACGCAGAGAGTCTAGCCGTGCTGTCAAAGACCACATAAAGAGTATAGCCGTGATGTCAAAGCACACGCAGAGAGTCTAGCCGTGCTGTCAAAGCACACGCAGAGAGTCTAGCCGTGCTGTCAAAGACCACATAAAGAGTATAGCCGTGATGTCAAAGCACACATAAAGAGTCTAGCTGTGATGTCAAAGACCACATAAAGAGTCTAGCCGTGCTGTCAAAGACCACATAAAGAGTCTAGCCGTGATGTCAAAGCACACATAAAGAGTCTAGCCGTGATGTCAAAGCACACGCAGAGAGTCTAGCCGTGATGTCAAAGCACACATAAAGAGTATAGCCCTGATGTCAAAGCACACATAAAGAGTCTAGCCGTGATGTCAAAGCACACGCAGAGAGTCTAGCCGTGCTGTCAAAGACCACATAAAGAGTATAGCCCTGATGTCAAAGCACACGCAGAGAGTCTAGCCGTGCTGTCAAAGCACACGCAGAGAGTCTAGCCGTGCTGTCAAAGACCACATAAAGAGTATAGCCCTGATGTCAAAGCACACGCAGAGAGTCTAGCCGTGCTGTCAAAGCACACGCAGAGAGTCTAGCCGTGCTGTCAAAGACCACATAAAGAGTATAGCCGTGATGTCAAAGCACACATAAAGAGTCTAGCCGTGATGTCAAAGACCACATAAAGAGTCTAGCCGTGCTGTCAAAGACCACATAAAGAGTCTAGCCGTGATGTCAAAGCACACATAAAGAGTCTAGCCGTGATGTCAAAGCACACGCAGAGAGTCTAGCCGTGCTGTCAAAGACCACATAAAGAGTATAGCCCTGATGTCAAAGCACACGCAGAGAGTCTAGCCGTGCTGTCAAAGACCACATAAAGAGTCTAGCCGTGCTGTCAAAGACCACATAAAGAGTCTAGCCGTGATGTCAAAGCACACGCAGAGAGTCTAGCCGTGATGTCAAAGCACACGCAGAGAGTCTAGCCGTGCTGTCAAAGACCACATAAAGAGTCTAGCCGTGCTGTCAAAGAACACATAAAGAGTCTAGCCGTGATGTCAAAGCACACATAAAGAGTATAGCCCTGATGTCAAAGCACACATAAAGAGTCTAGCCGTGATGTCAAAGACCACATAAAGAGTCTAGCCGTGCTGTCAAAGACCACATAAAGAGTCTAGCCGTGCTGTCAAAGACCACATAAAGAGTCTAGCCGTGATGTCAAAGCACACATAAAGAGTCTAGCCGTGATGTCAAAGCACACATAAAGAGTATAGCCCTGATGTCAAAGCACACATAAAGAGTCTAGCCGTGATGTCAAAGCACACGCAGAGAGTCTAGCCGTGCTGTCAAAGCACACGCAGAGAGTCTAGCCGTGCTGTCAAAGACCACATAAAGAGTATAGCCCTGATGTCAAAGCACACGCAAAGAGTCTAGCCGTGCTGTCAAAGAACACATAAAGAGTCTAGCCGTGATGTCAAAGCACATGCAGAGAGTCTAGCCGTGCTGTCAAAGACCACATACAGAGTATAGCCCTGATGTCAAAGCACACATAGAGAGTCTAGCCGTGATGTCAAAGCACACATAAAGAGTATAGCCCTGATGTCAAAGCACACATAAAGAGTCTAGCCGTGATGTCAAAGCACACGCAGAGAGTCTAGCCGTGCTGTCAAAGACCACATAAAGAGTATAGCCGTGATGTCAAAGCACACGCAGAGAGTCTAGCCGTGATGTCAAAGACCACATAAAGAGTATAGCCCTGATGTCAAAGCACACATAAAGAGTCTAGCCGTGATGTCAAAGCACACATAAAGAGTATAGCCCTGATGTCAAAGCACACATAAAGAGTCTAGCCGTGATGTCAAAGCACACGCAGAGAGTCTAGCCGTGCTGTCAAGGACCACATAAAGAGTATAGCCCTGATGTCAAAGAACACATAAAGAGTCTAGCCGTGATGTCAAAGCACACGCAGAGAGTCTAGCCGTGCTGTCAAAGACCACATAAAGAGTATAGCCCTGATGTCAAAGCACACATAAAGAGTCTAGCCGTGATGTCAAAGCACACGCAGAGAGTCTAGCCGTGCTGTCAAAGACCACATAAAGAGTCTAGCCGTGATGTCAAAGCACACGCAGAGAGTCTAGCCGTGCTGTCAAAGACCACATAAAGAGTATAGCCCTGATGTCAAAGCACACATAAGGAGTCTAGCCGTGATGTCAAAGCACACGCAGAGAGTCTAGCCGTGCTGTCAAAGACCACATAAAGAGTATAGCCCTGATGTCAAAGCACACGCAGAGAGTCTAGCCGTGCTGTCAAAGACCACATAAAGAGTATAGCCCTGATGTCAAAGCACACGCAGGGTCAAGCTCTGACGCCAAGGCCAACACATTGCGAGGGATCATCACGCTTTTGACGCACATGTCAGAAAAGGGCCTTCCCGAGGTCCCACAATGTCGAGGTTCCTACCAATCGATCGGTAATCCACTAGTTAGTATTGACAAGTGCGACGTTCAAGTCTCTGGCGGCTTCAGAACAAAAGATATTAGCTGAGGGATCACACCACGTGGTTTTCTTCCGTAATCCTACCCCCTAACCAGGTATAGCCTAACCTGGGAAACTATGGATGCAAGTTAACCAGTTTATGCCGGCTCGAGCGTGCAGTAACGCCGGCGGCCAGCGGGGGCAGCCAAAGGAGTCTAGCCGTGCTGTCAAAGAACACATAAAGAGTCTAGCCGTGATGTCAAAGCACACGCAGAGAGTCTAGCCGTGCTGTCAAAGACCACATAAAGAGTATAGCCCTGATGTCAAAGCACACATAAAGAGTCTAGCCGTGATGTCAAAGCACACGCAGAGAGTCTAGCCGTGCTGTCAAAGACCACATAAAGAGTATAGCCCTGATGTCAAAGCACACGCAGAGAGTCTAGCCGTGCTGTCAAAGACCACATAAAGAGTCTAGCCGTGATGTCAAAGCCCCCCCAAAACACCAATTTTACTCCTTCAACAGTTCATATCTCCTCAGAAAAAAGGTAAAAGTGCTTGAAACTTGATGTGATCCTTGTCCTGGAAGCCTTGAACAGGATTCTAAAAGCACAAGTCTGTAGACCCTATAGAAAGCTAACTTCCGGTAGCAGCATGCTAGCTAGTTAAAACCAAGTGGCCCTAGTAGAGCATCCTCTGTTGTCCACCATCCTCTAGCTTTGGGATCACACCACGTGGTTTTCTTCCGTAATCCTCAACCAACTGCCTGCCAACACCTAAACTTAACCAGGAATTTGCCTAAACTCTCACCTAACCTCAACCAATTGCCTACCAACACCTAAACTCAACCAGGAATTTGCCTAAACTCTCACCTAACCTCAACCACTACCTACCAGCGCCTAAACTCAACCTTGACCTCAACTATTGCTAACCCAACCCAGTCCTTTTACCTTACCTCAACCACTTACCTATTCACGCCTAACTTCAACCCACTCACCGGCCCTCTCGCCGAACCTCAACCAATTTCCTACCAGCACATTACTCAAACAAGTACTTACCTGAACCAATACTCTACCAATAATAACCCCTACCCAGTTCCTCTCACCTAACTTCTACCAATTTCCTACCAGCACCTTACCTTGAAAGTCAGCGCTCAGCTTCAATCACTGACGTTAAAAACCTCAAACCAAGCCAGAAATCTAGGTGTAGTTATGGATTCAGACCTCAACCTGAACAGCCATATCAAGACAATTACAAAA
>JBAMJR010000337.1:27500-67500 GCA_038501785.1 Myoxocephalus aenaeus
ATGTTTTCAGCAGAGTGGGCCAGGTTGGGTCAAACCATCCTGATATGAGGGAGACTCTGGGTTTTTAGGATAATTAAATTAAACAGCCTACTGAATATAACATTGACAACTGATGGCGCTGCCTGCATGACAGGAAAAAACTCTGGGGTTGGGAGGAGAATTGAGTGCTGCTTAATTTTCTGTAAAGCACAATGTTTTTCAGTATTTACTGATGAGGTAATCACAAGAGAAGTTAATGTTGTATATATGAATACTTTTGAATTCCACTTTTGTTTAATTTATTTTGAGTTAGTGGAAAAGCTGCTCCTCAACACAGTGACGCGTTCCACAGTAAAGTGTTTGTCATAGATTCGGTGAGTGTGTGTTCTCAGTTAAAGTTAGGTCATTTCAGTCTTTTTGAAACTTCTTAGTTGTTGGACTGTTTGTGCATGAAAGCTGTTGAGTCTGTTTAAAAATAGCTGAAGATTCTGAATTGTTATATATGTTGTAATACCTCGTGTCCTGAAGATGCAGTTTTAGTTTTTTAATTAAAATGCAGCTAATTGAGTGTAAAAGGGAATAGTTCCCTCTCTATCATCGCCACCAGCTGCTCGTTTTGGTTATTAAACTTGTTTTTGTGTTAGCATACATATTCTGTACCATCTCAGGTTCAAACTGCACCATCTTTTCATTACATACATTGGAGAAGTTGAGAATGTTCCTCGATTTGGGTCACGGCTTGTCATTCAGGGGTGATAGTGGGTCCCGGAGCCAGACCAGTTGAGAACCACTGATTTAAGGAACAAGAGAAATCTACTGTGAGACATTAGTTTTTCTTTTTTTACATAGAATGTAGTATTTAAAATGACAAAGAAAGACTAATGGTGCCTTTAGAGAGAATATTTCATATAATAAATGAAATAGAACTCATCCTCTGCTGACATGCACATTTACTCCTCGTCAGTCAAAACATAATCAAAACATAAAACCCTGCATGGTGTCAATGATATCACAAAGAAGTGTTTATCACTGAGCTGCTGAGTGTTACAACGAAGGGGGAATAGTGACGCTGGAAAGTGAAAGACATGTTTATTTTAGTTTTACACATTACAAGTGAAGGAGGAAATAGACTTTTGTTAAAAAAAGAAAGAAAACTAATTATAAATGTGCTCCCATAGAACAGCAAACACGCAGAGTTTGTCTCGTTGTTATTGTTTTATAAATTAGCTATTTAGTTTATTTTTAAATTGCTCACAGGAAAAAGTGGAATCAGTTTATCCTGCTCATCTCAAACCTTCACCCCCTCACTCGGGATGAATAACTCAACATCAATAATGAATGCCGTCTCGACAAAGAAGCCCATCAAACGTTAACCAGCTCAACACACATCACGTGGATGATAGGAAGTATCTACGCTATAAGATGACCTGGTTCAAAGATACATTGGCATTTATTTAACAAGCCATGAAGCTGGAGTGATGATGCCTTTTTTTTTTTAATATAGAGACACATTTGTACATATTGTAATTTACTGTATCTATACGCTTTGCTTTTTAAAGGAGAATGTGCTAATTAGTTTTAATTCATCTCTTCAGTTTCTGATTTTCTGTGTCCAGTGAGATCAAATACTGTAACTCACCCATTGGTCGTTTTCAATTCAATTCAGTTTATTTGATATAGCCCAACATCACAAATACAAGTTTGCCTCTGAGGGCTTTACAATCTGTAACATAACATCCTGTCCGGGACCTCACATCGGATCAGGAAAAACTCCCCAAATAAAGATAGTAAAAACCCTTTCACAGGGAAAACAGGAAGAACCTTCAGGAGAGCAACAGAGGAGGATCCCTCTCCTGATGGACAGAACCAATAGATGTCATGTGACCAGAATGAACAACGTAACAGAGTTACAGCACATTACATGAATATGACAGAAAGTATTCATATAATGAGTAGTAGGCATGGTCCATGATCCAGATAACCACGATCCATGAAGCAGAAGGAGGTAGAGCGGAGGGGGGAGGGGGGGCGCATCAGCAGGGCCATGACAGCAGGCAGGACCATTTCCAGGCCGGTTCCATCAGCAGTGCCATGGCAAGTGGCCATGGCAAGTAACAAATGAGACAGGATGTGCCGGATCTTTGAGATGTTCCGTAGTTGAAAAAAGGCAGTCCTTGAGATCTGTTTCACGTGGGAGCCAAAGGACAGGTCCTGGTCAAAAATAACTGGTGGTTGATGCCAGAGCGATGCCATCCAGAGAAACCATATCATCAGATAGTTGATTTCTGAGGTGTTCTGGGCCGAGTAGAATAACTTCAGTCTTGTCCGAGTTCAGCAGCAGGAAGTTGCAGCCAGAGGAGTCTCCCCCTGGTGGTCAGTAGAGAGAATGCAGCTTTAACACATGAAGCATAGACTTCTATACAACCAGCGGCGTCACCCCCTGGTGGTCAGTAGAGAGAATGCAGCTTTAACACATGAAGCATAGACTTCTATACAACCAGATGAGTCACCTGGTGGTCAGGAGAGAGAATGCAGCTTTAACACATAAAGCATAGACTTCTATACAACCAGAGGAGTCACCCCCTGGTGGTCAGGAGAGAGAATGCAGCTTTAACACATGAAGCATATACTTCTATACAACAGAGGAGTTGCCCCCTGGTGGTCAGGAGAGAATGTACTAATTTATTGGTTTTATTTAGATCTGACACTTCACATTTTATTTAGGGAGGAAATGGTTTTGTAGACTCTTGACGGTATCGTGAGGGTTGCACTAGATTTCAAGTGGTATGTTTTCTCACAGCAAACAAGATGGTTTACTTGGTTATTTGGGGTTTACAAGAACAATCTTTGCAGAGAAATACTGTCATTTTGGATCGACATATTGCATAAATCCTATTGGGTAATACCAGAAGCAACGTTCCTGCTGACAATGAAAATGTTGTTCCTTTATCTTCTCAGTGAGGAACGTTCGGCAGCCATAAAGATAACATCTTTCAGTTGATCTGAAACACACCAAACTAGCCATATACTGTCTGTCTGTTGGTGTAAAATATGTTTGTGTTGCTCAGTGTTTCACCAGTTTGGAGTGTTTGCCTCTCGACTGTAGATTTCATACTAAAGAGTGACACACACACACACACACACACACACACACACACACACACACACACACACACACACACACACACACACACACACACACACACACACAGGTGGTGTCCTCTTATAAAAAGGAACAGTCACTCCCACCATCAAAACGCTGTCAATCAGTACAGAACAGTGAGCCTGGCTTCACTCACTGCACAGCGCTTGGCTTTGTGTTGAAACAGCAGTTAAAGTGCAACAGCCATTTACGTTGAAGACCACCCTCGAACAGGAGGACATCGGGTTTAAGGGTTTAAGAAGGTCTGCTGATCCTGGTCTGGCCGACGTGGACATGGAGGAGAGCGGCCGCTCCACTGGGGAGTACTTTGTGCAGAGGAGAGTTCTGGATGAGGTTCGTCTAAATGAGATGGCACAAAAAGGGACGTGGGCCACCAAACCAACCGTGGGTGAACGGATGAAAGAGTCCCTGAGGTAAAGGTGGAGAGGATGATGGGGGGGACCAGAGATAAACAACAACATGAGCAAAAGAGGATAAGTTAGGGTGTCCTTCACGGCTGAATCAAACATGCTAGTTTAATTCAGTTCAAACGTTAAAGTCAAAGGATTTTAGAGGGAATTAAGGAGATCTTCGGTATCACTCCATAAACTTCATAAAATACTGCCAACAGCCATAAAAACATCCATCTCTCCATGTCCGTATTAATAAATGTGTATAAATGAGGTTATGAATGTGTTGTGAACAAACCCCTCTGCATAAACCCTCAGAATATATGAATGAAATGAGGTTATGAATGCATTGTAGGAAATAAAGATTAAAGTTATATAAATGAGGTTATGAAAGAGTAAAGTTATATAAATGAGGTTATGAATGCGTTGTAGGAATGAAAGAGTCAAGTTTGTTGATGTAAGAGCTGAAGTGGAGATTTCTGGATCAGAGTCTGAGAACAAACTCATGGAGAGAAAACATCCTTTAAAGAGACGTTTAGTTAGATGACATCATGATGAAGACTCTACAGGTGAACCCTATACAGCTAAATGTGTATTTTGAATGTTTGCTTTTCACTAGTTGACGACCAAACTCAGTTGTTCAAGGCTTTAAACCTGTTCTAGGAAGAAGTCAACAGCAGCACATAGTCAGGACAAGGCCAGCTGATAAAAACTGTTGCAGGTGTTTCAATTCACAAGTCTCATTCCATCATATTTAAAATGAGTCACCACACCTGTTTTTTTTTTTTCTAAACTAATAATGTTTTCCAGGAATTAACACACAATCACATCATAATATTATCTTCCGCCTACCTCGGGTGGAGAAGATTAAAAAGTGTAAGTTGTGTGCTCAGTAAGGTGAACGTTGTGTCCTAAACTTTTGGGACGGCTGCAGGTGTTCGGTGCCCAGACTGAAGCACGCGGCGCTGAGCTGGATCCCTGTCCTCAGCTGGCTGCCTCGCTACTCCGTCAGAGAGAACGCCGTCGGAGACCTGATCTCTGGCTGCAGCGTGGGCATCATGCATCTGCCTCAGGGTTCGTAACACGCGTACCAATGTGTACTTTATCCACATCACACCTCCCAAAACCTGTCACTTTAAAAAAGGAATAGTTTGACGTTTTGGGACTTGCACGCATTCTCTGTCTTTAGTGCAAGAGTTCAGGGTTAGCTTAGCTTAGCATGAAGACTGTAAACGGGGGGAAACAGCTAGCATGGCTTTGTCCAAATGTAGCAAATGTCATTCATTGACATGTTCTATCTTCTTGGTTTAAGTGTAAAAACGATAAATTGTGTTTTTTACCGGAGTCTCCGCTGGTCGTCTGGCAACTTCAGCGATGACGAGACTCTGGAAGCCGATGGGCGTGGCCACAATCTACCTGTTCACAGCTGTGGATGCATGCAGAAGACCGGATAAAGCGGCGGAGGCGGGGCCTCGTTCAGGCCTCTAAACGTCGCTCAGTGGTGCACGAAGCAAAAAGAAGTTCAACTTTAGAGTTTAAAATTCAGGAGGAAATAAGCCAGATCTTCCACATTACGATGCAGAGAATTCGTCTCTCAGCCCTCAGTCACATGAACTGACCAAGGAAATCCTGTGGATTTGGATATTACTACATTTTTACAACTTGATATAAATAAGGGCTATTTTAGTGTTCGCACTGGGAAGTTGATTTACCCATAAAAAAATATCCACTGAGTTATAAAAAGTAAAAAGTTACTGAGAAAAAACACTATGCATGTAAAGAGCAAATTGTACACGTCGTCCTGCCACAGCCAAGACTGACACTATGAGGGGTAGGAAGGCTCTGGGTCTGTCCACAGTGGACTGGTCTCTGCTGGATCTGGGTCTGTCCACGGTGGACTGGTCTCTGCTGGATCTGGGTCTGTCCACGGTGGACTGGTCTCTGCTGGAGTCTCAGCTGAAGGTGGTTCTGGTGAACCTGCATGATGTCATCTGTTTTCACCTGAATCTGACCCGGTGGCTCCGATAAGGAACTTTAAGAAGAACTCTATAGAACCAGACCATCTTCTCTCTGGTGGTCTGGTTACTGATGGAGGTCTATATAGGACCAGGACTAGACTGAGGTCTATATAGGACCAGGACTAGACTGTAGCCCTCAGTCTAGTCCTGGTCCTCTGTAGACCTCAGTCTAGTCCTGGTCCTCTGTAGACCTCAGAGGACCAGGACTAGACTGAGGCTGGTTCAGGACCAGTTAAAGTTCCTCTCTGTCACTTTAAAGTTGGTCTGGAGTCTTTGGGTAAACGTGTCCATTCAACATACGATAGTCCATCTTTTACAAAAGATCCCGCTTGGTTCAAATAAACCCTTCCTGGTAGTGATGTTATGTCATCGAGTCATCCCGAAGTTCATGAATAAAATACCTTTTTGCGAACCAATTGGCTGAAAAACATCAATGCTTCACTGAGAAAGTAGCTTACATTTTAAAGTCTTTGTTTTTCTTCTCTCCAGGCATGGCCTACGCCCTGCTGGCTTCCTTGCGCCCGGTGTTTGGCCTCTACACCTCCCTGTACCCGGTGCTGGTCTACTTCATCTTCGGTACCTCCAGACACATCTCCATCGGTGAGCGAGAGCGATTCAGGGATTAAACAAGAGTAAAACCTCTTCAAAATAAATGCTTTGTCATCTATTTCCCAGGACAGGTCACTCTGTGATGATATTCAGGAGATTAGATTCATACAGATAAAAGGTCCGTTGATACATGTTGGAAACAATAGTTATGAACTCATTGTCTCGTAAAGAACAACAGGTTCTAGTGCAGAACTTTATGTGAAGTAGACCTGAAACAAAAGACATGCATATTTACGTTTCCATTAACCGGGAGAAGCACTCTTGGGTTCACCGTCTACGAGGACAGGAGACACGTCCTCTTTAGTAAACAGGATTTTATTTGCCAGATTTGAAAAAGAAAAAGAAAAGAAACATGCACTTTATTAATCCCCTTGGGGAAATTCTTCTCTGCATTTGACCCATCCCTGGATAGGGAGCAGTGGGCAGCCCTGTGAGGCGCCCGGGGAGCAGTTAAGGGTTCAGTGTCTTGCTCAGGGACACTTCGACATGTGAGCTATGGGGGGACTGGGGATCGAACCGGCTACCTTGTGGTTGCGGGACGACCACTCATCCCCCTGAACTACAGCCGCCCGACAGAGAAGACAGAATATGTCATTTTGAAATGTAATGGAAGTTAATGGAAGGTGTCCACTTATGAACCAGGAGGGTCGGGCACGTCATGCGTGTGCGTGACACGGAAAGAAAGGAAGCAGGTAACCCTGCCTGCTGTGTCTCCGTGTGCCTTCAGGTACGTTTGCCGTGATCAGCATCATGGTTGGCAGCGTGACGGAGAGGTTGGCTCCGGACACCAACTTCCTCGTGAACGGCACCAACGGGACAGGCGGCGTGGACCTGGATGCGCGGGACGCATTCAGAGTGCAGATAGCGTGCTCCCTCACGGTGTTGGCGGGAATCTTTCAGGTGTGTGTTTAACGACTGTATGGCGATAAAGAACAAGCGGCGCGACTCTCCTCCCATTTGCCTTCTCAGATCCTGCTGGGCGTGGTGAGGTTCGGCTTCGTGGTCACCTACCTCTCTGAGCCGCTGGTTCGAGGCTACACCACGGCATCAGCGTGCCACGTGTGCGTGTCCCAGCTCAAGTACCTGTTTGGAGTGGCGCCGGCTCGCTTCACGGGTCCTCTCGCCCTCGTTTATGTGAGTAGCTAATCATTCACATATCATAACCCTCCTAAAATAAGGGCCTAAATCATTTTTTGACAAATTATTTTCTTGCCTAAATCATCTCCTCATGATACTGGCCACCTCTCGTAAAATGTCTTACATCTTCAGTTGAACAGAGCATGCGATTCTACCCTGTAGTACAGGGGTGGGCAATTAATTTTCCCAGGGGGCCACATGAGAAATTTTGACCGTTGTGGAGGGCCAAACCAATAGTCTGAAATTAATTCAATTAACTCAATATTAATGTTATTACTTTATTAAAAAAAACTGTAAATTATATGGTTTTGAGCTGCTACTGGTAAGAATACATGTTACAATAAGGCTATGAAAATAAGTAAAAAAATGTAATTTAATTTTAAAGATTTTTTTAAACCTTACCTTAAATATGTATGTTAAAGACCAGCAATTTATTAACTTTAAACAAAAGCAATAAATGCTTTTGATGTTTTCCAGTTCAGTTCTTACTCGGTGAGAAAAGTCCAGTCTGTGTTGAACAAGAGCATGAAGTCTGGTTGAATGAGGTGGAGATGTGGACAGCTGACAGGTATCAGAGAGAGGATCTGATCTGTTGACCTTCATCACTAGAATGTTTGTTCTCATGTCGGTAGATCCAAAGAGAACCAACATCTCCTGAGCAGGCCTCCTCATGTGAGGAAAGTTCTCCTCTTTGAGAGAAGAGTAAAGATCCAGAAGAGATCCTGACTTAAAGTGCTCTGCCATTGTGGATCAGACCGCAGGTCAGATCCGCGGCGGCTTTGCGCGATTAATGTTCAATCTGGAGGCGGAGCCTGCAGCGAGGCTCCTTGGGAGGCGGAGCCTGCAGCGAGGCTCCTTGAGAGGCGGAGCCTGCAGCGAGGCTCCTTGGGAGGCGGAGCCTGCAGCGAGGCTCCTTGGGAGGCGGGGGTCTCGCGGCAGCACCCGCTGCTCTGAGGACAGAAACTGCATAACAATACGCTTCCACTTCAGTCTCCAAGTCGGCAACACTGCCCGTCGTGAGGCTGCGTAATCGCACACATAAATAAATCGCCTTCAAAGTAAAAGCAGTGCAGTTTGTATTGCATTCATGGCGGGCACCTTATTTATTTATTTTTCATTTTTGATTGACCTCACGCGGGCCAGACTGGGAGAGCCGTAAGATGCCCAGGTCTGCTGTAGTAGAACTATGTCAAGAGTGTGACTGAGGACATTTTATTTTGCCTAAGTCAAAAGACAATCTGATTTAGGACATTTTACAAGCATTAATAATGCATTTTGAAGCTAGCATTTAAGCTAGCAATTTAGTTAGCATTTTTGCGAGTATTTTTGTCAATGAAAATCTCACTGGAACATAATATTAGTAATCATAACATAATTTGACCGGTATTACAGTAAGCCTGTTGTGTATAGAGGCAGCTTGTGCACTACATTACATTGGTATTCGTTTTTTGTGTTTTCTGAAAAAACTGAAAAAATGAGTGAGGCCATTATTTTAGGAGGGTGACTATATGGATACACTGTGTATTCAATATTACATAAAACATGCAAGACAACGTGCAAAAGAAACACATTATGAAAGTTAATGGCAATGCAGCATATCCTCATACAGCGGTTCATATGAAATGCTTAGTTATGTTTAATAAAGATGATGAAAGACTTAGTTATGTTTAATAAACATGATGAAATATGTAGTTAGTTTTAATAAAAGATGGTGATACACTGAATGAACAGTAACTGTTGGAGGAACATGAGCGGCTGTATTACTACACGTTGCACTGAGAAGCTTTCATAGGAACACTGAATCCTG
Organism: Myoxocephalus aenaeus; assembly: GCA_038501785.1. NCBI lineage: Eukaryota > Metazoa > Chordata > Actinopteri > Perciformes > Cottidae > Myoxocephalus > Myoxocephalus aenaeus. The sequence goes on from JBAMJR010000337.1 coordinate 36,603, forward strand.
TCCTCTGGATCCACCACCATCAACGTCACCAGCAGATCAACCAGTGCAACGCTGGATTTCAACCAGTAGAGGGCAGTCGCTGTGTGTTTGAAACACAACGTGTAGAACTCAAATACTTTGCACTGAAATGTCAAGAACAACAGCACTAAATACAGGTACATGTTGCCGTCTACACTGAATGTAGATGAATCCTCTCCTCTCCTTCTCTCCTCCACTCGTCTCCTCACAGACTCTGGTGGATATTTGCCGGCTGCTGCCGCAGACTAAAGTGCCGGAGTTGGTGGTCAGCCTGGTCGCTCTGTCTGTCCTCATTGTGGTCAAAGAACTCAATGCCTGCTACAGACAGAAGCTGCCTCTTCCCATCCCCATAGAGATCATAGTGGTGAGTCCTCCAGCATCTGGACCGCGGTGATCAGCTTCACACTGAGCCACAAACAGGCTTTGATCCACCTACCATCCAACAGATCATAGCAGCAACAGCCATCACCCACTTCTGCGGACTAACCATTAAATACAGCGTAGATGTGGTTGGAGAGATTCCCAGTGGGTGAGTTACGCTGTGTGTGTGTGTGTGTGTGTGTGTGTGTGTGAACAAGAGAGACCAGGGGGGTGAGGTCCAGGACAGCTGTTTGTGCGAGTTTTTGTGGTTGAGATATGTGGAGCAGTTGATGATGTCTGCAGAGAGTCACTGTGTGTGTTTGACTCCTCTGGTTGTATAGAAGTATATGCTTCATGTGTTAAAGCTGCATTCTCTCTCCTGACCACCAGGGGATGACTCCTCTGGTTGTATAGAAGTATATGCTTCATGTGTTAAAGCTGCATTCTCTCTCCTGACCACCAGGGGGTGACTCCTCTGGTTGTATAGAAGTCTATATAAATGACTCTACTTCTCTTGATGTATTCCCTCAGTAAACATTGTAAACATGAGTTTGTCTCAATCTCTAGTTTCAAGTCTTCTTCAATACAGCATGATGTTCATTTAGTAAATTATGGTCATTTAATTTACCAGCGACCGTGGCTCAGTGGTTAGCATGCCCCTCTGTCAATCAGAGGATCGGTGGTTTGAACCCCGGCTCCGCTAGTCCATGTCGTTGTGTCCTTGAGCAAGACACTTAACCCCTAACTGCTCCCCGTTGCTGTGTATAGAGCAAAAACGTAAGTCTCTTTGGATAAAAAAAAAAGCGTCAGCTAAATGTAGTTTAGCCTGTTAACGTTCTGCCATCCCGCAGGCGTCCTTTACTGTATTCTATTGTACATCTGTACGTCTATTTATAGTTCTATTTATAGTTCGGTACGAGTGCTTGGTGTTTCTGGAAACATACGATTCTTGTGATTCTAGCTGTTCTAGATCAGACCACCACAGCAGCTACAAACGAGACTTTTGTCAGACAACAACAAACAAACGATAGCAAAAGCCAGGCAACTCACCGATGACGCCTCATATTGATCCATAAAATTCCAACAACAACGGCGTTGTTACGTCGTAAAGGTCCAATAAAAACAAATCCCATAAAAGATTTAGTCCAAAACACGTGATTACATCAATAAATATCCACGAACTGGTGTTGCATCATTTCATATCAGCTGGAAGATATGAAACAATATTTCTGCATTTCCACTGGCAAAGCAAGTTTGCATGAGAGCACAGATGCAAACTGCGCATCAAAATGACCGCCGAAATCTAACGTTTCCAATGAAACGTCACTTGAACCAATAGGCTCGTTCGTTGGAGCTGCTTCTCGCCTGGAGTCCAGAGAGCAGCAGGAGGCGGTGACAAGAAACTGAGATCAAGTCGGACAGGTTTAGGCTGCCTTCAAAGTACACACAGGAAGTCACAGAACACATGACTTCCTGTTAGTTCCGAACTTTTGTCTACTTGTAGTTTACAGATCACGTTTGGATTTATTCATATGTGTTTGTAAATATATATTTATGTATAAATGTGTGTGTAGCTGCATCCGTTGGTCTTGTTATGTCTGCCTGTGAAATACATTCCTACTGGTTTAGATACGTGTTATAAATACGATTTTCTATTAACAACCAGACAAAATATGTTTTAAGATTAAACATGAGATGAATAGTCAACAATCAAGCGTTAAGTATTACAACTACACATAAAATAAGGATTTTCTAGAACACGTGGTGTTTGCTGTCAGATCTAAGAGCCAATCAGCTCTCTGATGTGGCGACAGCCAGGTGTTTCCCATCATGCACTGGGCCACGCAGTCGGGGGAGAGCCACTGCAGCGTCTGCCTCTGAAATCGACGGCCGGCTGGCTCTCACGAGAGTATCGTTGATCACGTGTGCATGACGTCGGAGCAAGTCGGGAGCAAGTCGGACACAAATCTAACCGGCATGCATTGCGCGCCGATCGCCGCCGATCGAGTCTGCGCAGAACTGGCTCATCTCGAACGAGCCTAATAGGAACTTCATATCCTGACTGACAGGCTACATTACCCAACCAGAAGCTACGTTGAAGTACAGACTCAACCTCTGTTTCCTTACGTGGATCAAGCCTGTCACGTCATACAGCTCAGATGACAGGTGTTTCGTACAGCCAATGAAATTGCCTAAAAAACGAATAGCAGGAAGTGGGGGTGGACCTCATCCCAACAGGCTTCAGTTTGATGAGAAGAGACAGCTGCTGATAGAGCCTCAGTTTGGCATTGAATTAGCACGAAAATGCATTTATATTTCATTTTCTCTGTCAGCCATACTGGTAGTAAATAGGAATAGTACCTCTAAAAGTCTTTTTAATGTGTTAATGTATATATATAATGAATATTTTCAGTCTCAAAATGGAAAAACACCTAGACATTTCATTAGAAAAACATGTGTAAAATATTAATTTTCTGTGATATTGTTATCTGCTTTTTACTTAGACTAGATAAGGCTTCAGGCTTTTGTCCAATTGTGTTTTCCAGTTCATAAGTCCCATTTATAGTCATCTACTTGCAAAGAAATGTTCAGGCGGAAATAAAAACCTTATACTTTAGTGTGTTCAAACTTATATAACTCAGTGTCAGCAGCACTTAAAGTGATTCTGACTATTGAGGGAAAAAAGCATCAGAGTGTTACCTTTCAAAAGAGACCAAGACCATGCATTTACTCCAAATAGTTCAAGTACAGCTTGCAGTTCACTTTGGGTATACCTGGATAGGAGTTTTTCGTCAAATTTTACAGGAACGCTAAGAGGTTAGAGTCAAACAGACCATAAAGCAGGGGATGCTTTTGGGCTGGGCTACAAGGTGATTGACAGGTCAATACCAGAGACATATACAGCGTCTCTACATCACTCCTCCTCAGTCCATATATGGTCACTTCCTGTTCACTGGGTGCAAACAAGTAAACATGGCATCGGCCAAATCTCCAAACTCAAGGTTTCAAAAAGACACACATTCCAAGGCGTGACTTGCTTAGTCAACAGCCGTTTTTTGGGAGCGGGAACGTGAAGGTGTGATCGGGGCTTTAATCCTGCACACCGCTCCTCTAAATAACAGTGGAAGTCAGTGAACCTGCCTGTTGCGGTGATGAAAGTGATAAAAACCCAACTGTTCCGCTTTCTCCTTCTGGCTCCAGACTCAAAGCCCCTCGAGCTCCAGATGCCACGTTGTTCTCTCAGGTGATCGGCGACGCTTTTGCCGTGGCCATAGTGGGCTATGCCATCAACATCTCTCTGGGAAAAACATTCGCCCTCAAACATGGCTACAAGGTGGATAGCAACCAGGTGAGGAACAACACACACACACTGTTGTGTGTCTTTGGACTTCCGAGAACAAAATGCAGCTCTTCCAGGGGTCTTGGACTGGAAACGGGAAACCAGAACGCTTCCGATACCAAAACCCTGTCCTGTTGCCTCCAGATTCTACACGGGAATTGTAAATCTGTTGATTTAAATTGAACATCTAATATGTTTGTGCGATATGTTTGTGCGAAAAAGGGTGTTTCTCTTGTGTCTTTATCGTCCCCATCTACAAGTCATTTTAAAATCAATTTCCTGAGATTGTCAGGCCTGGACTAAAATGAGGACAAAGATGCAGAGGATATACGTACAAGCGCACTTTGTTTTCTGATCCTCTTTGAAGAGTGAAAAAAAAACATTGGGCTATGAAAAAACTCTTACTAAGTACTGGCATAAATTGCTCGCGGACAATAATCTTCCTAATAAGAAAATACTCCAATAACGGGAGGGACACAAAACCACTAGAAACAAGGAAAATCCTAAAACATAAAACACTCCCGAAGGAGGGACGAAAACAGACTACACAAACACAAATAAAAGCTAGACTAGAAAACTTTAACAAACGCAAAATCACTCTCAAAGGAGGAAACAGAAAACAACTTACGTGGCGAAGCACAAAAAACTTTTGGAAAATTCAACTAGGACTGTGGATACGGGCTTAGGTGCACGGACGAAACACTTTGGCACAAGACAAAGGGGAGACGCAGACTATAAGCACATGAGGGTAATGGGGAACAGGTGGAAACAATCAGACGGTGACACATGAGGAAGGGCAAGTGACCTGAAACGAGAGGAGAGTTAGGCTTCAAAATAAAACAGGAAGTCACGAGACCAAACCCCAAGACAAGACAAACCTCACCGCGGTGTGACAGAGATATTTTATAATAAGTAAAGATATTTGATTGCCTGAACCTGTTAAGGAGTGGGCCAAAGATAATTATCCAAGTTGACCGTCTCACAGTGAAAACCATCACGTAACTCATCCAGGATTCACTAGTCTGACACATTCATGACGCTTCAGTTCCAGTACGTTTCATGTGCAGATGATCTGCACGAGATAGCAACAGCGTTGTACTTGTGATAACTGGTTGTGCAGCTGGCTGAAGTTCATGAGACGTGAAAGGAGCGACTCTAAAAGAACAGAAGAAGCTTATTCATCCTCCTCTGATTATTAATTCTTTGTGCCAAAACACGACCTGAGACTGAACTGCACTTGTTTTCCTTTTGTCAGAGCGTCAGGTCATGTCGTCAGTTTATGCGAAAATAATATGAATGCTCGCCTGGAAATAGACACACGCAAAGGAAGAGCCTTTAACAAGCTCTGCCTTACCCCCAACGCATTGTGATGGGAATGATCATTGGGAATGTTAAAGGCTTCTTGGTCGGACCCAATGTGTTGGCCCTGTCAACGCGATGCTACATAAAGAAATGTAATACAAGGTTGTGAGCATGCTCAGTGAGCTTATTTTCCTTTGTCGGTGTTAACACGTAGTAAACAGTAGTAAAGTAAGAGCTAATTATTAGTTTATTTATACAAATTTGATTTGTTAAATTGGACTTGTAGGTGGAGTATATTCAGACATCTCAGTGGCCTTTCAGGAACAGTATATATCCAAAGGGAGAGTTTTCTCATGCAAGAGACGTGATGAACAAGTTATGGCATCTACGAGCTCAAGACGATCCGCTCAAAGTACGTTGGTGTTGGTGTGCTTCGAGAAGGAGCAACAGGCTGTGTTTCAGGTCTGTTTCACTGATCTTTGCTGGTTGTTATGTTAAAGACGTCATCGTTTCTGAAACACTCCCATTTTACATAGTTATTAAAAGATCTGCGACCTTAAAAGAGATTTTCAAAAATATAACTTTTTTGGGAACTTAAAACCTTGTTTGCGTGTCGGCCAGACGCCAAAACGTAGAGGAAAATAGCCTGGTATAGGCTAATATATAGTATCGTGTAGACAGAGCTTGAGTCAGGTGGGAATATTCTGGATAGAACCTACCGGGTGGAACCATTACACCAATGAAGGGTTCTCTGTAGAACCTCACATCTGGATTAGATAGTAACATTACTGCTCCACTGCCCGTTTTAGTCGTCACTGCAAAACTTCAGTGAGTCTGCAAGTCGGTTTAGTTCAAATTGAAGTTAACACGCTACAATGGTCGTAATGGCAGCAATGCACTTTGAAAATGGCCGCCGCTCCAAGCACCCTACTGCGTTGATTTGAATGGGAAAGTCCATTCTACTCTTATTATATTTCAATGTGCAAAACATTCCTGGAATTGACACAGAAAAACTGCAGAAAACACAAAAAAATCAACAGCATGTTTTTCTTCTGAAGTTGTTCTACTGTTGTATTCATTAAAATATGAGTAAATGTGGTTGACTTGAAAAATCTTCCCCAGAAGCCTCCATGAGAAAATTAGAACAAGGTAAACAAATGACTGTACAGTACAGTTTTCTGCCAAATGTGTGTGTGTGTTTTCTTCTTTAAACTGAAACGTGTCCGTCTTGCTGTCAGGAGCTGGTTGCTTTGGGGCTCAGTAACACCATCGGCGGCTTCTTCCAGTGTTACTCTGTGACGTCCTCCCTGTCTCGCAGCCTCGTCCAGGAGAGCACAGGGGGCAAGACCCAGGTAAACACACACACACACACACACACACACACACACACACACACACACACACACACACACACTCTGGTTACACTTGATCCTCATGTTCAGCATGAGGCCCATTTATTGTACAATAAGTGTGTGTGTTTCGTCAGGTTGCGGGGTTGATTTCGTCCATCATCGTGCTCGTCACAGTTTTGAAAATAGGTTCTCTCTTTTCAGATCTCCCCAAGGTAACACTCTACTCTGTAATGGTCTCTCTCTCTCTCTCTCTCTCTCTCTCTCTCTCTCTCCAGACAATTTTTAATAACCAATAACGTCTATGTCTATGCAAAAACATCTGTGCGTTTGTGTTCCTCAGGCTGTCTTATCCACAATAGTGTTCGTGAATTTGAAGGGAATGTTCAAGCAGTTCACGGACGTGCCTCTGCTGTGGAAGACCAACAAGGTTGATCTGGTACGACTGTACAACCGTATAATTAATTTATAATTCAAGCGTAAACAGGTTTCAACTGGTGCTGAAAATAAAGCAAGCAAGAAAGTGCCTTGCAGTTCCTCAAATGGCCACTTGAGGCTACCAAAGAAAGTCAATCCCCATTGACTTCCATTTTTAAATACCCAACTTTAAAGCAGAAATATCTTTTTACTTATTGGTAAAAAAAAGCCAATTTTCTTGTTCAAGACAACTGTACAAGGGATACATTTTAATATGACTCCACCGTTAAGCTATATTAAAGCTAAAAGCTCTACATAACTTCCTTGAGTCAACGTATCGACAACGGTTCGTATAATAACTTCCGAAAAATAATTCGAAATTTTGTATAAATTTTTCTACGAAGGGCCAGAAACAAGTGTCTCCTTCAAAGTAAACTTCTGTCTTCACAGGAAACAACTTAGTTGGGTTCAGTTAAAGATCATCGTTTAGGTTAAAATAACGACAGAAGTGACGTTACTGAAGTATGCAAATTATGTGACAAGTAAATCAACTTTGGCTTCTCATTTCACACAAGGAAGGAACAGCAGTCTGCTGGACGAAAGCCTGGTTTTGTTTTCCATGTTGCAGTATGCAAGCCTGGCTATGACCTACAATCCTCTGCAATAGACGATATATGAGAGTTAAAAGCTCAAAGTTAAAAGCTGCATTCTCTCTCCTGACCAGCAGGGGGTGACTCCTCGAGTTGTATAGAAGTCTATGCTTCATGTGTTAACGCTGCATGATCTCTCCTGACCAGCAGGGGGTGACTCCTCTGGTTGTATAGAAGTCTATGCTTCATGTGTTAAAGCTGCATTCTCTCTCCTGACCACCAGGGGGTGACTCCTCTGGTTGTATAGAAGTCTATGCTTCATGTGTTAAAGCTGCATTCTCTCTCCTGACCAGCAGGGGGTGACTCCTCGAGTTGTATAGAAGTCTATGCTTCATGTGTTAACGCTGCATGATCTCTCCTGACCAGCAGGGGGTGACTCCTCTGGTTGTATAGAAGTCTATGCTTCATGTGTTAAAGCTGCATTCTCTCTCCTGACCACCAGGGGGTGACTCCTCTGGTTGTATAGAAGTCTATATAAATGACTCTACTTCTCTCTTGATGTATTCCCTCAGTAAACATTGTAAACATGAGTTTATGTCTCAATCTCTAGTTTCAAGTCTTCTTCAATACAGCATGATGTTCATTTAGTAAATTATGGTCATTTAGAGTCAAACAGACCATAAAGCAGAGGACGCTTTAGGGCGGGGCTACAAGGTGATTGACAGGTCAATACCACGGCGGCGTCCGGTCTGAGAGTTGTCCGTGTTTTCGTCTCATAGGGTTAATTAACCCTTTCACAGTGTGTTTTAATTTCAAGTTAATAGCAACATTTTGGTCAGATTCAGCTCTCGGTTGTACTTAGCTCCACCTTCTCTTGTCACCTTGTCAACCAAGATGGCGAGGTCTAAAATTCAGAATTCAAAACATCCACAAACCAACGGTTGACGTCAGGGAGATGACGCCCACTTCTTATGAACAGTCTTGGACTAAAAGTAAAGACCAACCGCAGTGTGATTCGTAAACAGTGATTGTGTGAAACCGTGTTGCCCTTTGACCTCGCTGACCCACGTCTCGGTGCTGCCCTCTAGCTGGTGTGGCTGGTCACGTTCATCAGCACCATCCTGCTCAACCTGGACATCGGTCTGGCTGTCTCCATCGGCTTCTCCATGCTCACCGTCATCTTCAGGACGCAACTGTAACTACTCACCACTAATAACAAATCATTGATGTAAATGCAGGAGCGGCAATAATAATAATAATAATAATAATGATAATAATATGTTTGTAATACTTTTCAGCCCCCGCTACTCTATCTTGGGCCACGTTGCAGGCACTGACCTGTATTTGGACACGGAAACCTACAAGGAGGTAAGAGTCCTATTGATCCAGAGTTGAAGGGTTTAGCCTTATAGTGTCACTAGCCGTGTTCCCGTGACATATTTTCATGCACATTTTGAAATACCGCCTGAGAAAAGCTGAAAGGAAACGTAAAAATATGATAACCTCCTCAATTGCTTGCTTGAAGTGTTTTTTTTGCTTTTGTCCGAAAAAATAGTTCTGACGCAGCAAACATTTAAACTCACACGACTGAGTGGATGTCTTCTGCTGTCAATGTCTTCTCTGATATACATTTAAATTATCTTTGTCTCCGGACAGCCAGACCTCTCTCCATTGTTCTTTCGTAGATGGTTAGATTCAGTCCAACTTTCATTAAGTGGAAGGAAACAATCCATTCAGTGAAACAATACCTCGGGCAGTTACAAAGTGCAGATGAAGGCAGACCATGGCGGGCCTCTCTGATCTCCTCTTCTCCGTGATGTGTCCCTGCAGGCTAAAGAGATCCCAGGAATTAAAATCTTCCGTTCCTCGTCGACCATTTTCTACACCAATGCTGATATGTACTTGGAGGCCCTGCAGGAGAAGGTGCGTATCCACACCGAACATGCTTTTGATTACAGGATTGTAATCCCCATGTCCGCTGTCCACAGCAGCCCTTAAATGCTTCCAGTCGTCTCTCTTGCTCTCTTCTCTCTTTAATGTGATGCGTTTATGTTTTAGAGCGGAATTGAAATCGGGAAGCTGCTGACGGCGAAGAAGAAACGGGACACAAAGCTGAAGCGCGAACAAAAGAAAGCTAAAAACGAAGCAAAGAAACAAGTATGGTATCGCAAGAAGCCTCAAATCACACAACTGGTAGCTTTGATGAGAACGGATGAGTCACCTGGAGTTATATTTCACTCTTCAGCAGAGTAAAGCAGCGAGCCACCTGCCCGACGGCAAACTCCCGAAGACGACGGCTGAGAGGAAAGTCTCCTCCGGACAGAACGGACACCGTCAAGGAGACGCTGTCATCTCCAGCCAGATGGAAACCTCCATGAACGGACGCGTGAACCAGGCCTACCAGCACGATGCGGCCGCAGCAGACCTAGATGTGTTTGGGGGTGAGGGGACGCCCCGCGGGTCGGCCACGCACAGCGTCATCCTGGACGTCTCCACCACCAGCTTCGTGGACACGGTCGCCGTGAAGACCTTGAAAAATGTTTGCGTCTTGATTTTATGCCATCGTCAGATATTTAAATGAGGAAATCAAAACAGGCATGAAGTGGGATGCGTGTGTGTGTTTACAGATATTCAGGGACTTTGGAGAGATTGATCTGGACGTCTATCTCGCCGGCTGCCAAGGTAAGCGCACGCACACGAATAAAATGACACCAAACCTGACGTCCTCGGCTTTGAGGCTTCAGATACAAAACAAATAGAACTTATTTAGTTGGGAGAAGATGATTAAATATGTGTCATCATATACATAGCTTGACTTCTACAAGCTGCACTAGACTGGACCTCCATTCCAGGGACCATTACAGAACTACAAAGGGACTATTAGGGAATATGTATATGTGCACAGCATGCATGGTGGAGCAGCTGGTGTATACAGTTGTGTGAAAAAGTGCATGCCCCCTTCCTGATTTCTTATCTTCTTGCATGTTTGTCACACTTGCATGTTTCAGATCAAACAAATTTAAATATTAGACAAAGATAACACAAAATGTAGTTTTTAAATGAAGGTTTTTATTATTAAGGGGGAAAAAAATCCAAACCTACATGGCCCTGTGTGAAAAAGTGATTGCCCCCTAAACCTAATAACTGGTTGTCCGCCCTTAGCAGCAACAACTGCAATCAAGCGTTTGCGATAACTGGCCATGAGTCTTTTACAGCGCTGTAGAGGAATGTTGGCCCACTCATCTTTGCAGAATTGTTGTAATTCAGCCACATTGGAGGGTTTGAGCATGAACCGCCTTTTTAAGGTCATGCCACAGCATCTCAATCGGATTCAGGTCGGGACTTTGACTAGGCCACTCCAAAGGCTTCATTTTGTTTTTCTTAAGCCGTTCAGAGGTGGACTTGCTGGTGTGTTTTGGATCATTGTCCTGCTGCAGAACCCAAGTGCGCTTCAGCTTGAGGTCACCAACAGATGGCCGGACATTCTCCTTCAGGATCTTTTGGTAGACGGAAGAATTCATGGTTCCATTTACCACAGCAAGTCTTCCAGGTCCTGAAGCAGCAAAACAGCCCCAGACCATCACACTACCACCACCACCACACTTTACTGTTGGTATGATGTTCCTTTTCTGAAATGCCGTGTTACTTTACACCAGATGTAACGGGACATACGCCTTCCAAAAAGTTCAACTTTTGTCTCGTCAGTCCACAGAGTATTTTCCCCAAAGTCTTGGGGATCATTAAGATGTTTTCTGATAAAACTGAGACGAGCCTTTATGTTCTTTTTGCTCAGCAGTGGTTTTCGTCTTGGAACTCTGCCATGCAGGCCATACAGTCTCTTTCTCATGGTGGAGTCATGAACTCTGCCATACAGTCTCTTTCTCATGGTGGAGTCATGAACTCTGCCATACAGTCTCTTTCTCATGGTGGAGTCATGAACTCTGCCATACAGTCTCTTTCTCATGGTGGAGTCATGAACTCTGCCATACAGTCTCTTTCTCATGGTGGAGTCATGAACTCTGCCATCAGGCCATACAGTCTCTTTCTCATGGTGGAGTCATGAACTCTGACCTTAATTGAGGCAAGTGAGGCCTGCAGTTCTTTGGATGTTGTTCTGGGGTCTTTTGGGACCTCTTGGATGAGTCGTCGCTGCGCTCTTGGGGTAATTTTGGTCGGCCGGCCTCCTGGGAAGGTTCACCACTGTTCCATGTTTTCTCCATTGGTGGATAATGGCTCTCACTGTGGTTCACTGGAGTCCCAAAGCTTTAGAAATGGCTATGTAACCTTTTCCAGACTGATAGATCTCAATGACTTTGTTTCTCATTTGTTCCTGAATTTCTTTGGATCGCAGCATGACGTCTAGCTTTTGAGGATCTTTTGGTCTACCTCACTTTGTCAGGCAGGTCCTATTGAAGTGATTTCTTGATTGAGAACAGGTGTGGCAGTAATCAGGCCTGGGTGTGGCTAGAGAAATTGAACTCAGCTTTCCAAAGATGTGATAAACCAGTTAATGTATGTTTTAACAGGGGGGGCAATCACTTTTTCACACAGGGACATGTAGGTTTGGATTTGTTTTCCCTTAATAAAAACCTTCATTTAAAAACTGCATTTTGTGTTTACTTGTGTTATCTTTGTCTAATATTTAAATTTGTTTGATGATCTGAAACATGTAAGTGTGACAAACATGCAAAAAGATAAGAAATCAGGAAGGGGCATGCACTTTTTCACACAACTGTATCTATATATCTGTGTATATATATATATATATATATATATATATACATATATATATATATATATATATATATATATATATATACGTATGTGTATACAGCGTGCGTGGTGGAGCAGCTGCAGGCGGCAGGCTTCTTCTCCTCCTCCCTCCCAAAGAGCCGGCTGTTTGTCAGCGTTCACGACGCTGTGCTTCACGTTCTGCAGACGCCGGGCCGGACGGACTTCGTTGTCGTGAGTTCATGCTGAAATATGAATCGACTCCTTGTCGTTGATGTTGTGTATCCTACCATGTTTCCTTCCCTTCAGCCCTGAATCCTTCTCCTCCTCTCTTCTTCTTTTTCTCCAGGATGTGTCCTGCAGCACTCGGATGTAACCAGCAGGGGTCAGACTGTTCATCTTCCTCCTCCTCCTCCTCCTCCTCTGAGGCTGCTGCATTGCTCACAACTGGTCGTCATCGTCTCCTCCCTCTCCCACTCCCTCCCTCCCTCCCTCCCTGCCTCCTCCCTCTCTCACTCCCTCCTCCCTCCCTCCCTCTCTCCTTCCCTCCCTTCCTCCCTCCTCCCTCCCTTTTCAGTTGGTGGGAGAATGCACCGCCTTGACATGGCGGCCGGTTGCCTTGGAAATGCAGGGAGCCGTTGCCGTGACAACAGGCTCTTTGTGACCCTGATGAAACATCATCACGTCACTGCAGACAGACGAGGAGGAAGAGCCGCTGGACTAATGGGAGTCTGTCTTTATAGAGCGAGTGAAAGGTTGACAGAGGGGCCACAGGGTCCGTCTGTCAAGCTACACCCTCCACCCGACGCATAACCAAGCCATAAGATGTCAACACACACACACAGACACACACACACACACACACACACACACACACACACACACACACACACACACAGGAATTCTTTAAATCAACAGCGACTGGCTCCGGAAGCTGCTGGAGTATTGCAGATATGGTGTTATGTTTCAAAGGAGCAGGACGGTGTATTTATAGTCTGACTCTCTTCTTTCTTCTCTCGTTGGGGTCCGTCTGCTCTCAGAGGCTCAACGCTGCGTTCATCTTATCTAAGATCACCCAAACACGTGGCTCCCAGCCATGAAACCGCTGGTTTGGGTTTTTTACTGTCAATGTATCTGAAAAATTTTTGTGCAACGATATTTGTAAAAATTGTAAAAAGTGACACTCCTAAATCCCAGTCTCATGTCTCATGTCTCATGAGGGCCAGTCTCATGAGGGCCTGTCTCATGAGGGCCGGTCTCATGTCTCATGAGGCCCAGTGTCATGTCTCATGTCTCATGAGGGCCAGTCTCATGTCTCATGAGGGCCGGTCTCATGTCTCATGAGGGCCGGTCTCATGTCTCATGTCTCATGAGGGCCGGTCTCATGTCTCATGTCTCATGAGTGCCAGTCTCATGTCTCATGTCTCATGAGGGCCAGTCTCAGGTCTCATGTCTCATGAGGGCCGGTCTCATGTCTCATGAGGCCCAGTCTCATGTCTCATGTCTCATGAGGGCCGGTCTCATGTCTCATGTCTCATGAGGGCCAGTCTCATGTCTCATGAGGGCCGGTCTCATGTCTCATGTCTCATGAGGGCCAGTCTCAGGTCTCATGTCTCATGAGGGCCGGTCTCATGTCTCATGTCTCATGAGTGCCAGTCTCATGTCTCATGTCTCATGAGGGCCAGTCTCAGGTCTCATGTCTCATGAGGGCCGGTCTCATGTCTCATGAGGCCCAGTCTCATGTCTCATGAGGGCCGGTCTCATGTCTCATGAGGCCCAGTCTCATGTCTCATGTCTCATGAGGGCCGGTCTCATGTCTCATGTCTCATGAGGGCCAGTCTCATGTCTCATGTCTCATGTCTCATGAGGGCCAGTCTCATGTCTCATGAGGGCCGGTCTCATGTCTCATGAGGGCCAGTCTCATGTCTCATGTCTCATGAGGGCCAGTAAACATAACTAAGTATTTCTGTTTCTGATAAAATACTTGATTATCGTTAATAAAGAGGGTGAGCCCCTGCATGAGGACACGGTGACTCATCAGGTGACTCATTGGGTGACTCATCAGGTGAACTTTGGGGAGGTCTGGGCTGACCATCACATATAAATGATCAACCTGCAGACGTCAGCGATCCTCAAACAGGTTCCTTGGATCCTCAAACAGGTTCCTTGGATCAACAGCTCCATGTCAGGTGTTGAATGTGTAGAACACACAGATCTCCTCGAGGTGCTTCTGGTTCCACCTGAGCTCAGGATCTCTTTGGCTCCACCACATGTAACGTCATCCAACCAGAATAGTTTGTACATAAACTAAAGTTTAGTTTGAATAGGAATGAGACTGTAAATAAAGAGTCATGAAACACATCATCTTTATCTGGTCCTTTATTGCATCAAGTGTCCAGCCTCCTGCTCTGTTGTCCAGCTCTCCTTCTCTTAAGGTGGAAACACTGATCATCATATACAGTTAACACTGATTCACAGACCCTACGGTACACTGGATGCGTAAGTAACTTCACAACACACAGATGGAAGTGATGCTTTGTCTCTTTTGCATTATTAGTTGTTTTTTAACAAATGGAAGGTGTTTTAGTTTTTTTTACAGTTAATTGAGAGAATACAGATGTCACATGTAAATGAACACACACACACACACCATGGCATCTCAGCAGCAGATTTAGAGACTTTCATCAGAACATCTTTTTCCCCTCATGTCGGGACGGATGAGCTGAACAGAAAAGGGAAGATATCACGACTACGCCGGACACTCACAGGACGAGACGGCACAAAGGCTGGGGGGGGGGTTGTGTGGTTAGGGTTTGTGGGGTTAGGGGGTTGGGGGGTTTGGGGGGTTAGTGGGTTAGGGGGGGTCGGCGAGGTAGAGTCAGAAAAAGCGGAGCAGAGGGTGATCGGTTGATGTGACTTGGGGTGTCTTTCAGTTCTTCTCCCATCTAATCTTTGGTCCGTTCATCCGGGGTCTTTAAAAAAAACAGTTGGTGTGTGTGTGTGTGTGTGTGTGTGTGTGTGTGTGCCCATCAGATCACACTTTCAAACAGAAGCGTGCTCTTGGTTCCTGCCGGCGGCAGCAGCTTGGCCTCGCTCTCCGGCGTCAGGTACTCCAGGTGGTGCCGGCCCCACACCGGGGTGGTCAGGTGCCGCCACCGCTGCACGGAGAAAAGACACAACGGACGGACGCTTCAGCCGTCTCTCAATGAGTGACGATGCAAATGGTGCACAGCAGGAGAGGGAGGGCATACTGACCTCCCGCAGAGACCCTTTGCAGCGCAGCAGCTTGTAGAGCACGGTGACGGGGATGCAGAGCATGGAGGACAGGGCCAGAGCCCAGCCCAGCGCCTCGCCCCACCAGGGGTACGTGTACACGCTGTTGTAGGTCAGTGGCTTGTAGTTCACCACGTGGAACAGGAACACCGCCTGGATGCGGAAAACAACGTCAGCTATTTGCAAAACGTGTGCAAACGTGTCAACAAAACATGCAGAACTCACCGCACAGACGAAAGGCGTGACGTAGGACCAGCACCACTTCATGTAGGGCAGCGGCTGGTAGCCGATCATACGAGCCACGTCGTCCATGAACCGGTCTGCGCCTGACACGAGCCACACGGACGCCGGGGTTCGTTATGCAGTTGAAGGGCATTTGCAACACGACAAACAAAACAAAACAGAAACAGTCGTGCATTTTATTTTATTTTGCATGAAGAGTTTGTGTTGTTTGTATCGGGATTGATCCTTCGCTAAGCCCCGCCCCCTCAAACGCAGACTGGCCAATCACATTGTCGCATCGATCCAGCTCCAGTGGGTTTGTGTAATAGTGAGGTTCAGAGATATTTAAGTTTATAAAACGTTAGTGGCGCTACAGTGTGGGCTCCATGGTAACGCGGCTCTGGCGGCAGGAGGGGGGCGGGGCTTAACGAAAGGTCGTCAGTCGTGCGGTATTGTCTCACCATAGACCCATGCAATCACCACACACTCCCAGAAGGCCTGCCACAGCAGAGTGAGGCCACTGGCCGAGTAGTAGTCAAACAGCTGGAAGACATACATCCCTCCCTGACGGAAAACAGAGAGAGTCTGAATCAAGAGCATCCTGCCAATACTTCATGTATTACTCGTATACATGAAGTATACATGAAGTATACTAATAGTATACTAATACTTCCTGCCAATACTTCACGTGTGACCCATTTACACCGTTAGGGCTTTCGTCCCGTTTCGCCGTGTCTAACTACGCGTTAGCTACACTTTTTATAGACACATTAAAATCATCTGCAGCAGCAATAAACAATCTCACGCTCGGCCGGGAGACTTTGTTTGCGTGTTAATCTGTCGTGTTTGTGAGGAATCAAAGCAAGCGAGCTGATCGGGGAGACCTGGTGTACCTCAGTGACCATAGACAAGTCGATCAGGAAGCAGATGAAGCAGCAGATGGCCGCCACCACCTCTCGCCGCAGGGAGCCCAGGGCAGATTTAGGCGGCAGCATGTCCATTATTCCCGTTATCAAACCCTCCACGCCTACGAACTAGAATAAGAGGGAGACAGCAAACAACAAATTCAAAAACAAAGTGCATAACCGATCCGACTTCATCAGTACCGATACCATACCAGTGTTTAGTCAATCAGCTGTTGGCCTCACTGGGTTTTATTGGAAAGACTTTTTTCAGAAGGTATGGTTCATGTTGTTTTCTTGTTTCTTGTGAATCTTTAATCTCATAAATTCACGACTTTAATCTCGCGAATTACAGATTTGTTTTCTCTATTACGACGTTGCAGGCTTGATTTGAACATACCTTTTTCAACTTGGTAAAGAAAAAGGTATGTAGGTATACATTATTATTAAAATAATAAATCTTAAACCAGAAATTGTTATAATGTATAACGTCAACAAAAAAACCCTGAATGGAATCGATCGATATCCGAGTAAGAAGTAAGAATGTCTACGTCTTTACAGAGTCACATTTCAAACAGCTGACAGGAGAACAGCTGGGCGGCTATTTTTACACCGATTACACCGCACAAGCAGGGGATAATGTGGAGAAAAAAGAGAGAGAGACAGAGAGAGATAGACAGAGATGGAGAGAGAGACAGAGAGAGAGAGATGGAGAGAGAGAGAGATGGAGAGAGAGAGAGAGGGAGAGAAAAACAGAGAGAGAGCGAGATGCAGAGAGAGACAGAGAGAAACAGAGAGAGAGAGAGAGATGGAGAGAGAGAGGGAGAGAGAGAGAGCGACAGAGAGAGAGAGGGAGAGAGAGCGACAGAGAGAGAGAGAGAGAGAGAGAGAGAGAGAGAGAGAGAGAGCGAGAGAGAGAGGGAGAGAGAGAGAGAGAGGACATGAATGGTGGAGAGCAGACAGACTCTCTGTGTGAATGGAGACAGAAGCTCATTGACGAACTCCCCGGCTGTAAAACAATGATGTCACCGGCTGAGAGGCTGTTACTGGACTGTTAGAGTGAGAAGAATGGAAGAGGGAGTAAAGAAATTACATGTTTCTGTAGCTCTACATGTTCATGTAGAGGAGCTCTCTGGCCTACATGTTCATGTAGAGGAGCTCTCTGGTCTACATGTTCCTGTAGCTCTACATGTTCATGTAGCTCAACATGTTCCTGTAGCTCTACATGTTCAGGTAGAAGAGCTCTCTGGTCTACATGTTCATGTAGCTCTACATGTTCATGTAGAGGAGCTCTCTGGTCTACATGTTCATGAGGAGCTCTCTGGTCTACTTGTTCCTGTAGCTCTACATGTTCAGGTAGAGGAGCTCTCTGGTCTACATGTTCATGTAGCTCTACATGTTCATGTAGAGGAGCTCTCTGGTCTACATGTTCAGGTAGAGGAGCTTTCTTGTCTACATGTTCCTGTAGCTCTACATGTTCCTGTAGAGGAGCTCTCTGGTCTACATGTTCCTGTAGCTCTACATGTTCATGTAGCTCAACATGTTCCTGTAGCTCTACATGTTCAGGTAGAAGAGCTCTCTGGTCTACATGTTCATGAGGAGCTCTCTGGTCTACATGTTCATGTAGCTCTACATGTTCAGGTAGAGGAGCTCTCTGGTCTACATGTTCATGTAGCTCTACATGTTCATGTAGAGGAGCTCTCTGGTCTACATGTTCAGGTAGAGGAGCTTTCTTGTCTACATGTTCCTGTAGCTCTACATGTTCCTGTAGAGGAGCTCTCTGGTCTACATGTTCCTGTAGCTCTACATGTTCATGTAGCTCAACATGTTCCTGTAGCTCTACATGTTCAGGTAGAAGAGCTCTCTGGTCTACATGTTCATGAGGAGCTCTCTGGTCTACATGTTCATGTAGCTCTACATGTTCAGGTAGAGGAGCTCTCTGCTCCACACGAGTGGCTCCAGAGTGTAACCCTCTGGTTCTGATGGAGTCTCGTCACCTGGCTGTCGAGGCCCAGGATGAGCAGCATGAAGAAGAACAGGGCCGCCCACAGCGGCGCCAGAGGCATCAGCGTCACGGCCTTGGGGTACGCGATGAAGGCCAGGCCGGGACCTGAGGGCCACACACGAGCATCAGTGGAGTACTGTGTATAAGTATAACGTAGAGAAACCGATACTACTTGCTGATGATCCATATTAACAGATACAGACCCCTTGTTGTTTGATTACATCAGCTGGTCTACGAGGATGCAGACTATTTATTTATAAAATGATTTCAAAGTCAGTAAAACATAAAACATTCTAAATGTTGTACTTTTACTTTGTTGTAGTAATGTATAGTGTTTATTCTTCATAAAACACACAATTAAAATGATAAGTAAATAACAGATATTATTGTATAGTCGTTCTTGGTGCTGATGAAGTGTAATGATGACCCTAACCCTAACCCTGATGAAGTGTAACGATGAGCTCAGAAGTTAAACTTCATAATTCATCTCCAATATCTATTTTATATTCATGTGAAAACATCTGGATTTATTCTAGTTTATCACCAACACTACATTTTACTAGATTACATGTGAACGCATCATGAGAACGTTATCATCTACCTTCAGACAGTACTCATTTTCACTGAGCAGAGCCTGAACGCATCATCATATAACTGAAGGGAACCTCCGCTGGTTCTCCATTAGCGGTGCTGCTAACATTGCTATTAATGTTGCTAGCTCTCCTCCTGTTGGTCTAAACACTGATTGGTTGTTTACAAAGTCACATGATCAGAGATCAGAGACTAGAGAAACATCCAAGATGTCCTGATCACATGTTCTACTGGTCACATGATCACATGTTCTACTGGATAATGGAGGAGAAAACTTGATTTCACATTTAGGGCTAAATTGGGTCATTGATCTGTGAGGGGGGTCAGAAGGGATCAGGGATGAATAACGGTCCGTTACACCACTAATACACACTGCACTCGAGAAGATTCTTCTTACCGCTCTCAGCTACCTTACTGATGTCCACGCCTTGCTCTGCAGCCATGAAGCCCAGCACAGAAAACACCACAAAGCCTGCAAAGAAACTTGTTCCGCTGTTGATCATAGCCAGTAAGAATGCATCCCTAGAGAGAAACAGAGCGGGGGAGAGGATTAGCATGACTGTACGTCATGTTACATTTACATCATGTACATTTCATCCTGTCTGGAACAACAGGTGAATTGTTGTGGCCCAAAATGTGTTTTGCGAGTTCACAGTGACCTTTGACCACCAACAATAGCCAGTTCATCTTTAAATCCAGGTGGACGTTTGAGAACCAATTTGAAGAAATTCCTTCCAGGCGTTCATCACCAGAATATGATGGTAAGTCACGACCTGGTGTAGAATATACCATCTCTTTCCATCAGATGGATCCAGCCGTTCGTGCACACGTTCAGCATACCTCTCTACTGATGACGTCATTAAGAAAGTTGGTGCAACTTCTGATTTCTCTTAAACCTTCTCTTCAATCCAAGAATGCGTTGCTTGGCAACACGTTGATTGTTTGGCAGCGAGACCGCTCAACCCTGCATCCTTGAAGGGGGACCATCCTGATGGCATACGGTCCGTTTCCATGGCTGTTGACTACTCTCCAAGGCTCAAGCATGTTGGAGGCGTTGGTACCTATTAACAACTCCACGTTAGCTTGAACGCTAGGAACGCTAACACCATCCAAGTATGGCCACATGTCCAAATCCCCCTCTTTGATGATGTTATCAGTGCTTACCGGCATCCTCTTCTGGGAATAGACCTCTGGTCTATCATAGAACCTTTTCCCAGTGAGACTTGAAATCTTCACATCAGTCAACATGCAGCTGGAAACTGTTGCTCCTGTTGCGCCTGTGGTTCTTACGTGGATTTGGGTTTTCCTTCCATTCAGATTAAGCCTCCTCGTCGGGTTTTGTGAACAAATGTCACTGTACTGCCTGGATCTAGAAAAGCATATGTCTGTATGACTTTGTCTCACTATATGACCACATGTGCTCTACTCAACTGATGGTTCTTTTGGCTTCTTTGGAGTCTATGTTGGCGGCTTTCTCTCTTTGGCGGATGTGAAGAACCCTGGGATGCTTTCGGATGCACGCCTTGAAGTCGAGCGCTCAGATGCTCAATGCGAAGGCGGAAAGTTGTCCCTGTGTGTCTTCGTCTCTTCTCTTCCTATTGAGAGCAACCCGAACAAAAGCCGGTGTTCTTTGCAGATGAACTACTTTGTCGTTTATCATGATTAAACTTCTTCTTGATTCTTCAATGTTCCAACGGTAGCAACAGAAGTTGCAAAACAGTTTTCTTTGAATCTTGGCTTCAATTCAGATTTCATCCTGTTCACATTTGTTTCCTGTATGAAGTTTGTGGGTTCTGAAACATTGGGTCACACACTATTTTGACTTTGCGCTCCATGAATAGGACAACATCAATGAACTATTTTGGTTGACCTCTTGTGTACCGAATTAATACTGTCTCCGCTTGCTTTACGCTCCACACAATGTGCAAAGGCTCTGGTAAATGTTCTGTACTTAAGAAAAAATGAAAATGAAGTGCTAGTAAATGAGAGGCGTGTTGTTGGATAAGCAGTGTTGATATTTCATTTTGCCTTTGCAGTAGGTTGCTGATGTTTCATCATTTCCTTTAAGAGAGAATTTAGGCTTTGTTAGCTACACATTAGGGTGATGATCCGACAGACCTATACTTTCTCGCCTCTCACGTTTCCATGGATAGCGGCTGTGTCTGGAGCCAGTCCTGCCTCCTAGGCCCTCCCTCCTGCCTCCTAGGCCCTGCCTCCTGGGCCTTGCCTCCTGCCTCCTGGGCCCTGCTTCCTGCCTCTTGCCTCCTGCCTCCTGGGCCCTGCCTCCTGCCTCCTGGGCCCTGCCTCCTGCCTCCTGGGCCCTGCCTCCTGTCTCCTGTCTCCTGTCTCCTGCCTCCTGGGCCCTGTCTCCTGTCTCCTGGGTCCTGCCTCCTGGACCCTGCCTCCTGCCTCCTGGACCCTGTCTGCTGGGCCTTGTCTCCTGCCTCCTGGGTCCTGCCTCCTGTCTCCTGCCTCCTGTCTCCTGCCTCCTGGACCCTGCCTGCTGGACCCTGCCTGCTGGACCCTGCCTGCTGGACCCTGCCTGCTGCCTCCTGTCTCCTGCCTCCTGTCTCCTGCCTCCTGCCTCCTGGACCCTGCCTGCTGGGCCTTGTCTCCTGGGCCTTGTCTCCTGCCTCCTGCCATGGTGGCCCTGCTGATGCCCCTCCTCTCTCCTGCTGCTGACATGGATCGTGGTTATCTGGATCGTGGTCCATGTCTACTCATTATATGAATAATGAAGTCATGTGACCTGGTGGAGTTCCTCTATAGACTAACATGAAGTCATGTGACCTGGTGGAGTTCCTCTATAGACTAACGTTAGCTTCTTACTTTACACTTCAAACATCATAAAAGTGATGTTCATTTGTAAAGATTATCTTGATGAACAAAGTGTAAATATCATAAATGTTTCTTTTCGCGGACACAGAATGATGCCAACTTCCTGTTGGTCTACACAAATACATCATCCCTGCAGTTCTCTTTTGTGCGCAATATTACAATATGCTCTAACATGAGGCTCACGTAGGACACAGCAGACGAGAGTGGATTGAGAGGAGAGGATCAATAGCAATTTCTCTGAAAGCTGCTGTCGTCTCTGTACTTTGCCAATTGGTCTGTCGAGTCTGAGAGCGGAGAGAGTGAAAGCAAACCTCCTCTGCAATTACATAGAAATACATCTAATATTATAAAGATGCATCAATGCAATTCTCATTGAAGTACGAGAAACCACCCCCACTTTCTGACGTGAATGAAGCGAATGAAGCGAATGGCGCGAATAAACCACAAATAGTCGAGCGAGTAAACTCACGCGAGTAAAGCGTTGTGAAAATTCGCTTTGCTTTTGGTGTGGACGTAGCATAACTACGTCCACTTCCTAACCCTTCAAAATCTGCGACCTGCTTTTGTGAACCTAAGACCTTTGGTAAACCAATTTCCATCACCAAAACAGTTCGACAACCTGAGTAAAGTTATGTTTTCCCAAGAGATATGAAGAATTTCCAATATCGAGATTCAATTGTTCAGCTTTAGGGCCATATTATCTTTACACTTGGGCCTTAGGACAATGGTGCCTCATTATATAGAGAGCTGAGATTGTTCTGCAATTTTTGATGTAAAACACATGGGTATCTATCATATGCAAGTGCCTTTAAAAAGGTGAATTTAAGAAATTATGTAAAATCGAGAAAATGACTCCCGAATCCAGAGGGTTAAATAATGTCTATGGTGTGGAGGTCGTTTTCTGAAACTATTGGACAAGTACTTCTGACGGGGTGACTGACTTGTGATCCAATAAGCTCCACTGCTAGTTCATGTTTGTGGTTTAAAGTGAACAAGACCCAAAATTGTCTTATACATGCAGTTTGTTTACACACCACCAGCTATTCCTGGGCTACTGTGTGTGTGTGTGTGTGTGTGTGTGTGTGTGTGTGTGTGTGTGTGTGTGTGAACAGAGCCGAGCTGACATACCTCAGGATCTGAACTCATCTCTCAACTTCCAATTAAGGTCAAGAGAAGACAACGTCTGACGGCGGGCGGCTCCTCCTATTATGAGCATTCCAAACATCCATTTACAAACAGATATATATCTGACTCTGGAGGGTGAACTCATGCACGCTCATCAACCCGCCCACCAGAACCAGCATCAGTGAGGCCAGCTGGTGCTGAAAGCAGAACGGATCCTTTATTACAGCAGTTCATCTCTCCAGCCTCTCAGAGAGCATCACAGAATGATAAAGGAAAACCAGAGCTTGTTCCATATTCAGGGCTTAATGGCGCTGCGGTTCTTCCTCCCAACATATTCACTTCTATTTTGATCACTTTGCGTCTGAGATGTGAGTGTTGTGCTCGGAAGTCTCACAGAGTACTCACCTCTAATGGGTGTTCCAGTTGGTGATTAATGTGTAACTTTCTGACTGAGTCCACCCACTGCGCCACAGTTGAAGAGATTAAACCACGCCTACTTCTACTATCTTAAAGGTGTATGACCCTCCGAGGACATTCTGGCTTTCATCTGTTTATTATTGCGGCGTTTTGTGATCAAAGACATTATCTTAAATTGATAAATTTCTATTATATAAATAAAAGTGGTGGTATTTCATCAAATCGTTATTTTTCTGTCAAACATGTACTGATACATTGCAACAGGTATGATGAAGAAAGAAGGGAATTAATAACGGGACTAATTGATGGAAAACACAAGATTACATCGGAAAGGTACGCAATCTTCTTATCAATTATGCAAGAGTAGTGTTTTTTCTCTCTCTTTCCTGCCCATCTACTGCTTCACCGTCCAGTAGGTGGCAGTAACTCACCGATAAGATGGTGAAGACGGCATTATTAAAACTTGAAACATGGTGAAATTAGCTCGCTAACTAGCCAACTAGCAAGGCGCTAAATGGGTAGAAATTGGACACTTTCATGTTTCATCCACACACTCAGTCGCTCTTGTCACAGCGTTGGAAAGCACATATCTGTCTCCAGATAGTCATTAACTCTGATTCAACAGATGTTGTGATAAACTGATAGATTAATTTAAAGTCCCAGACAGAAAACCTCACCTGGTCTCACAACGCACTGCAGAACATTAAAAAAGCACAGTAGCGACTGTACTTCCTAACAAGGCTGTTACACATCAGAGCTGACTAGGATGACATGTGGTGTTACCCAAGGCTCAATACTGGGGCCTCTTCTGTTCAACATCTACATGCTTCCACTGGCTCAGATTATGAAAAACAACAGCGTGTGTTATCATAATTATGCAAACGACACACACATCTACATAACCAGGGGACTTATAGTCCCATACAAGGGCTGGTAACATAACTATATCACCAGGGGACTATGATCCCATACAAGGGCTGGTAACATAACTATATCACCAGGGGACTATGATCCCATACAAGGGCTGGCTAAATGCATTGAAGAAATCAACAACTGGATGTGCCAGAACTTTCTTCAATTAAATAAAGATAAAACAGAAGTCATTGTTTTTGGTCCCAAGGATGAACGATTGAAAGTCAGCGCTCAGCTTCAATCACTGATGTTAAAAACCTCAAATCAAGTCAGAAATCTAGTAGTTATGGATTCAGACCTCAACCTGAACAGCCATATCAAGACAATTACAATATCAGCCAACTATCACCTGAAGAATATATCAAGAGTTAGAGGAGTTATGTCTCACAGGATCTGGAGAAACTTGTCCATGCATTTATCTTCAGTAGACTTGACTACTGTAACGGTGTGTTCACAGGTCATTTATCTTCAGTAGACTTGACTACTGTAACGGTGTGTTCACAGGTCATTTATCTTCAGTAGACTTGACTACTGTAACGGTGTGTTCACAGGTCATTTATCTTCAGTAGACTTGACTACTGTAACGGTGTGTTCACAGGTCATTTATCTTCAGTATACTGGACTACTGTAACGGTGTGTTCACAGGTCATTTATCTTCAGTATACTGGACTACTGTAACGGTGTGTTCACAGGTCATTTATCTTCAGTATACTTGACTACTGTAACAGTGTGTTCACAGGTCATTTATCTTCAATATACTGGACTACTGTAACGGTGTGTTCACAGGCCTTTGTAAAAAGTCTGCAGCTGATTCAGAATGCTGAACGTCATTTTTTTGGTTTATCTCTCCCACAGTTGTCAGTGATGCAGGGAGACTGTGCCTTTACCAGACAAGGTTCATATGTCCCAGGAACGGGTGGGCCGAAGAACAAGTGTCTAGCTCTATTATAATTATTTTATTCATTTTTTATTGATGATTCCCTCATTTTTCACAAATTTTGTAGCCTTTTTTTAGCGTCCCCCCATGATACCTGTTTTTTCATTTTTTGAGAAGTTATATAGGATAAAATAAAAGAGTACTTCAATTTGCTTTGTATTGTTGTATTTTAATATATTTTGTTGAGAAGTATTTTTTATCAGGTAAATTATATCGGGTGAAAATCACCCGACGTTAGTGATAGTGTGACTATTTATAACGTTAGTGTTCTAGGGTTAAGCCTAAAGTTTTAAGTTATTGTAATTCTGTATATGGAGTAACTGTCTGTTAACTGTACATATGACAATAGAATATCTTGAATCTTGAATCTTGAGAGAACATAGATGATTATTTTGGACGATTATTTCATGACATAGATTTGTCCCAAATGGTGGAATCGATCTCAGAACTGAACATTGAAGCTGATTTAAAACAGTAGATGGTGTTTTGAGCCACTTCCAGCCATGACATGTACATCAACAGCAGCATAGATGTGTTTCATCACAGCAGAGTCACATCTGGTAGTTTACAGCTTCATAAGTCTGCAGTTTTTGGTAGAAAATGAACTGATCTTTGGAACTCTCTGTCAACACTGTTTGTTTGATTCTCGTACTCAAGCTACAGTCGACACGCACGAGTTCTGGCTAACGGTGTTGATGTTGGCCTCCGTCCAGCGACAGTGGTGTCTGCTGTTGTGTTGTGCGTAAACTCACTGGTAACAGTCGTTATGGAAGCGGTTGTAGCTTCCCAGCGCGGTCAGGGCGCCCAGTCCGATGGCGTAGGAGAAAAAAATCTGAGTGCCCGCATCGATCCACACCTATAACACAAAGAACATGTTGTTCCACACTCTGGCCACCGGGGGCGACGGACAAATTACTTTCTTCTTTCGCACAAAACGTACCTGTGCTTCTCCGAGTTTGGACCAGTCTGGTTTCAGGTAGTAAACAATCCCGTCTATAGCTCCGGGTAGAGTGATGCCGTGGGCCAACAGAACCACCAGAACCAGGTAGGGGAACAGAGCTGTGAAGTAAACCACCTAGAGAAAGAACGAGGGAGCAGTGAAGTACACCTCTAAACACAGCGGGGGCAATTTGTAAAGTAAACTTGGGGGAGGGCTGAAGTTTGAGTGCTATGCATTTAAAACTTGAATTAAGTGAAAGCAGTAAAAACCCTTAACACAGTTAAACTCCTCACATTACATGTAAGTAGGTACATAAAAAGATGCAGTTATAATTTAACAGGCTAGTTGGAACAGTTCAGTGCTTATCAACATCAGCTACAGTCAAATGTTTATGTAACTGCACCCAAGTATGTTTTTATCACTTTGATTAAGCAATTACCTGCTTTGCAAATACTCAAGTCTTAAGTAGAAGCCCATTAGGTCCCTCCTGTAGTAGATGTGTAATGGGCCCTGTCATGTTACTTTGAAGAAAAGGTAGCCTGTAAATGGAAAGCCAGACAATTTGTAAACCTCCTGCAATAGCAGGGGTTTGTGGCAGACCTTTCCACAAGGTAGTCTTTGTCAAGTAATGCTGAGAAAGCCCCCCTCCGCCCCCTGCTGCCTAACAGAAGCCCCCCCCTCCCGGCTAAATCAGTGTGGCAGTGAGAAGGGCACAAATATGTTCCTTTATCTGGGGCGAAACACGGGCAGAAAAGCCCCTTTCAAAGCCCTCCAATGTCTACACGGTGGAAAGTTACTAATCGGCTTACAGCTGGCTCAAATCTCCTTCGTTATGTTCCCCCATCCCCGCTCGCTCTGTGAGCTTTGGCTACTCTGGAGACACAAGTATGCAAACAGACATCTCTCCATACGCTACACTCGTTGTCCTCGACGCATCGGAGCGCACAGCTGTTTAAGAAGAAGAAGAAAGAACGAGGGCGATCGTCTATTTTCATTTTGTGACAGAGAGCGACGTCATTGAAGACAATAAGATCACAGCCGGACTGAAACATCACGCTGCACACAAACACAAATACACGTGAGAATAACTACACAAATTAGCAGACATTCAGGAAAGAAACACGCTCATGTCCGTGTCGACGCTGATCCTCTCGATGATGCATTTATATAAAACCTTTTCATGAAGCTATGTGAATATGAGTCTTCCCTCAATAAGCCCCTGATTCTGTTTCACGTACCGTCAACGTATCAAAAAAACATAAATATGAAGCATATCTGCAGTCCACACACCCACAAATAGTGAAAGGAAACATTGATCACACAGTCGGGAGCCGCTTTACCTTGCCAGTGGATTTGACTCCTTTCCACATGCAGAAGTAAACAATGATCCAGGTGGCTATGAGACACAGAACCAGCTCATAGCTGATGTCTCCGGGCTCGTGCAGCCCGCCGGACAGACGGAGCACCTTACGTCTAGGAGGAAGAACAGAGGTGTGAATATACAGAGCCTCACAAACCACTTCTCTGGGGGCCCAAAAATAAAGAGAAAATTACAAACCACCGCGACCCAATTCACAACAGGCCTTTTCTATGAATCATGAGAAGAGCAAAGTTATGTTAGCGTGTTAGTGGTGCAACGGATCAGAGTCACGGTTCAGAGTCACGCTTCAGGGTCACGCTTCAGGGATCGACTATGGTCCGGAACACCACTACCTTATATTATCTTGAAACCAACCATTTAGACGATTAATGTGTTTTATGTTGTGTTATTGAAAACATACGTACTTTATAAATGAGACCAAATAAACGCATTCAAGAGAAAAACAAACACATGAGGCTCAAAGGTGCAGAACACGAGACACCTGGTCACTAGTATTGCTAACAGGACAGTATGGACTGCGTTATCAGCTGTAAATTAGAAAACAGCGGAAAAGAAATAACAAAATGAGTTTTTTGAGCCAAATCTCCTTGGCTTTGAGTTGAGACGGGGCAATGTGTTTTGGTAAAGACAGCCGACTGGATGATGCAGAACATACTCCCAGAACTCGATGACTGGGGAGCGCATGCCCTCGGCCTCCGTGCAGCTGCCGTTGAAGAGCAGCTGGGCCGACGACAGGTTCAGCGGCGGCGTGGCGGAGAGGAGGGTGGCGGCGCTGCGGTTGAGGCAAGCCCGGCGGAAGTCCTGCGTGCAGTTGGGTGTGTTCCAGGGATGTCCGCAGGAGGCCCAGGGCAGCTGGTTGGTGAAGGAGTGGAACAGGAAGTACAGGCCCCACACCAGGATCATGATGTAGTACGTGTTGCAGAAGAACACGATCACCATGGAGGCCAAGCCCAGACCTGAGGGAGCAAGGGAGGAAGCCAGAGGAGACACGTTAGGCCCTGAGCATTTAGGCCCTGAGACCGTTCAAGATATATGAGAATATAAGTGAGTCCTGTCCGGCGGCGGTACCTTTGAAGAGCGGAGCGATGTTCCAGGCCGAGACGCCGCCCTGCTTCATGAACTGCCCCAGAGCGATCTCCAGGAAGAAGACCGGGATGCCCCCGACCACCGCGATCAGCAGGTAGGGGATCAGGAAGACCCCTGAAACACACGCATGTTACGGTCTGCAAGGCCCACAATGCAATGCAGCGGTGACACCAGACCATAGGCGGCTCGGCAACGTCAATAATGCTTCCGTGTCAGAATGAGATGCATATATATTTTTATATTCAGTTCAGACTTTATGATTCTGCCAAGTCACCAAAGAGGTTCACGATAATAACCATGTTGGAAATACTAAGATCACCTCTGTTCCAAAGTAAAGTAGTCTGAAGTTTGGATGTCGAACAGAATTGATCACGACAGTATTTGAGCATGTTTGTCATTATTCATACTTCAAACTACAGGATGCTACAGGATGAGATGAACAGCAAACAAGTTCCATCCATCATCTCGACTGTGGGAGGCAGCCAGAGAACCCAGAGAGAACCCGGAGAGAACCCCGGGGGAGAGAACCCCAGGGGAGAGAACTCCAGGGGAGAGAACCCAGAGAGAGCCCCAGGGGAGAGAGCCCAGAGAGAACCCCAGGGGAGAGAGCCCAGAGAGAACCCCAGGGGAGAGAACCCAGAGAGAACCTGGAGAGAACCCCAGGGGAGAGAACCCAGAGAGAACCTGGAGAGAACCCCGGGGGAGAGAACCCAGAGAGAACCTGGAGAGAACCCCGGGGGAGAGAACCCAGAGAGAACCCCAGGGGAGAGAGCCCAGAGAGAACCTGGAGAGAACCCCAGGGGAGAGAACCCAGAGAGAACCTGGAGAGAACCCCGGGGGAGAGAACCCAGAGAGAACCTGGAGAGAACCCCGGGGGAGAGAACCCAGAGAGAACCCCAGGGGAGAGAGCCCAGAGAGAACCCCAGGGGAGAGAACCCCAGGGGAGAGAACCCGGAGAGAACCCCAGGGGAGAGAACCCCAGGGGAGAGAACCCCAGGGGAGAGAACCCCAGGGGAGAGAACCCAGAGAGAACCTAGAGAGAACCCCGGGAGAGAGAACACGCAAACAGAAAGCGGGCGTCCAGCCCGGGAATGGAACCCGTGAGGCGACGGTGACCAGACTAGATGTCATGTGCTGTAAGAGGTGAAGCTGCAGGACAACCAGAGGGTTCTAAAGGGACCGCTGGAGCAGCTTTAACTTTAACTTACTTATCTATTTTTATATCGTTGAACTATACGAACCAGCCTCATTAACTTCAACCTGCTTTTGGAGGACATGAGCAAACACCGGCATGGCAGAGTTTGAGGAGGAGGAGGAGGAGGAGGAGGAGGAGGAGGAGGAGGAGGAGGAGGAGGCAGTAAAGGGAGGAAGACAGACGAGGCCACCGATAAGACTCATGGGCGTCCATGTGTCTACCAAGGTGAAGATAATGGAGGCATTGTCTTCAACACTGTCCTTGAACTTGATCAAACGGGGAATGGAGTCATCCGGCCTGATGAAGACGAGAGGACTGCTTTGAGTAGAAGAAATAGAATATAGAATAGAATATAGAATAGAATAGAAGGAGCTGCCTCACAGGGTTTTGGGTTCTCACACTCGTCAGGAGAAGCTTGCATGAAAAAAAGATATAAAGATTTTTTATTTCTGTTTAGTTTTTTAATGACTAACTGCCACAGTGTGCAGATGTGAGGGAGCTGTATAGAGGGGCTGTATATAGGAGCTGTATAGAGGAGCTGCATAGAGGAGCTGTATAGAGGAGCTGCATAGAGGAGCTGTATAGAGGAGCTGTATAGAGGAGCTGTATAGAGGGGCTGTATAGAGGAGCTGTATAGAGGAGCTGTATAGAGGAGCTGCATAGAGGAGCTGTATAGAGGAGCTGTATAGAGGAGCTGCATAGAGGAGCTGTATAGAGGAGCTGTATAGAGGAGCTGTATAGAGGAGCTGCATAGAGGAGCTGTATAGAGGAGCTGCATAGAGGAGCTGCATAGAGGAGCTGTATAGAGGAGCTGTATAGAGGAGCTGCATAGAGGAGCTGTATAGAGGAGCTGTATAGAGGAGCTGCATAGAGGAGCTGCATAGAGGAGCTGCATAGAGGAGCTGCATAGAGGAGCTGCATAGAGGAGCTGCATAGAGGAGCTGCATAGAGGAGCTGTATAGAGGAG
>JBAMJR010000337.1:72500-135000 GCA_038501785.1 Myoxocephalus aenaeus
ACTACTGAGGACCATGTTCACATCTCACCACAGACTACTGAGGACCATGTTCACATCTCATCATAGACTACTGAGGACCATGTTCACATCTCACCACAGACTACTGAGGACCATGTTCACATCTCATCATAGACTACTGAGGACCATGTTCACATCTCATCATAGACTACTGAGGACCATGTTCACATCTCATCACAGACTACTGAGGACCATGTTCACATCTCATCACAGACTACTGAGGACCATGTTCACATCTCATCACCGACTACTGAGGACCATGTTCACATCTCATCACAGACTACTGAGGACCATGTTCACATCTCATCACAGTCTACTGAGGACCATGTTCACATCTCATCACAGACTACTGAGGACCATGTTCACATCTCATCACAGACTACTGAGGACCATGTTCACATCTCATCACTGACTACTGAGGACCATGTTCACATCTCATCACAGACTACTGAGGACCATGTTCACATCTCATCACATACTACTGAGGACCATGTTCACATCTCATCACAGACTACTGAGGACCATGTTCACATCTCATCACAGACTACTGAGGACCATGTTCACATCTCATCACAGTCTACTGAGGACCATGTTCACATCTCATCACAGACTACTGAGGACCATGTTCACATCTCATCACAGACTACTGAGGACCATGTTCACATCTCATCACTGACTACTGAGGACCATGTTCACATCTCATCATAGACTACTGAGGACCATGTTCACATCTCATCATAGACTACTGAGGACCATGTTCACATCTCATCACAGACTACTGAGGACCATGTTCACATCTCATCACAGACTACTGAGGACCATGTTCACGTCCTCATCACAGACTACTGAGGACCATGTTCACATCTCATCACAGACTACTGAGGACCATGTTCACATCTCATCACAGACTACTGAGGACCATGTTCACATCTCATCACAGACTACTGAGGACCATGTTCACGTCCTCATCATAGACTACTGAGGACCATGTTCACATCTCATCATAGACTACTGAGGACCATGTTCACATCTCATCACAGACTACTGAGGACCATGTTCACATCTCATCACAGACTACTGAGGACCATGTTCACGTCCTCATCATAGACTACTGAGGACCATGTTCACATCTCATCACAGACTACTGAGGACCATGTTCACGTCCTCATCATAGACTACTGAGGACCATGTTCACATCTCATCATAGACTACTGAGGACCATGTTCACGTCCTCATCACAGACTACTGAGGACCATGTTCACATCTCATCACAGACTACTGAGGACCATGTTCACGTCCTCATCATAGACTACTGAGGACCATGTTCACATCTCATCACAGTCTACTGAGGAGCATGTTCACATCTCATCACAGACTACTGAGGACCATGTTCACATCTCATCACAGACTACTGAGGACCATGTTCACATCTCATCACAGACTACTGAGGACCATGTTCACATCTCACCACAGACTACTGAGGACCATGTTCACATCTCACCACAGACTACTGAGGACCATGTTCACATCTCATCATAGACTACTGAGGACCATGTTCACGTCCTCATCATAGACTACTGAGGACCATGTTCACATCTCACCACAGACTACTGAGGACCATGTTCACATCTCATCACAGACTACTGAGGACCATGTTCACATCTCATCACAGACTACTGAGGACCATGTTCACATCTCATCACAGACTACTGAGGACCATGTTCACGTCCTCAACACAGACTACTGAGGACCATGTTCACATCTCATCATAGACTACTGAGGACCATGTTCACATCTCATCATAGACTACTGAGGACCATGTTCACATCTCATCACAGACTACTGAGGACCATGTTCACATCTCATCACAGACTACTGAGGACCATGTTCACATCTCATCACAGTCTACTGAGGACCATGTTCACATCTCATCACAGACTACTGAGGACCATGTTCACATCTCATCACAGACTACTGAGGACCATGTTCACATCTCATCACAGACTACTGAGGACCATGTTACACATTCACCACAGCGCTGGAGGTGAAGCACACACTACTCAGTCAAAACATTCACTCCAGACCTCCACTGAGCCGTAACACATCTCACTGCTAGCATA
Organism: Myoxocephalus aenaeus; assembly: GCA_038501785.1. Classification (NCBI taxonomy): domain Eukaryota; kingdom Metazoa; phylum Chordata; class Actinopteri; order Perciformes; family Cottidae; genus Myoxocephalus; species Myoxocephalus aenaeus. The sequence continues at coordinate 74,639 of JBAMJR010000337.1, forward strand.
GAGCTGCATCTCTATCACTTAAGCCCCGCCCCCCGCATACCCCCACTATGTTGTGATTAGTGTGCTGCAGTAGACAGACGCTTCAAGGTACCACACTGTCATAGACTCCAACACACACACACACACACATACACACGTGTGGCCCAATTAGTGTTGTTATCCGACATCAGGCGCTGGATGCAAAGCGAGGCGGCTGGATCCAGAGCAGTTTGGGAACAAACTTCATACGAGGATCTTTAGCTACACATGTACTTATTGAATCAAAACAGATTTCTTTGTAAATGAATCGTTCAGCCTCTCCTGATGTCATCACTACGTTCACTGAGTGATGACGCTCTGGTGACGCTGATGTAAACGCTCGACTGTGATTGGTTGGAGGAGTTTGTCTCCTGTGGCCAGCAGCGTGTTCTCAGCTGAGGTGACTTATTGTTTGTGTTGCAAGTTTTCTGTTTCCAATGTTATGTTTGCATATGCAAAATGAGACATTATCAGAGATGTGCTGATTTTCATACATTTCCACAACATAAACGTGAACATTATATAAAACCAGGTTCACATTCTTGTTTCCTGTTGTTGACATTTTAGAGTCAAAGGTTTTTACATTCATATCTCTTTGTTTCACTCCATGAATCATAAGGTTGTGAATGCGTTGTGAACAAACCTCTTTAAAGAGAAGTTTAGTGACATGACATCATGATGAAGACTCTACAGGTGAAGAGGTCAGAACACGACCTCATAGATTTCACCATGAAATGCAAAAGTAGTAAAATAAACATATACATGTTTATTTTTTATGTTTATTTTCTCGCCAGTGCATGAATACATATGTTGCCCCCTTTAAGTGTATCTGCAGTATGCAACACACTGTGGTGATTCACACACACACACACACACACACACACACACACACACACACACACACACACACACTGCAGGTTATTCAAGTGTGTGTCTGCTCTCATTCACAAAGAAGGATGTCCAAGCTGTGGTCCCCTGCTCCAACAATGTATTATGTTCACGTGGTGTTACTCACACACTCACTCACTCACTCACTCACTCTCACACACACACACACACACACACACACACACACACACACACACACACACACACACACACGCACACACACACACACTCACCTTGCTTATTCTCTTCCAGCTCTGGTGACATTGTGGTTCAGCAGCACACGATGAATCTTATTATTAATATAGATATTATGTTGTCTTCTTCACAAGCAAAAGCTCGGCTGGTGTTTGTTTCTGTGTTTTTATCTTCTGAAATAAAAATAAACACAAGGCCAGTTTCTCTTTGTGTGTGCGCGCGTGCGCGCGTGTGTGACGATCACACGCTGGAATCCCTCCGATGCGGAATTAAAAATGTCCCAGAAAGAAACCGCGGTCCGTTCCGACAAAAGAGACTCAGAAGCAGTCGACGAAGCACTTGAAGGTCAGCCGGAAGAATCTCATGGGGGCCGCGGGAGAACCGAGCCGGAGCACGAGCACTTTCTGCGGGTTCCTCTCGCGCACGCTGGAGAACACGATGAATAACCGGAGAGAGAGCGAGAGAGAGAGAGAACAGCCCGAGCGCAGTCCGTGGACGTGTACGTGATGCAGCGGCTTGAGGACTGAGGAGAGCTGGTCCTCCACGGCCCGGAGTGACGCCCCCCGCAGACCGGCTGCGCTGATTGGCTGGACTGCGCAGCACAAGTGCGCACAGCATCAGCAGCCATGTCAGTCACAAGGATGGGGTTTTATGACCCTGGGTACAAGGACTACCAGGAGCCCCAACACGGGCTACAAGGAGCCCCAGCATGGGCTAAAAGGACTCCTTGGCTTCTCCAGACCCTTTCACAGGGCAGTGAGCACAGGGCCCACTACAGGACTAGACCCTGAGGCCACCCTCATGAAGTCTGTTTCTGATTGTTTGAGCAGAGACATTCACCGGTGGCCTGCTGGAGGTCCTTCTGTAGGGCTCTGGAGGTTCTTCTGTAGGCCTGCTGGAGGTCCTTCTGTAGGGCTCTGGAGGTTCTTCTGTAGGCCTGCTGGAGGTCCTTCTGTAGGGCTCTGGAGTTTCTTCTGTAGGCCTGCTGGAGGTCCTTCTGTAGGGCTCTGGAGGTCCCTCTGTGGCTCGGGCAGTGCTAAACCTGTTCCTCCTCCCACAAAGCAGTAGATATCTATGGAAGCCCGTTTCCGCACAAATATAAATAAAAAATGAGATAAAAAGTCATAATTATGAGATAATAAAGTCGAAATTATGAGATAAAAAGTCATAATAATGAGATAAAAAGTCATAATAATGAGATAGAAAGTCATAATAATGAGATAGAAAGTCGAAAGTGGTCCTCTAGTCTCATTGTGCCCTCTAGTCTCATTGTGACCCCTCTAGTCTCATTGTGGTCCTCCAGTCTCACTGTGGCCCTCTGGTCTCATTGTAGCCCTATAGGCTCATTGTGGTCCCTCTAGTCTCATTGTAGCCCTCTAGTCTCATTGTGGTCCTCTAGTCTCATTGTGGTCCTCTAGTCTCATTGTAGCCCTCTAGTCTCATTGTGGTCCCTCTAGTCTCATTGTAGCCCTCTAGTCTCATTGTGGTCCTCTAGTCTCATTGTAGCCTTCTAGTCTCATTGTGGTCCCTCTAGTCTCATTGTAGCCCTCTAGTCTCATTGTGACCCCTCTAGTCTCATTGTGGTCCCTCTTGTCTCATTGTGACCCCTCTAGTCTCATTGTGGTCCCTCTAGTCTCATTGTAGCCCTCTAGTCTCATTGTGGTCCTCTAGTCTCACTGTGGCCTTATAGTCTCATTGTGGGTCCTCTAGTCTCATTGTGGTCCCTCTAGTCTCATTGTGATCCCTCTAGTCTCATTGTGGCCCTCTAGTCTCATTGTGACCCCTCTTGTCTCATTGTGGCCCTCTAGTCTCATTGTGGGTCCTCTAGTCTCATTGTGGTCCCTTTAGTCTCATTGTAGCCCTCTAGTCTCATTGTGGTCCTCTAGTCTCACTGTGGCCCTCTAGTCTCATTGTGGTCCCTCTAGTCTCATTGTGGTCCTCTAGTCTCATCGTGGTCCTCTAGTCTCATTGTGCCCTCTAGTCTCATTGTGACCCATCTAGTCTTATTGTGGTCCCTCTAGTCTCATTGTGACCCCTCTAGTCTCATTGTTACATTACATTACATTACATTACATGTCATTTAGCTGACGCTTTTATCCAAAGCGACTTACAATAGTGCATTCAATCATGAGTACAAACTCAGAAAAATAACAATCAATAATCAATAAAGTGCAGTTTCTTCGCTAGAGTTAAATTTCGAAAATTACAAAGTGCTATAAATAAGAGACATCAAGTGCTACTAGAGTGCTAGTACAGTGCTACCTTCCTTATTCAAGGTGTAGTCGAAAGAGATGCGTTTTTAGTTTTCGGCGGAAGATGTAGAGACTTTCTGCTGTCCTGATGTCAATGGGGAGCTCATTCCACCATTGAGGAGCCAGGACAGCAAACAGTCGTGAGTTTGTTGAGTGTTTAGCTCGTAGTGACGGAGCTACAAGTCGTTTAGCAGAAGCCGAGCGGAGTGCCCGAGCTGGGGTGTACGGTGTTACCATGTCCTGTATATAGATAGGACCCGATCTGTTCGTGGCACGATACGTAAGTACCAATGTTTTGAAGCGGATGCGGGCGACCACCGGTAGCCAGTGGAGTGTGCGGAGGAGCGGGGTAGTGTGGGTGAATTTCGGGAGGTTGAAGACCAGTCGAGCAGCTGCATTCTGGATGAGCTGTAAAGGTCGAATGGCGTTAGCGGGTAGACCTGCCAGGAGGGAGTTACAGTAGTCAAGTCGCGAGATGATCAGAGCCTGGACCAGAACCTGTGTCGCCTTCTGGGTGAGAAGGGGACGTATCCTCCTGATGTTGTACAACATGTACCTACAGGAACGCGTTGTTGCGGTAATGTTGGCAGTCAGGGAGAGTTGACTGTCAAGTGTCACACCGAGGTTCCTGGCAGTCGGGGTCGGGGTCAACACTGAGTTGTTGAAGGTGATAGTCAGGTCGTGGGTGGGAGAGCCCTTTCCTGGAAGGAAAAGTAGTTCCGTCTTGTCAGGGTTGATTTTCAGGTGGTGCGCGGACATCCACTGAGAGATGTCAGTCAGACAGGCAGAGATTCGTGCCGCTACCTGTGTTTCTGACTGGGGAAACGAGAGGATCAGTTGGGTGTCATCAGCATAGCTGTGGTAGGAAAAGCCATGGGCGCGAATGACAGAGCCGAGAGAGTTGGTGTACAGAGAAAAGAGAAGAGGACCCAGGACGGAGCCTTGAGGGACCCCAGTAGTGAGAGGACAAGGCTCAGACACAGATCCTCTCCAGGTTACCCGGTAGGTGCGGTCCTTGAGGTAGGACAAGAAGAGGGAGAGCACAGTGCCTGAGATACCCAGGTCCTGGAGGGAAGAAATGAGGATCTGATGGTTCACTGTGTCAAAGGCGGCAGAAAGGTCTAGAAGGATTGTGGTCCCTCTAGTCTCATTGTAGCCCTCTAGTCTCATTGTGGTCCTCTAGTCTCACTGTGGCCCTCTAGTCTCATTGTAGCCCTATAGGCTCATTGTGGTCCCTCTAGTCTCATTGTAGCCCTCTAGTCTCATTGTGGTCCTCTAGTCTCATTGTAGCCTTCTAGTCTCATTGTGGCCCTCTAGTCTCATTGTGGTCCCTCTAGTCTCATTGTGGCCCTCTAGTCTCATTGTGGTCCCTCTAGTCTCATTGTGGTCCATCTAGTCTCATTGTAGCCTTCTAGTCTCATTGTGGTCCCTCTAGTCTCATTGTAGCCCTCTAGTCTCATTGTGGTCCTCTAGTCTCACTGTGGCCCTCTAGTCTCATTGTAGCCCTCTAGTCTCATTGTGGGTCCTCTAGTCTCATTGTGGTCCCTCTAGTCTCATTGTGATCCATCTAGTCTCATTGTGGCCCTTTAGTCTCATTGTGACCCCTCTTGTCTCATTGTGGTCCCTCTAGTCTCATTGTGGTCCCTCTAGTCTCATTGTGGGTCCTCTAGTCTTATTGTAGTCCTCTAGTCTCATTGTGGTCCCTCTAGTCTCATTGTAGCCCTCTAGTCTCATTGTGGTCCTCTAGTCTCATTGTGGTCCCTCTAGTCTCATTGTGATCCCTCTAGTCTCATTGTGGCCCTTTAGTCTCATTGTGACCCCTCTTGTTACATTACATTACATTACATGTCATTTAGCTGACGCTTTTATCCAAAGCGACTTACAATAGTGCATTCAATCATGAGTACAAACTCAGAAAAACAACAATCAATAATCAATAATCAATAAAGTGCAGTCTTGTCTCATTGTGGTCCCTCTAGTCTCATTGTGGTCCCTCTAGTCTCATTGTGGGTCCTCTAGTCTTATTGTAGTCCTCTAGTCTCATTGTGGTCCCTCTAGTCTCATTGTAGCCCTCTAGTCTCATTGTGGTCCTCTAGTCTCATTGTGGTCCCTCTAGTCTCATTGTAGCCCTCTAGTCTCATTGTGGTCCTCTAGTCTCATTGTAGCCTTCAAGTCTCATTGTGGTCCCTCTAGTCTCATTGTAGCCTTCTAGTCTCATTGTGGTCCTCTAGTCTCACTGTGGCCCTCTAGTCTCATTGTGGGTCCTCTAGTCTCATTGTGACCCCTCTAGTCTCATTGTGACCCCTCTAGTCTCATTGTGGCCCCTCTACATTACATTACATTACATGTCATTTAGTTGACGCTTTTATCCAAAGCGACTTACAATAGTGCATTCAATCATGAGTACAAACTCAGAACAACAAGAATCAATAATCAATAATCACTAAAGTACAGTTTCTTCAATAGAGTTAAATTACAAAAATTACAGAAAATTACAAAAGTGCTATCAATAAGAGACATCAAAGTGCTACTAGAGTGCTAGTACAGTGCTACCTTCCTTATTCAAGGTGTAGTCGAAAGAGATGCGTTTTTAGTTTTCGACGGAAGATGTAGAGACTTTCTGCTGTCCTGATGTCAATGGGGAGCTCATTCCACCATTGAGGAGCCAGGACAGCAAACAGTCGTGACTTTGTTGAGTGTTTAGCTCGTAGTGACGGAGCTACAAGTCGATTAGCAGAAGCCGAGCGGAGTGCCCGAGCTGGGGTGTACGGTGTTACCATATCCTGAATATAGATAGGATCCGATCTGTTCGTGGCACGGTACGCAAGTACCAATGTTTTGAAGCGGATGCGGGCGGCCACCGGTAGCCAGTGGAGTGTGCGGAGGAGGGGGGTGGTGTGGGTGAATTTCGGGAGGTTGAAGAAAAGTCTAGCTGCTGCATTCTGGATGAGCTGTAAAGGTTGAATGGCGTTAGCGGGTAGACCTGCCAGGAGGGAGTTACAGTAGTCAAGTCGCGAGATGATCAGAGCCTGGACCAGAACCTGTGTCGCCTTCTGGGTGAGAAGGGGACGTATTCTCCTGATGTTGTACAGCATGTACCTACAGGAACGCGTTGTTGCGGTAATGTTGGCAGTCAGGGAGAGTTGACTGTCAAGTGTCACACCGAGGTTCCTGGCAGTCGGGGTCGGGGTCAACACTGAGTTGTTGAAGGTAATAGTCAGGTCGTGGGTGGGGAGCCCTTTCCTGGAAGGAAAAGTAGTTCCGTCTTGTCAGGGTTGATTTTCAGGTGGTGCGCGGACATCCACTGAGAGATGTCAGTCAGACAGGCAGAGATCCGTGCCGCTACCTGTGTTTCTGACTGGGGAAACGAGAGGATCAGTTGGGTGTCATCAGCGTAGCTATGGTAGGAAAAGCCATGGGCGCGAATGACAGAGCCGAGAGAGTTGGTATACAGAGAAAAGAGAAGAGGACCCAGGACGGAGCCTTGAGGGACCCCAGTAGTGAGAGGACAAGGCTCAGACACAGATCCTCTCGAAGGTTACCCGGTAGGTGCGGTCCTTGAGGTAGGATGAGAGGAGGGAGAGCACAGTGCCTGAGATACCAAGGTCCTGGAGGGAAGAAATGAGGATCTGATGGTTCACTGTGTCAAAGGCGGCAGAAAGGTCGAGAAGGATAAGGACAGAGGAGAGAGAGGCTGCTCTAGCGGTGTGGAGCTGCTCAGAGACAGCAAGGAGGGCAGTCTCTGTTGTGGTCCTCTAGTCTCATTGTGACCCCTCTAGTCTCATTGTGGTCCTCTAGTCTCATTGTAGCCCTCTAGGCTCATTGAGGTCCCTCTATTCTCATTGTAGCCCTCTAGTCTCATTGTGGTCCTCTAGTCTCACTGTGGCCCTCTAGTCTCATTGTGGTCCTCTAGTCTCACTGTGGCCCTCTAGTCTCATTGTGGTCCTCTAGTCTCATTGTAGCCTTCTAGTCTCATTGTGGTCCCTCTAGTCTCATTGTAGCCCTCTAGTCTCATTGTGACCCCTCTAGTCTCATTGTGGTCCCTCTTGTCTCATTGTAGCCCTATAGTCTCATTGTGGTTCTATAGTCTCATTGTAGCCTTCTAGTCTCATTGTGGTCCCTCTAGTTTCATTGTAGCCCTCTAGTCTCATTGTGGTCCCTCTAGTCTCATTGTGGTCCTCTAGTCTCATTGTGCCCTCTAGTCTCATTGTGACCCCTCTAGTCTCATTGTGGTCCTCTAGTCTCATTGTGGCCCTATAGTCTCACTGTGGCCCTCTAGTCTCATTGTAGCCCTCTAGTCTCACTGTGGCCCTCTAGTCTCATTGTGCCCTCTTGTCTCATTGTGACCCCTCTAGTCTCATTGTGGTCCTCTAGTCTCATTGTGGTCCCTCTAGTCTCATTGTAGCCCTATAGGCTCATTGTGGTCCCTCTAGTCTCATTGTAGCCCTCTAGTCTCATTGTGGTCCTCTAGTCTCATTGTAGCCTTCTAGTCTCATTGTGGTCCTTCTAGTCTCATTGTAGCCCTCTAGTCTCATTGTGGTCCTCTAGTCTCATTGTAGCCCTCTAGGCTCATTGTGGTCCCTCTAGTCTCATTGTAGCCCTCTAGTCTCATTGTGGTCCTCTAGTCTCACTGTGGCCCTCTAGTCTCATTGTGCCCTCTTGTCTCATTGTGACCCCTCTAGGCTCATTGTGGTCCCTCTAGTCTCATTGTAGCCCTCTAGTCTCATTGTGGTCCTCTAGTCTCATTGTGGTCCTCTAGTCTCATTGTGACCCCTCTAGACTCATTGGGGTCCCTCTAGTCTCATTGTAGCCCTCTAGTCTCATTGTGGTCCTCTAGTCTCACTGTGGCCTTCTAGTCTCATTGTGGTCCTTCTAGTCTCATTGTAGCCCTCTAGTCTCATTGTGGTCCTCTAGTCTCATTGTAGCCCTCTAGTCTCATTGTGGTCCCTCTAGTCTCATTGTAGCCCTCTAGTCTCATTGTAGCCCTCTAGTCTCATTGTGGTCCTTCTAGTCTCATTGTAGCCTTCTAGTCTCATTGTGGTCCTTCTAGTCTCATTGTAGCCCTCTAGTCTCATTGTGGTCCTCTAGTCTCATTGTAGCCTTCTAGTCTCATTGTGGTCCTTCTAGTCTCATTGTAGCCCTCTAGTCTCATTGTGGTCCTCTAGTCTCATTGTAGCCCTCTAGTCTCATTGTGGTCCCTCTAGTCTCATTGTAGTCCTCTAGTCTCATTGTGGTCCTCTAGTCTCATTGTAGCCTTCTAGTCTCATTGTGGTCCTTCTAGTCTCATTGTAGCCCTCTAGTCTCATTGTGGTCCTCTAGTCTCATTGTAGCCCTCTAGTCTCATTGTGGTCCCTCTAGTCTCATTGTAGCCCTCTAGTCTCACTGTGGCCCTCTAGTCTCATTGTGCCCTCTTGTCTCATTGTGACCCCTCTAGGCTCATTGTGGTCCCTCTAGTCTCATTGTAGCCCTCTAGTCTCATTGTGGTCCTCTAGTCTCATTGTGGTCCTCTAGCCTCATTGTGACCCCTCTAGTCTCATTGTGGTCCTCTAGTCTCATTGTAGCCCTCTAGGCTCATTGTGGTCCCTCTAGTCTCATTGTAGCCCTCTAGTCTCATTGTGGTCCTCTAGTCTCACTGTGGCCCTCTAGTCTCATTGTGACCCCTCTAGTCTCATTGTGCCCTCTTGTCTCATTGTGACCCCTCTAGGCTCATTGTGGTCCCTCTAGTCTCATTGTAGCCCTCTAGTCTCATTGTGGTCCTCTAGTCTCACTGTGGTCCTCTAGTCTCATTGTGACCCCTCTAGTCTCATTGTGCCCTCTTGTCTCATTGTGACCCCTCTAGGCTCATTGTGGTCCCTCTAGTCTCATTGTAGCCCTCTAGTCTCATTGTGGTCCTCTAGTCTCATTGTGGTCCTCTAGTCTCATTGTGACCCCTCTAGTCTCATTGTGGTCCTCTAGTCTCATTGTGGTCCCTCTAGTCCAGAGGTGGGCAAACTACGGCCCGCGGGCCGGATACGGCCCGCCGAGTATTAATATACGGCCCGCCGAGTATTATAATTATTATAACATTAAAAAAATATATTAAAAAAAAGTTATTAAAAATATATATTAAAAAAAAGTTTTTTATTTTAAATAATTATAAGTTATAGTAAAGACCGCTGTAGCGCTTCTCCGTTCCCAAGTTCAGTTTCCCGAAGCACGATGACCACAACAGACCAGCGTTGATGTTTCTTCATGCTTATTTATTGCACAGCGCTCTTTTAGGCTTTTCGTGTGTGCAGCGGCTGTCATTCAGACGCTGTTGTGGGACTACGGATAATATTATGAACCCAGACACCACGGAGTTTGATGTTCCGACGTATGTGGAGTTTACACAACAAGTATAAAGCAGAACTGATGGTTATTTCCAAGGTGGATGGCAGAATCGGTATCCGTTTTACGGAGATAAGACCGGCGCAGTTCCTGGAGGAGTCGGAGAAATTCACCGAGCTGTGTGCGGCTACGGATAATATTATGAACCCAAACACAAGGGTGTTTCATGTTCCCACATGTTTGGGACTTCCACAACAAGTATAAAGCAAAACTAGTGGTTATTTATTCCATAATCGATACCGGAAAAGACAGCTCTTTTTCACGGAGAGACCCAACGGCGATAAGCCACGCGCCCTTTGTCAAACACTCTCCATCCATCTGATACTGGCCCGGCCCGTCTGTCAAATTTTTTAATTCAATGTGGCCCCTGAGCCAAAAAGTTTGCCCACCCCTGCTCTAGTCTCATGGTAGCCCTCTAGTCTCATTGTGGTCCTCTAGTCTCACTGTGGCCCTGTAGTCTCATTGTGACCACTCTAGTCTCATTGTGGTCCTCTAGTCTCATTGTGCCCTCTAGTCTCATTGTGACCCCTCTAGACTCATTGTGGTCCTATAGTCTCATTGTGGGTCCTCTAGTCTCATTGTGGTCCCTCTAGTCTCATTGTGGGTCCTCTAGTCTCATTGTAGCCCTCTAGTCTCATTGTGGTCCCTCTAGTCTCATTGTGGGTCCTCTAGTCTCATTATAGCCCTCTAGTCTCATTGTGGTCCCTCTAGTCTCATTGTGGTCCCTCTAGTCTCATTGTAGCCCTCTAGTCTCATTGTGGGTCCTCTAGTCTCATTGTAGCCCTCTAGTCTCATTGTGGTCCCTCTAGTCTCATTGTAGCCCTCTAGTCTCATTGTGGGTCCTCTAGTCTCATTGTGGTCCCTCTAGTATCATTGTAGCCCTCTAGTCTCATTGTGGTCCTCTAGTCTCACTGTGGCCCTCTAGTCTCATTGTGGTCCCTCTAGTCTCATTGTGACCCCTCTTGTCTCATTGTGGCCCTCTAGTCTCATTGTGGGTCCTCGTCTCATTGTGGATCCTCTAGTCTCATTGTGGGTCCTCTAGTCTCATTGTAGCCCTCTAGTCTCATTGTGGTCCCTCTAGTCTCATTGTGGTCCCTCTAGTCTCATCGTGGTCCTCTAGTCTCACTGTGGCCCTCTAGTCTCATTGTGGGTCCTCTAGTCTCATTGTGGTCCCTCTAGTCTCATTGTGATCCCTCTAGTCTCATTGTGGCCCTTTAGTCTCATTGTGACCCCTCTTGTCTCATTGTAGACCTCTAGTCTCATTGTGACCCCTCTTGTCTCATTGTGGGTCCTCTAGTCTCATTGTGACCCCTCTAGTCTCACTGTGGTCCTCTAGTCTCATTGTGACCCCTCTTGTCTCATTGTGGCACTCTAGTCTCATTGTGGTCCCTCTAGTCTCATTGTGACCCCTCTAGTCTCATTGTGGTCCCTCTAGTCTCATTGTAGCCCTCTAGTCTCATTGTGGGTCCTCTAGTCTCATTGTAGCCCTCTAGTCTCATTGTGGTCCCTCTAGTCTCATTGTAGCCCTCTAGTCTCATTGTGGTCCTCTAGTCTCACTGTGGCCCTCTAGTCTCATTGTGACCCCTCTTGTCTCATTGTGGCCCTCTAGTCTCATTGTGGGTCCTCGTCTCATTGTGGATCCTCTAGTCTCATTGTGGGTCCTCTAGTCTCATTGTAGCCCTCTAGTCTCATTGTGGTCCCTCTAGTCTCATTGTGGTCCCTCTAGTCTCATCGCGGTCCTCTAGTCTCACTGTGGCCCTCTAGTCTCATTGTGGGTCCTCTAGTCTCATTGTGGTCCCTCTAGTCTCATTGTGATCCCTCTAGTCTCATTGTGGCCCTTTAGTCTCATTGTGACCCCTCTTGTCTCATTGTAGACCTCTAGTCTCATTGTGACCCCTCTTGTCTCATTGTGGTCCTCTAGTCTCATTGTGACCCCTCTAGTCTCACTGTGGTCCTCTAGTCTCATTGTAGCCCTCTAGTCTCATTGCGGTCCTCTAGTCTCACTGTGGCCCTCTAGTCTCATTGTGGCCCCTCTAGTCTCACTGTGGCCCCTCTAGTCTCACTGTGACCCCTCTAGTCTCACTGTGGTCCCTCTAGTCTCACTGTGGTCCCTCTAGTCTCACTGTGGTCCCTCTAGTCTCATTGTGGTCCCTCTAGTCTCACTGTGACTCCTCTAGTCTCACTGTGACTCCTCTAGTCTCAGTGCTGTATTTGATGTTGGGCGCCATCTAGTGGACGCTGTGGGGATCAACAGGTTCAAGACGAATCACAACAGTAAAGTAAAACATTGCTTTATACGTTTCACAACAGGGAAATACATTAAAATACAGTGAATGACTCAGTGCAACATCACGCTATAATAAATACACATTCCTTTAACTTAAATAACAAATAAATAGTCTGGGATAATTAAATAGGAGACAGGAATATCAAAGACCCCTGAAGGACCGGCCTCCCACAGCTTGTTCAAAAACATTTCATGATATGAAGCTCATTCAAAGCTGAAGAACAGACGTGAAATATCTCTCTCAGATTTCCCTCTTGAACATTCACAGATGAATATATTGAGCCGGCTCGTAACTCTGTAACGGTGAGGAGGCGGAGCTCTTAGTGATTTATTACCTTTTCTAATTCATGTGCATTTGTTGTTCATCAACCGAAAACACGTATTCTGCCTCCGACAGTTCTATGTAAACCTTCACGATTGATTTGACTTTTGTATGAAAGTAAATGTGGACATCAAAGCAGCGTCATATAAAAAGGAGAAGATATCTGGGATGCTATTTTGTGCAATTTTCATTTAGACTACAGACATAGAAGATGTGCGAGGCCTCAGCAGCTCCACAAGTCCTGTAGACCTCTAGACCTGCAGAGGCCCGGCTAAAGGTCCTGGTGCAGGTCGCTGTGCGCCAGCGGCTGGTAGTGCTCCTCCACGCCCGACGAGGCCCGCTGCCTCTGAGCAGCCAGTCTCTGGTAGCGGGCCTGCTGCTGGGGGTCCGGGTCCACGTTCACCCAGCTGTTGGCCGTCCACTTCACCCCGCGGCCCACCGGGCAGTCGCCGTGCAGAGAGTACTCGTCCAGCTCCCCCATCCAACCTGGGGGGGTATTAAAGGAGGATGGACCAGGTGAGACCAGGACCCGGTGACGAGACCAGGACCCGGTGACGAGACCAGGACCCGGCGACGAGACCAGGACCCGGCGACGAGACCAGGACCCGGCGACGAGACCAGGACCCGGCGACGAGACCAGGACCCGGCGACGAGACCAGAGGCCTGTCTCACGAAGCTGGATTTCGTCTTAGCGAGGTAACTTCTGGATTAACTTCTGGGTTTTCCGTCTCACGAAGCTGGTTCACTTCTTATCGGGGTGCGTTGCCCCGGTAACTTATGCTGAACTCAACCTGCTCCGGAGCAGCTTGAGTTCCCGGATAAGATCTCAGGGTCTAGAAGACGCCTACTGGCCAATCATTGTCTTGGAAAAACGGCCTGCCCATTTCTACAGAATCCCGTTGAGGAAGGAGCAGGATAGTAAGAGCAGCGCTCCAGAGAGCGTCTCTTCATCTGTTGCCTCCTCATGGCCGACATGAGAAGAAGAAAAGATGTCTTCCTCTTTAATGCACGATCAGCACCAACAGATTGCTTGTAAGTGTATGACAGTTTGAATTTACTGTTACCTTTTAACTTCCCCCATGTTCTTATAGCTGGGGTTGCAACTGAAATGAGGTTAAATTGTTAAAACGAAAAGATAATCAAAATAGGCACATACATTTGAGACAGTGATTTAATATTACAATCCCAGTAATTTATGCATTGGCGGAGTCGGCGATTTTTTCCCCATGATTCTTTGCGGCTTCTGGCTGCTGCAGCAGTGTTGCTTTTTGCTTGTATTCTTTCTCTATATTGTTCGTACATTCTTCAGATTATGGTTTGCTCCTCCGTTGTAAAATACGTTGCTCTCGGCGGCTTCTCCATGTGCACAATTGGTGTGACGGAGTTAACTCCGCCCCTTTTATGTGCACGAGCACAGATCTAGATGAGACCTCCTGGGTTCACTTAACGAGTTGATAACCGGCTTCGTGAGACCAATAAGAGACCGGACATCTGGTTAAGTGCAGCTTATTGCTTAATAATGATTTTACCCTCCCCCCTCACCTCGGCCGTCAGACAGGTGGTTGTACCAGAGCAGCGCGGCCCCGGCAGCAGGTCTGATCCTCAGGTTCCCTCTGCTGCAGGTCTGCTGGGAGTCAGTCAGATCCACTCCGTCCTGTAACAGCGCCTAGGACACACAACACGGAGACTTGAGCCCACGTCCTCACAGAGACCTGGTCCATGGTGGTCCAGGATCAAGCTGCACTTGGGCTGGACAGCAGGACAGAGAGCAGGACTCTGGGGGACCATAGGAGCTGGACTCTGTTGAGGACCAGAGGAGCAGGACTGTTGAGGACCAGAGGAGCAGGACTGTTGAGGACCAGAGGAGCTGGACTGTTGAGGACCAGAGGAGCTGGACTGTTGAGGACCAGAGGAGCTGGTTCCTTGTCGTGGTCCTGTACAGCCATCATCGTTTCACAGAGGAAGAGGAAGCTCACCTGCTCCTCGTAGGTGCGGTTGTCGGCCACAGGGAAGGTGGTGTCGCCGCCCTCCTCCACGGAGCTGAGGTACAACAACATGGTGAGGTACCTGAGGAGAACCAGAACAACATGGTGAGGTACCTGAGGTAGAACAACATGGTGAGGTACCTGAGGGTAGAACCAGAACAACATGGTGAGGTACCTGAGGGTAGAACAACATGGTGAGGTACCTGAGGGGAACCACAACAGTAATGACGCTGCAGCATGAGTCAGCATTTTTAACAGATGAGGTTTTTTTGGCCGATTCAGATTTTTCTTTCCAAGAAGAAGAATTCACAGAAGGTTTCCAGACTAACTTTATTTTTTAATGTTGTTAGTCATCTGTCTGGTTATTAGGAAATTCATTCTTGATTTATATCTTCAAAAATGTAGAAACCATTATAAGATTCTTAGAACTTAAACAGACCACAATTTCCTCTCTAATATAGATTAGACCAAGCCACTTTGTTGACTACTTTACAAAAAAGATAGATGACATACGCTCTTCATTTACTAATCATCCTCCTTCTATAACTACACCCCCATTAACTTAATCTTCTTCCCCTTTGCTTTCCTCTTTCACCTCCTGTCTCCCAATCAAGTTCTTACCTTGGTAACCTCTGCCGCCCAACCACCTGCCCCCTTGACCCTATCCCATCTCCCATCCTCCAGTCCATTGCTCCTGACCTTCTTCCCTTTCTCACCCAGCTTATCAACACCTCCCTCTCAACTGGCTGTTTCCCTGACTCTCTAAGGAGGAAGAGTCAACCCTCTCCTGAAGAAACCCACTCTCAACCCGTCGGAAGTCAACAACTACAGACCTGTCTCTCTCCTTCCCTTTCTTTACAAAACTCTGGAGCGGGCTATCTTTAACCAAGTCTCCTCCTTTCTCCACCAGAACAACCTTCTGGACCCTCACCAGTCTGGATTCAATGCCTCTACAGAGACCAGAACAACCTTCTGGACCCTCACCAGTCTGGCCTTGAATCCAGATTCAAGGTCTCAACAGAGACTGCCCTCCTTGCTGTCTCTGAGCAGCTTCACACTGCTAGAGCAGCCTCTCTCTCCTCTATCTTTATCCTTCTAGACCTTTCTGCTGCCTTTGACACAGTGAACCACCAGATCAGAATCAGAATCCGTTTATTTGCCAGGAATGTTTTCACACAAACGAGGAATTTTTTGAGGCGGAAGGTGCAGACATTGGACATGGACATGGGACGTAAGACGAGACAAACAACAATCAACAATCAACGAAAAACAACAGTGCAATTGGTATTAAAATATGTGTAAGATAAGCAAGTGCTCAGTCAACAGATACGTTAATGTGAATGTACGTTAAAGTGACATGTGTATTTAAGTTAAAGTGTATGTTAAAGTGACGAGTGTTTAAGTATGCGGTGTGCAGAGGAGTGAATGGTAAAGAGAAATAAAAATAAAGAAGAGAAAATTAAAATTAAAATAAAAATTAAGAGTTCAAATTAAAAATTAAAAATTAAAATAGCTGGGGGTGACAGAGACAGTCAGTGGGGGACCCGAGCCCCATTGATGAGCCTGACTGCTGACGGGGAGAAACTGTTTGTGTGGCGTGAGGTGTTGGTCCTGATGGACCTCAGCCTCCTGCCAGAGGGGAGGGACTCCAACAGGGTATGTCCAGGGTGAGAGGAGTCAGCTGCAATCTTCCTAGCTCGCCTCAGAGTCCTGGAGGCGAACAAGTCCTGCAGGGATGGCAGATTACAGCCAATCACCTCTCAGCAGAGCGGATGATGCGCTGCAGCCTGGCCTTGTCCTTGGCAGTGGCTGCGGTGTGCCAGACGGTGATGGAGGAGCAGAGGATGGACTCAACGATGGCAGTGTAGAAGTGCACCATCATTTTCATCGGCAGGTTGAACTTCTTCAGCTGCCTCAGGAAGAACATCCTCTGCTGGGCCTTCTTGGCGATGGAGCTGATGTTCAGTTCCCACTTGAGGTCCTGGGAAATGATGGAGCCCAGGAAGAGGAAGGACTCCACAGCGTCGACGGGGGAGTCACACAGGATGAGAGGGGCGGGTGGGGTTGCGTTCTTTCTGAAGTCCACAACCATCTCCACTGTCTTCAGAGCGTTGAGCTCCAGGTTGTTCTGGCTGCACCAGGTCTCCAGGTGGTCAGTCTCCCACCTGTAGGCGGACTCGTCCCCACCAGAGATGAGTCCAATGAGGGTGATGTCATCCGCGAACTTCAGGAGCTTGACGGACTGGTGACTGGAGGTGCAGCTGTTGGTGTACAGCGAGAAGAGCAGAGGGGAAAGAACGCAGCCTTGGGGGGAACCGGTGCTGATGGTCCGAGAGCCTGAGACGTGTTTCCCCAGCCTCACGTGCTGCTTCCTGTCAGACAGGAAGTCTGTGATCCACCTGCAGGTGGAGTCAGGCACGTGCAGCTGGGAGAGCTTGTCCTGCAGCAGAGATGGGATGATGGTGTTGAAAGCAGAGCTGAAGTCCATGAACAGGATCCTGGCGTAGGTTCCTGGGGAGTCCAGATCCTTATCTCCTCCCTCCAGGACCTTGGTATCTCAGGCTCTGCTCTCCCTCTTCTCATCCTACCTCAACAACCGCACCTACCGGGTAACTTGGAGAGGATCTGTGTCTGAGCCTTGTCCTCTCACTACTGGAGTCCCACAAGGCTCCATCCTGGGTCCTCTCCTCTTCTCTCTGTACACCAACTCTCTCGGCTCTGTCATTCGCTCGCATGGCTTTTCCTACCATAGCTATGCCGATGACACCCAACTGATCCTCTCGTTTCCCCAATCTGAAACACAGGTAGCAGCACCAATCTCTGCCTGTCTGACTGACATCTCTCAGTTGATGTCCGCACACCACTTGAAAATGAACCCTGACAAAACTGAACTACTTTTCCATCCAGGAAAAGGCTCTCCCACCCACAACCTCACTATTACCTTCAACAACTCATTGGCACTGACCCCGACTGCCAGGAATCTCGGTGTTACACTCGACAGTCAACTCTCCCTGACTGCCAACATCACCGCAACAACACATTCCTGTAGGTCCATGCTACACACCATCCTGTAGGTCCATGCTACACACCATCCTGTAGGTCCATGCTACACAACATCAGGAGAATACGTCCCCTTCTCACCCAGAAGGTGGTACAGGTTCTGGTCCAGGCTCTGATCATCTCGTGCCTTGACTATTGTAACTCTCTCCTGGCAGGTCTACCTGCTAGTGCCATCCAACCTCTGCAGCTCATCCAGAAAGCAGCAGCTCGACTGGTCTTTAACCTCCCGAAATTCACCCACACGACTCCACTCCTCCGCGACCTTCACTGGTTACCGGTGGTCGCCCGCATCCACTTCAAAACATTGGTACTTGCGTATCGTGCTACGAACAGATCGGGTCCAATCTACATCCAGGACAAGGTAACACCGTACACCCCAGCACATTCGCTCCGCTTCAGTCAATCGGCTTGTAGCTCCGTCACTGCTTCAACCAATCGGCTTGTAGCTCCGTCACTGCGAGCTGAACACTCAAAGTCACGACTGTTTGTGTCCTGGCTCCTCAATGGTGGAATGAGCTCTCCATTGACATCAGGACAGCAGAAAGTCTCTACATCAAACTAAAAACACATCGTTTTCGACTACACCTTGAATAAGGAAGGTAGCGCCGTAGTAGCACTTTAGTAGCACTTAGATGGCACTTACTGATAGCACTTTGTAGTTTAACTTTATTGAAATTGTACTTTCTTGATTCTTGTTCTGAGTTTGTACTCATGGTGGAATTGCACTTATTGTAAGTCACTTTGGATAAAAGCGTCAGCTAAATGAAATGTAATGTATTTGATGTGACTGAAACATGGATGAGTTCATCGCCAAAAGCTACATTTAACAAGATTACACTTGAACACATGACGACAATAAATGTACCTTTGCCCAGTACTCATTTTCACATTTCATTTTAGGTGCATGAACCCATCATAATAACCTGTGAGGACTCTGAGCAGCATGATGGGGGATGAACTAACGTAACTAAGTTCAATTGTTCCAAATGTTTCCACAGTTCTTCCTCCACGTCTTATTTTGGTAATGATTATTGTAAATGTGGAGGGAACCAGCTTGAAGTGAGGAACTTCCTGGTTGGACTACAAAATACTACAATAGAATCCTTTTTGGGGCAAACGGGTAAATTACACACATTTTACGATGAGAACCTCCCTGAGCTTTGAGATACTGGTCACATGACGCATGATGTCACAAGACACATGATGTCACACACCTGCAGGACACCTCCCTGAGCGCAGACATGTTGACCGCCAGACGGGAGTGAGCACAGCTCGTCTCCGAAGGGGAGGCGGAGCTGTCGTGGTGGGCGTCGCTGAAGTCTCCGTGCTCGTAGCGAATCACCTGCAGCGGCTCGCTCAGCTCGACCAATGAGGAGGGAAGACGAGTCAGACCGGTCAGCCTGAGCAGCAGAGAGAGAGAGAACCTTAGTAGTGACCGCAGGGGGAGAGAGAACCTTAGTAGTGACCGCAGGGGGAGAGAGAACTTTAGTAGTGACCGCAGGGGGAGAGAGAACTTTAGTAGTGACCGCAGGGGGAGAGAGAACTTTAGTAGTGACCGCAGGGGGAGAGAGAACTTTAGTAGTGACCGCAGGGGGAGAGAGAACGTATAGTATAGTGTGTGTGTGTGTGTGTGTGTGTGTGTGTGTGTGTGTGTATGTCTGGGTGTGTCTCTGTGTGCGTGTGTGTGTGTGTACCTGGTCCTGAGGGCCTGCAGCACATGGTGGGATCCGGGCCCCTGGTGGAGCCACGTGTGTTTGTTTCTCTGGTTGAAGCGACTCCGCAGCTTCCCGGGCCTCTGGGCCTGATCGTAGACGCGCCTGAAGTCCTCCAGGGTCAGCACCCCTGAGACACACAGGTAGGGAACAGAGTCCAGGTTCAGGTTCAAGTCCTGAACACTCAACAAAGTCACGACTGTTTGTGTCCTGGCTCCTCAATGGTGGAATGAGCTCTCCATTGACATCAGTTAAATGTCTCTTACTGATGGCACTTTGTAGTTTAACTTTATTGAAGAAATTGTACTTTCTTGATTCTTGTTCTGAGTTTGTACTCCTGGTTGAATGCACTTATAAGTCGCTTTGGATAAAAGCGTCAGCTAAATGTAATGTAATGTAGTGTAATGTAACGTAATGTAACGTAACGGAATGTAACGGAATGTAATGCAACGTAATGTAACGTAACGTAGTGTAATGTAACGTAACGTAACGTAGTGTAATGTAACATAACAGGGAACGTGATGTAATGTAACGGAACGTGATGTGATATAATGTAACATAACGTAACGTAGCGTAATGTAGCGTAACGTAATGTAGCGTAACGTAGTGTAATGTAACGGAACGTAATGTAACGGAACGTAATGTAACGTAGTGTAACGTAACGTAGTGTAATGTAACGGAACGTAATGTAACGTAGTGTAATGTAACGGAACGTAATGTAACATAACACGGAACGAGATGTAATGTAACAGGGAACGTGATGTGATATAATGTAACATAGTCTAATGTAACATAGCGTAATGTAGCGTAACGTTATGTAGCGTAACGTAGCGTAATGTAACGGAACGTAATGTAACGTAGTGTAATGTAACGGAACGTAATGTAACGGAACGTAATGTAACGGAACGTAATGTAACGGAACGTAATGTAACGTAGTGTAACGTAACGTAACGTAACGTAGTGTAATGTAACGGAACGTAATGTAACGTAGTGTAATGTAACGTAATGTAACGGAACGTAATGTAACATAACACGGAACGAGATGTAATGTAACAGGGAACGTGATGTGATATAATGTAACATAGTCTAATGTAACATAGCGTAATGTAGCGTAACGTTATGTAGCGTAACGTAGCGTAACGTAGTGTAATGTAACGGAACGTAATGTAACGTAGTGTAACGGAACGTAATGTAACGTAGTGTAACGGAACGTAATGTAATGTAACGGAACGTAATGTAACATAACAGGGAACGTGATGTAATGTAACGGAACGTGATGTGATATATGTAACATAGTCTAATGTAACGTAACGTAGTGTAACATAGTGTAACATAGTGTAACATAGTGTAACGTAGTGTAACATAGTGTAACATAGTGTAACGTAGTGTAATGTAACGTAATGTAACGGAACGTAATGTAACGTAGTGTAATGTAACGTAATGTAACGTAACGTAATGTAACGTAGTGTAATGTAACGTAGTGTAACGGAACGGAACGTAATGTAACATAACGGAACGTAATGTAACATAACGGAACGTAATGTAACGTAACGGAACGTAATGTAACGTAACGTAGTGTAATGTAATGTAACGGAACGTAATGTAACATAACACGGAACGTGATGTAATGTAACAGGGAACATGATGTGATATAATGTAACATAGTCTAATGTAACATAGCGTAATGTAGCGTACCGTTATGTAGCGTAACGTAGCGTAACGTAGTGTAATGTAACGGAACGTAATGTAACGGAACGTAATGTAACGTAGTGTAACGGAACGTAGTGTAACGGAACGTAATGTAATGTAACGGAACGTAATGTAATGTAACGGAACATAATGTAACATAACAGGGAACGTGATGTAATGTAACGGAACGTGATGTGATATAATGTAACATAGTCTAATGTAACGTAACGTAATGTAACGTAATGTATCGTAATGTAACGTAGTGTAATGTAACGTGATGTAACGTGACGTAACAGTGTAAAGTAACGTAACGTAGCATAACATAGCGTGAAAGTCACCCTGAAAGTGCAAAAAACATCAGTCCAATTTAAATAGAGTTTTACACTAAATTCGCCACCACAGGGGGCGCCGCACCTGTTGGATGGGCTTCCAGGCCAGAGAGGATCTGCCGCAGGTTCTCCGGGTTCAACCAGGTTCCGTCCCGGGAGCGCGAGTGACTCACAATCTGCACGAGAGACCAAACGTTTCGTTTCTCACATCAACAAAACGCTCCGACAGTTCACCCGAGTTCTATGAATGAGTCTACTTCACCTCGTGCTTCTGCAGCAGCTCGTCCTGGTTCAGGTCCAGCAGACTGAAGACCTCCTCCGTGCTGAGGGACAGCTGGCTGGACTCCTCCCGTCCCCGTCCCGCTGCCGTCCGGCTCTCCATCAGACCCTTGAGCCGGGCCAGCTGCACCACCACGCGGCACTCCTCCTCCGACAGGAAGCCGGGGATCTCTGAGGGGGACAGACACGGACCTGGTCAGGATGGACCTGAAGACACGCTGCAGCCTGCATAGTCAGGATGGACCTGAAGACACGCTGCAGCCTGCATAGTCAGGATGGACCTGAAGACACGCTGCAGCCTGCATAGTCAGGATGGACCTGAAGACACGCTGCAGCCTGCGTGGTCAGGATGGACCTGAGGACACGCTGCAGCCTGCATAGTCAGGATGGACCTGAAGACACGCTGCAGCCTGCATAGTCAGGATGGACCTGAGGACACGGAGCAGCCTGCGTGGTCAGGATGGACCTGAGGACACGGAGCAGCCTGCGTGGTCAGGATGGACCTGAGGACACGCTGCAGCCTGCCTGGTCAGGATGGACCTGAGGTCACGCTGCAGCCTGCATAGTCAGGATGGACCTGAGGTCACGCTGCAGCCTGCATAGTCAGGATGGACCTGAGGACACGGAGCAGCCTGCGTGGTCAGGATGGACCTGAGGACACGCTGCAGCCTGCATAGTCAGGATGGACCTGAGGTCACGCTGCAGCCTGCGTGGTCAGGATGGACCTGAGGTCACGCTGCAGCCTGCATAGTCAGGATGGACCTGAGGTCACGCTGCAGCCTGCATAGTCAGGATGGACCTGAGGACACGGAGCAGCCTGCGTGGTCAGGATGGACCTGAGGACACGCTGCAGCCTGCATAGTCAGGATGGACCTGAGGTCACGCTGCAGCCTGCGTGGTCAGGATGGACCTGAGGTCACGCTGCAGCCTGCATAGTCAGGATGGACCTGAGGACACGCTGCAGCCTGCATAGTCAGGATGGACCTGAGGACACGGAGCAGCCTGCATAGTCAGGATGGACCTGAGGACACGGAGCAGCCTGCATAGTCAGGATGGACCTGAGGACACGGAGCAGCCTGCGTGGTCAGGATGGACCTGAGGACACGGAGCAGCCTGCGTGGTCAGGATGGACCTGAGGACACGGAGCAGCCTCGGACTGCGTGGTCAGATGCTGCCGATGCCGATCAGAAGGGAGTTTGTTTGACCTTCTTGCTAATGATGGTTATGAACGGCACCTTTCCTGCAGGTTTCAGTAGGTGTTAAAGTACGGGAACGCTTTAGTGAGCGGTGCACAGGAGGAGTTCAAAGCTATTCCCGGTGAGCCATCTGGAAGCTACTGGGAGTCGGTACTTTTTATGATCAATTAGCACAAAGCAGTAAGAAGCATCAGACTGCTCAGTAAAGCGGCATCAAAGTGATCAAACTCGTCTCCATTTGCTCCAATTCGGACTTGTTTCATCAACATGTCCGCTCCTCCTCGGAGCGGACATACAGTTAAAAATCAATAAGCAATGGTGGAAAAGTCACATGACGATAAAGTGTTCAGTTTAGTAGAACATGGGAGAAGAGGCAATCAGTCAATTCTGAGGCATTTCCCCCACCTTTAAACGATAAATCGGTTATCGGCGTTAACTTTCTGTGGATCAGCTCATCAGACCCCATGAGGATGCCCTACCTGCCACGAGTCTCCGGCCGAGGCGCACCAGAGAGCGGCAGCCCGATGCCCGCATCTTCTGCTGCTCGCTCTTTGCACCCGTCTGCCCCCGAGGTTCATAACACCATGCAGGAGTTTGTGTGAGTCCGTGCGGGACCGCTGTGACCCGATTGGACCCGTGACCGGACATCCTGCACTGCCACCGGTACCCTGCGGACCACCTGACATGCATCTCCTCCATCGCCGCCGCTCAGGCGGGGGGGAACGCAGGTGAAGCAGCAGCCGGTTGCGCAGGTGAAGCAGCAGCCGGTTGCGCAGGTGAAGCAGCAGCCGGTTGCGCAGGTGAAGCAGCAGCCGGCCGCGCAGGTGAAGCAGCAGCCGGTTGCGCAGGTGAAGCAGCAGCCGGCCGCGCAGGTGAAGCAGCAGCCGGCCGCGCAGGTGAAGCAGCAGCCGGTTGCGCAGGTGAAGCAGCAGCCGGTTGCGCAGGTGAAGCAGCAGCCGGTTGCGCAGGTGAAGCAGCAGCCGGTTGCGCAGGTGAAGCAGCAGCCGGTTGCGCAGGTGAAGCAGCAGCCGGTTGCGCAGGTGAAGCAGCAGCCGGTTGCGCAGGTGAAGCAGCAGCCGGTTGCGCAGGTGAAGCAGCAGCCGGTTGCGCAGGTGAAGCAGCAGCCGGTTGCGCAGGTGAAGCAGCAGCCGGCCGCGCAGGTGAAGCAGCAGCCGGTTGCGCAGGTGAAGCAGCAGCCGGTTGCGCAGGTGAAGCAGCAGCCGGTTGCGCAGGTGAAGCAGCAGCCGGTTGCGCAGGTGAAGCAGCAGCCGGTTGCGCAGGTGAAGCAGCAGCCGGTTGCGCAGGTGAAGCAGCAGCCGGCCGCGCAGGTGAAGCAGCAGCCGGTTGCGCAGGTGAAGCAGCAGCCGGTTGCGCAGGTGAAGCAGCAGCCGGTTGCGCAGACGCTACAGTTTGCTTCTTTTCAACAAAATCACTCAATTTGTGTTTTCACCCCTTGTCCCAGCGCCTCAGGCGAGCCGCCACCCCGACAGACGCACTGACACCTTTTGTCGGAGTGGTTTGGGCGAGTCTCAATATTCTGTCTCGTTAATTTGTGGACAAGAAGTTGATGCACAGCGTCACCACTGTGGCTCAAGCTCAGCCCGGCTCAGTCCTCGCTGGACGTCCTGAAGCCCGGACCCCTGCTGGCCTTCCTGCAGGGTCCGGGCCCGGTGGTCACGAGGCCTTCGCCTGGCAGAGGCGGGACCAGAACCTCGGCACAGGAGCGAGGATCGGGCGCCAGGTTAGAAACCCCCAAAAAGAACTGAGGTCTCAACATCTGTGAATTACGCCGTTCTGGTGGAGGCACGCGGTCAGCTGGTCCCAAAGCAGGAAGTCAAACAAGTACAGGACGTTTAATAGGAAACAAATGACATACCTGTGAATTTTAAAGAAATATCGCTGGTCCATATTTGTTTTTCTTTGACATGAATAACTTATCATGACATGAATAACTTACCAAACAGCAGAGGCTTCAGGCTGAGCGTCCTCATGGCGTGCATCCGCTCTGGCACGAGGGACACCTGCTGAACGTGACCCACCTGCACACACAACACCGGTCACGTGCACGCCTTTCACGTGCACGCCTCATGATGCATTCACGCACCTTTCATGTTGTCATGATGCATTCACGCACCTGTCATGATGCATTCACGCACCTGTCATGATGCATTCACGCACCTGTCATGATGCATTCACGCACCTGTCATGATGCATTCACGCACCTGTCATGATGCATTCACGCCCTTCCACGCCCTCCTTACCCGGATCCCCTCGATGCGTGGCAGGCTGCAGGTCTGCGTGTAGTCCTCTCCGTGGTCCTGTAGGTGGCGCTGCGCTGACCCCGGGTCAGCGGGAGGTAACGGGGTTTCCCCCTCGCTGCCCGCCGGCCCCGCCTCCCCGCCCACGGGCCCGTTGTTGTAGTGCACGTAGAGCAGCAGGCCGATGACGTTCACGATGTACACGTGGAAGAACACCATGACCACCACGAAGTACGCGCGCGAGCACACGCTGCTGCGCTGGATCTGCATCCGGCTGCAGCGCAGCGGCGCCTTGAGGGAAGATGGCGGCGCGTCCTCCTCCTCCTCCTCCTCTTCCTCCTCCTCCTCCATCTCCATTAGATCTTCCTGAGCGTCTTCCATCTTTACAATCCTCTGTTGACAAGACGCCCTGACGACCTGCCTGACGACCGGGCGGCCAAGCTAACGACTGCAGAGCTGTCGGCCCGCTTCCGGTCTCGCTTCCGTTCCCGCGGGGACCCGGTAGCGGCCTCTAGCGGTCACCGCCGGGAGCAAACATATAATACATCAAATTAATATAACATTTAATATATAGTTATTCCTGGCCGAACACCAGCACCACGCTGCTGGAGACCCAGGACGTGTTGCTGGACCCGCTGGAGGGAAGGGGGGCCCGGAGAACCAGAACCAGAACCAGGACTGAGAGGCAGACTGTCAGACCTGCTGCAGTAAAATGAGAGGTTTTCTAAAGGGGCCCTGGTGCTCACATTGTGACACACAGCGCCCCCTGTGGACGAAAGTGGTAGTGTTGGTTCTAGCGTCCCCTGTGGAACCAACACTACCTCTTTAGTCCACAGGGGGCACCAGAACCAACACCACCACTTTAGTCCACAGGGGGCGCTAGAACCAACACTACCTCTTTAGTCCACAGGGGGCGCCAGAACCAACACTACCACTTTAGTCCACAGGGGGCACCAGAACCAACACTACCTCTTTAGTCCACAGGGGGCGCCAGAACCAACACTACCACTTTAGTCCACAGGGGGCACCAGAACCAACACTACCTCTTTAGTCCACAGGGGGCACCAGAACCAACACTACCACTTTAGTCCACAGGGGGCACCAGAACCAACACTACCACTTTAGTCCACAGGGGGCGCTAGAACCAACACTACCTCTTTAGTCCACAGGGGGCACCAGAACCAACACTACCACTTTAGTCCACAGGGGGCACCAGAACCAACACTACCTCTTTAGTCCACAGGGGGCGCCAGAACCAACACTACCTCTTTAGTCCACAGGGGGCACCAGAACCAACACTACCACTTTAGTCCACAGGGGGCACCAGACCCAACACTACCACTTTAGTCCACAGGGGGCGCCAGAACCAACACTACCACTTTAGTCCACAGGGGGCACCAGAACCAACACTACCACTTTAGTCCACAGGGGGCACCAGACCCAACACTACCACTTTAGTCCACAGGGGGCGCCAGAACCAACACTACCACTTTAGTCCACAGGGGGCACCAGAACCAACACTACCACTTTAGTCCACAGGGGGCGCTAGAACCAACACTACCTCTTTAGTCCACAGGGGGCACCAGAACCAACACTACCACTTTAGTCCACAGGGGGCACCAGAACCAACACTACCTCTTTAGTCCACAGGGGGTGCCAGAACCAACACTACCACTTTAGTCCACAGGGGGCACCAGAACCAACACTACCTCTTTAGTCCACAGGGGGCACCAGAACCAACACTACCACTTTAGTCCACAGGGGGCACCAGAACCAACACTAACTCTTTAGTCCACAGGGGGCGCCAGAACCAACACTACCACTTTAGTCCACAGGGGGCGCCAGAACCAACACTACCACTTTAGTCCACAGGGGGCACCAGAACCAACACTACCACTTTAGTCCACAGGGGGCACCAGACCCAACACTACCACTTTAGTCCACAGGGGGCACCAGAACCAACACTACCACTTTAGTCCACAGGGGGCACCAGACCCAACACTACCACTTTAGTCCACAGGGGGCACCAGAACCAACACTACCACTTTAGTCCACAGGGGGCACCAGACCCAACACTACCACTTTAGTCCACAGGGGGCACCAGAACCAACACTACCACTTTAGTTCCTTGTAGTATCTTGTAGTACTCGGAACTGGGAAAACGTCCGCATTAAACATTCTACTTTAGTATTATATAGATATCTATACATATCTATATTAATTATATATTAAACATGTAGTGGATTAAAAAAGTGCAGTATTTGCCTCTGATATGTGACATTAGTGAAGTAGCATACAATTAAAAATACTCACAATGACTACTTGTAGCACCATATTGTACATCGTAGCACCTCTTGATCGATACAGGCCTTCTCTCCACTGCATCTCAGTAACGAGCATCACTACCAATCACACCTCAGAGACACTGTCCACCAGCCACCAACACATATTATTTCTTCATTCATACATCATCGTGTTGTTATATAGTTCAGTTTAATTTAGTTAGCCTGCCCTTCATGTTACAGGGATGTTGGTTTCATTCGATATATTCTTAAAGGATACTAAAGGATCTAAAACTAAAGAAGTACATGTTATAGTTAGAGTCAAGGTCATTTTAAATGTAATGATTTGGGAGTAAAAACGATGGAAGACAAAAGAAAGACAAACTGCTCCTCTAGGACTTTCCTGGTGAATGAATTGAGCCTATGAATTAAAACGTTTTAATAAGTGCTGGTTCTTAATTCAACCACATGGTGGCGACAAAGACCAGACAGACTTCTCTTCATCAATTCAGAACAAAAAACATTCAAATATACAAACAATGCAGATATGTGCTCAACATATTGGTAAAGAGAAACAGTTATATCATTTAAATAAATACATAGAAATATTTCAATTGGAATGAATACATTTCAAAAATAGAAAATTATAAGAAAAGTACATTATTCACTCCCACATCTAGACTCTGCTGCTAAACTGTCTGACCGCTGCTACTAACGCACACTTAAATAGTTTCCAAATTTGTTTTTGCACTATATGTTATATGTCTAATTTGTTTTTGCACTATATGTTATATGTCTAATTTGTTTTTGCACTATGTTTATATGTCTTTGCACTATGTTTATACGTTTCTGCACTGTTTATACGTTGTTTATATGTTATATGTTATATGTTGTCTATTTTTACTTTTTCTTAACTGGTGCACTATTCACTTTATGTTTCTGCACTATGTTTATATGCTGTTTATGCTATGTTGTCTAGTTTATATGTTTATATGTTGGTTATATGTTATATGTTGTCTAGTTTATATGTTGTTTATATGTTTATATGTTATATGTTGTCTAGTTTATATGTTTATATGTTATATGTTGTCTATTTTTTACTTTTTTTTCTAAATGTTGCACTATTCACTTTATTTTCAGACAGTAGAGAAACAAAATTTCATGTCTTCTGTATGTTTGCACAAAGAAGTGACAAATAAAACTGACTTTGACTTTGACTTTGACATATATGTGTATATGTTTGAGTAGGGTTAGGGGTATATATATATAAAAATGTTTTTCTTCTTTCTTTTTAATATAAAAAATAGGGGTATATATATATATATATATATATATATATATATATATATATATATATATATATATATATATATATATATATATATATACCCCTAATTTCACTCACTTTTATGTTGGTTTCAAGAATTATATCAAGACAATAAAATTCAAATAATTCTATGTATTTATTTACATATATATATATATGTAAATAAATACATATTACATATATATATATATATATATATATATGTAATATGTATTTATTTACATATATATATCTATGTAAATAAATACATATTACATATATATATATATATATATAGATATATATATATGTAAATAAATACATATTACATATATATGTAAATAAATACATATTACATATATATATATATATATATATATATATATATATATATATATATATATGTAATATGTATTTATTTACATATATATATCTATGTAAATAAATACATATTACATATATATATATATATATATATATATATATATATATATATATATATATATAGATATATACATATATATATATATATGTAAATAAATACATATTACATATATATGTAAATAAATACATATTACATATATATATATATATATGTAATATGTATTTATTTACATATATATATCTATGTAAATAAATACATAGAATTATTTGAATTTTATTGTCTTGATATAATTCTTGAAACCAACATAAAAGTGAGTGAAATTAGGGGTATATATACCCCTATTTTTATATATATTAAAAAAAAAAAAATATATATATATATATATATATATATATATATATATATATATATATATATATATATATATATATATATATATATATATATGTGGGGGAGGGGCTATGATTCGGTCTCTCGGACTTCTCCGGGATCACTTGGTCTCTCGGTCTTCTCCGGGATCACTCGGCTCTTCTCGGGTCGCAGCAGCACAGAGACGCAGCAGCCTCACCGGACGGGACGGCGCGCGATGCAGCACCACAGGCCCGCGAGAACCCGGGACACGAGCGAGCCCGAGCACGAGCCTGAGCCGGGATACGAGCGAGCCCGAGCACGAGCCTGAGCCGGGATACGAGCGAACCCGACCCGGGACACGAGCGAGCCTGACTCGGGACACGAGCGAGCCTGACCCGGGACACGAGCCTGAGCCGGGACACGAGCGAGCCCGAGCCGGGACACGAGCGAGCCCGAGCCCGAGCCGGAGCCAGAGACACGGGAAGACCGGAGACCAGACCCGGCTGCGCGCGGTTCTTCCAGCAGAAGTAGTTGGAGGAACTTGTCGCAGTGGACTACCCACTAGGAGAGGACTAGGAGCAGGACTACCCACTAGGAGAGGACTAGGAGCAGGACTACCCACTAGGAGAGGACTAGGACCAGGACTACCCACTAGGAGAGGACTAGGAGCAGGACTACCCACTAGGAGAGGACTAGGAGCAGGACTACCCACTAGGAGAGGACTAGGAGCAGGACTACCCACTAGGAGAGGACTAGGAGCAGGACTACCCACTAGGAGAGGACTAGGAGCAGGACTACCCACTAGGAGAGGACTAGGAGCAGGACTACCCACTAGGAGAGGACTAGGAGCAGGACTACCCACTAGGAGAGGACTAGGACCAGGACTACTGTCTCCTGCAGCAGAAGCACCAGCAGGTCAGCTGTGTTTGTGTTGTTGTTATTGTTGTTTGTTTCTCATCCGGTTAAAACAGAGGACGTGTCGTGGCTCCGCGCGGACTCGCGGGTTCAACGTGCGCGTGGACCCGCGACCCGGCTCCACGCGCACGCATGTAACACGTCGCGATGACGTCACGGTGTGGACCCACGGTCACAACCCGGGAACCCTTTGGAACGGGTCCCGGGCACTTCCGGGTTCTCTTCTCCCCGCGTGCACTCTCCTCCTCCCGGGTACGCGCGTCAGGAAAGCCCGGGGAGAGCAGGAAGAGGGTCTGCAGGGTCTAGAGAGTCTACAGGGTCTACAGGGTCTGCAGGAGGCTCAACTGGGGTTCTATTTGGGTGTTGGGTCGAGCCCCACGGTGGTCATCGGGCTCTTGGCCCACTTTGTGCGGTCTGCCCGCCGGTCGCGTCAACTTTTAAGTGTTGAGCTTGAATCCGGTTTGTGTAGAACTCAGAAGGCTGAGGGCTCGAGTCCCGGACTGACCCTGATGATGTCATCAGTGACGTGTACATCATGAATATGTTAACGTGACTCTGTCACCTAGTTATTGTTGTTGTTGTTGTCTGCACAGGATTCTGTAGTTGTTGTTGTTGCTCACATCATCATGACTTCCTGTAGGAGCTCACATCATGATGATGACTTCCTGTAGGAGCTTGATAATATAAATCGTTATATTCTGTAGATATTCTTCATTTCATTATTCTTCTGCCTATTAGAGTTCAGGTTGTGCGAGGTCAGTTTAACAAATACTTTCTGTGAGAAGTTTCTGTGAGAACAGTCCGGTTGTCTGTTCCTCAAGGTTCCTCAAGGTTCCTCAAGGTTCCTCAAGGTTCCACGCTCTGCACCACAACACTCACACCTGTTTATCAGTATATTGACATTAGGGAAGCAGACTGGTCGTTGCACGTTCCAGCCTTGTGAGAAAAGATGAGGACGTGATTCTCCTCCTCTTAGAAAGGTTAGAGCCAATAGAAATGTTAGATGTTCATGACGGAAAACCGTGTATTAAAGAGCCGAACCTCCGGCTGTTCGGTGTGTTTTTTGGACGGTCAACCTGCGTGTTGACTGGACGACTCCCTGCTATCGCGATTGCAGCGCTTGTTACTCTACTTGTGATCAAGGAAAATAAATTCAGAGAATGAGAGAAGTTGTTGAACTGAGTTCTTCCGGACGCTACACCAGACATCCAATAATAGAACACGCTAACAAGCTCACATCATGATGATGACTTCCTGTAGGAGCTCACATCATCATGACTTCCTGTAGGAGCTCACATCATGATGATGACTTCCTGTAGGAGCTCACATCATCATGACTTCCTGTAGGAGCTCACATCATCATGACTTCCTGTAGGAGCTCACATCATAATGATGACTTCCTGTAGGAGCTCACATCATAATGATGACTTCCTGTAGGAGCTCACATCATCATGACTTCCTGTAGGAGCTCACATCATGATGATGACTTCCTGTAGGAGCTCACATCATCATGACTTCCTGTAGGAGCTCACATCATCATGACTTCCTGTAGGAGCTCACATCATAATGATGACTTCCTGTACTAGCTCACATCATGATGATGACTTCCTGTAGGAGCTCACATCATCATGACTTCCTGTAGGAGCTCACATCATAATGATGACTTCCTGTAGGAGCTCACATCATAATGATGACTTCCTGTAGGAGCTCACATCATCATGACTTCCTGTAGGAGCTCACATCATGATGATGACTTCCTGTAGGAGCTCACATCATCATGACTTCCTGTAGGAGCTCACATCATCATGACTTCCTGTAGGAGCTCACATCATAATGATGACTTCCTGTAGGAGCTCACATCATGATGATGACTTCCTGTAGGAGCTCACATCATCATGACTTCCTGTAGGAGCTCACATCATGATGATGACTTATGATGTAGCTTGCTTCCGTTTGCTTCAGACAAGAGAAATGGGTTTCTCACTCAATCCAGCTGTGCAGATGTATCCTCCATGTGAGGAAAGTAGGAATGAAAATCTTTAATCAAGTCGGTCAAATGTCCCACTATGACCAACTTGACTGGAGCTCTGTCCACATCCTCACTAGAGAGAACATCCTCCACCTGAGGAAAGCAGGTGACATCTCCCTCTGAGAGGACCTTCTCCACAGCTCTGCCTTCTTCAGGAAGCCACCCACCTGGTCATACAGGTTTAACATGCTGGTCTCTTTGACCCACCTGGTCATACAGGTTTAACATGCTGGTCTCTTTGACCCACCTGGTCATACAGGTTTAACATGCTGGTCTCTTTGCCCCACCTGGTCATACAGGTTTAACATGCTGGTCTCTTTGCCTCACCTGGTCATACAGGTTTAACATGCTGGTCTCTTTGACCCACCTGGTCATACAGGTTTAACATGCTGGAGTCCTTGCCCCACCTGGTCATACAGGTTTAACATGCTGGTCTCTTTGCCCCACCTGGTCATACAGGTTTAACATGCTGGTCTCTTTGACCCACCTGGTCATACAGGTTTAACATGCTGGAGTCCTTGCCCCACCTGGTCATACAGGTTTAACATGCTGGAGTCCTTGCCCCACCTGGTCATACAGGTTTAACATGCTGGTCTCTTTGACCCACCTGGTCATACAGGTTTAACATGCTGGTCTCTTTGCCCCACCTGGTCATACAGGTTTAACATGCTGGTCTCTTTGACCCACCTGGTCATACAGGTTTAACATGCTGGTCTCTTTGCCCCACCTGGTCATACAGGTTTAACATGCTGGTCTCTTTGCCCCACCTGGTCATACAGGTTTAACATGCTGGTCTCTTTGACCCACCTGGTCATACAGGTTTAACATGCTGGAGTCCTTGCCCCACCTGGTCATACAGGTTTAACATGCTGGTCTCTTTGCCCCACCTGGTCATACAGGTTTAACATGCTGGTCTCTTTGACCCACCTGGTCATACAGGTTTAACATGCTGGTCTCTTTGACCCACCTGGTCATACAGGTTTAACATGCTGGTCTCTTTGACCCACCTGGTCATACAGGTTTAACATGCTGGTCTCTTTGACCCACCTGGTCATACAGGTTTAACATGCTGGAGTCCTTGCCCCACCTGGTCATACAGGTTTAACATGCTGGAGTCCTTGCCCCACCTGGTCATACAGGTTTAACATGCTGGTGTCTTTGCCCCACCTGGTCATACAGGTTTAACATGCTGGAGTCCTTGCCCCACCTGGTCATACAGGTTTAACATGCTGGTCTCTTTGCCCCACCTGGTCATACAGGTTTAACATGCTGGTCTCTTTGACCCACCTGGTCATACAGGTTTAACATGCTGGTCTCTTTGACCCACCTGGTCATACAGGTTTAACATGCTGGTCTCTTTGACCCACCTGGTCAAACAGGTTTAACATGCTGGTCTCTTTGACCCATATGGTCATACAGGTTTAACATGCTGGTCTCTTTGACCCACCTGGTCATACAGGTTTAACATGCTGGTCTCTTTGCCCCACCTGGTCATACAGGTTTAACATGCTGGTCTCTTTGACCCACCTGGTCATACAGGTTTAACATGCTGGAGTCCTTGCCCTGCAGAGACACATTCAGTTCGTTCAGTTTACTGAATATATCTGCCAAATAGCACAGCTTTGCAAGATAGTCTGTGTCCTGGAACAAGGTGGCATGGGGAGACCTGTGCGATCAGAAAGGTGTGTACTTCAGATCGTAATTCCAACAGCCGGTTGAGTATTCTCCTGCTGCTGCACTTCTGAGTGCAGCAGCAGTTGTGTGTTTTCACAGAGGCCGTGAAACAGGCGTGCATTGCGTGGTCTTGACTTTATGAAGTTGATCACTTTGACGCTGTCGTTCAAAACGTCATGTAACACAGCGCTCATTTTCTTGCACGCCAATGCTTCCCTGTGTATGACACAGTGAGTCCACTTCACGTCAGGGTTTTATTTTTTAATGCGCGCTACGAGTCCTCTCGCGCTGCCCGTCCATGCGTTCATGCCGTTTTCACAGAAGAAGGTGTTGACAACATAAACAATGTCTTTGTGTTTTCAGCAGCATTGCTGCTACGTTTCAACCACGCCTTATTTGTTTGAGTTTTAAAGGCGGCAGTGATAGATCGACGGGTAACGACAGGTAGCGTGTGCCAGGTTGGGTCAAACCATCTTGATATGGGGGAGACTGGGTTTTTAGGATAATTAAATGAAATAACCTACTTAATATAAAATTCAGTTTATGAACTTACACTTATGTTTTATTGAATATTTATTAAATAACTATTTATAAAGGATTTTTGAATAAATGCTAATTTTAAATAGATTTAAAAGAAATCTCACGTACGTCTCAAATGGGGGTACGCGGACCCCCATTTGAGAACCACTGTGTTAGAACATCATGGTTTCATTGTTCTGTTAGAACATCATGGTTTCATTGTACAGTTAGAACATCATGGATTCATTGTACAGTTAGAACATCATGGTTTCATTGTACAGTTAGAACATCATAATTTCATTGTTCTGTTAGAACATCATGGATTCATTGTTCTGTTAGAACATCATGGTTTCATTGTTCTGTTAGAACATCATGGATTCATTGTTCTGTTAGAACATCATGGTTTCATTGTACAGTTAGAACATCATGGTTTCATTGTTCTGTTAGAACATCATAGATTCATTGTTCTGTTAGAACACCATGGTTTCATTGTACAGTTAGAACATCATGGTTTCATTGTTCTGTTAGAACATCATGGTTTCATTGTTCTGTTAGAACATCATGGTTTCATTGTACAGTTAGAACACCATGGTTTCATTGTACAGTTAGAACATCATGGTTTCATTGTTCTGTTAGAACATCATGGTTTCATTGTTCTGTTAGAACATCATGGTTTCATTGTACAGTTAGAACATCATAGATTCATTGTTCTGTTAGAACATCATGGTTTCATTGTACAGTTAGAACATCATGGTTTCATTGTTCTGTTAGAACATCATGGTTTCATTGTTCTGTTAGAACATCATGGTTTCATTGTACAGTTAGAACATCATGGTTTCATTGTTCTGTTAGAACATCATAGATTCATTGTTCTGTTAGAACATCATGGATTCATTGTACAGTTAGAACATCATGGATTCATTGTTCTGTTAGAACATCATGGATTCATTGTTCTGTTAGAACATCATGGTTTCATTGTTCTGTTAGAACATCATGGATTCATTGTACAGTTAGAACATCATGGATTAATTGTTCTGTTAGAACATCATGGTTTCATTGTACAGTTAGAACATCATAGATTCATTGTTCTGTTAGAACATCATGGATTCATTGTACAGTTAGAACATCATGGATTCATTGTTCTGTTAGAACATCATGGATTCATTGTTCTGTTAGAACATCATGGATTCATTGTACAGTCAGAACATCATGGTTTCATTGTACAGTTAGAACATCATGGTTTCATTGTTCTGTTAGAACATCATGGTTTCATTGTACTGTTAGAACATCATGGTTTCATTGTACAGTTAGAACATCATGGATTCATTGTTCTGTTAGAACATCATGGATTCATTGTTCTGTTAGAACATCATGGTTTCATTGTACAGTTAGAACATCATGGATTCATTGTTCTGTTAGAACATCATGGTTTCATTGTACAGTTAGAACATCATGGATTCATTGTTCTGTTAGAACATCATGGATTCATTGTTCTGTTAGAACATCATGGTTTCATTGTACAGTTAGAACATCATGGTTTCATTGTTCTGTTAGAACATCATGGTTTCATTGTACTGTTAGAACATCATGGTTTCATTGTACAGTTAGAACATCATGGATTCATTGTTCTGTTAGAACATCATGGATTCATTGTTCTGTTAGAACATCATGGTTTCATTGTACAGTTAGAACATCATGGATTCATTGTTCTGTTAGAACATCATGGTTTCATTGTACAGTTAGAACATCATGGATTCATTGTTCTGTTAGAACATCATGGATTCATTGTTCTGTTAGAACATCATGGTTTCATTGTACAGTTAGAACAGGGGTGTCCAAACGTTTTTCACCGAGGGCCACAAACAGAAAAATATATTGTAACGTCCGCAGATACGACTCGCAGACGTTGGTTGCGTTAACTTTCAGGTTTTATTGCAACAGTGGTCCAGGATTGGCAACAGGCTCTTCGCTAACAGTTGCTCACGTAGCATCCCCCACACTAGCATAACTAACCACAACACACAACGTCACTTCCTCCTTAACCACCCGTCTACCCCCCTACTCCACCAATCACAGGCCGCAACCCTACCAAGAGCACGCTGCTTCCCTGTGATTGGCCGGAGAGAGTGAGAGGTCCCTGACCGACCCCTCCCCACCAACAGACGCCTGTACAGGGTCGCTACAATACGAACGTCTGATGAGGTATATCACAAAATGAATCAAATGAGGTCAATTATGCATATATATATATATATATATATATATATATATATATATATATATATATATATATATATATCAGAGGTGTCAAAAGTATTCACATTCATTACTCAAGTAGAAGTATAGATACTAGGGTTTAAAAATACTTCTGTAAAAGTTGAAGTATCAACTCAAGCTTTTTACTTCAGTAAAAGTGTAAAAGTACTGGTTTCAAAACTACTTAAAAGTATAAAAGTAAAAGTAATGTAAGGGTACACCGACACAAACACTTAAAGCTGTGGTTCTCAAACTTTTTCTGTAAATAACATCATTTTGTGACTCATCTGTGCTTTTAATAAGTAACAGAATAAAGACAATTGCAATCACTTTCAAGTAAATCTGATTGCTCCATCAGACAATGTTTTGTGTAAGTTCTATCTGTGCAAAAAATAACTCATATTTAGTTACTACTAAATAGCTCATTGTGGAAAACAATAAGCTTTTTTTTTTGCCAAACAAAACAGAATGAGTGAGATATGTGAGCATCAGGTTAACAGAGGTCAGACTCAGGGAATAAAACCCTGAGAGGTCAGACTCAGGGAATAAAACCCTGAAGGTCAGACTCAGGGAATAAAACCCTGAAGGTCAGACTCAGGGAATAAAACCCTGAGAGGTCAGACTCAGGGAATAAAACCCTGAGAGGTCAGACTCAGGGAATAAAACCCTGAAGGTCAGACTCAGGGAATAAAACCCTGAAGGTCAGACTCAGGGAATAAAACCCTGAAGGTCAGACTCAGGGAATAAACCGCTGCAGCGCGGAGCAGCGCACCAGAGAGAGAGAGAGGAGGTCCGTGTTCAGCTCCTTTAAGTTAGCTGACAAGTCTTCTGCTCTGTTATGAAGTCTCGTCTGAGAGGTTTCAGTGTCGCTGTGAGCTGAGCGACCTCGTAGCTGTTACGAGGCATTTTCTCCTGTGTTGTTCGGACGGCAAAAATGTGATTGTTGAGCTAGCAGGCTAGCTGCTGTTTGCTTGACTTTCTCTCCATTATATTTTTAGAATCTGCCGCGGGCCAATAAAAAAGCGCCCGCGTGCCGTAGTTTAGACACCCCTGAGTTAGAACATCATGGTTTCATTGTACAGTTAGAACATCATGGATTCATTGTACAGTTAGAACATCATGGATTCATTGTTCTGTTAGAACATCATGGATTCATTGTTCTGTTAGAACATCATGGTTTCATTGTACTGTTAGAACATCATGGTTTCATTGTACTGTTAGAACATCATAGATTCATTGTTCTGTTAGAACATCATGGTTTCATTGTTCTGTTAGAACATCATGGTTTCATTGTTCTGTTAGAACACCATGGTTTCATTGTTCTGTTAGAACATCATGGTTTCATTGTTCTGTTAGAACATCATGGTTTCATGGTTCTGTTAGAACATCATGGTTTCATGGTTCTGTTAGAACACCATGGTTTCATGGTTCTGTTAGAACATCATGGTTTCATTGTTCTGTTAGAACATCATGGTTTCATTGTTCTGTTAGAACACCATGGTTTCATGGTTCTGTTAGAACATCATGGTTTCATTGTTCAGTTAGAACACCATGGATTCATTGTTCTGTTAGAACATCATGGTTTCATGGTTCTGTTAGAACATCATGGTTTCATTGTTCAGTTAGAACACCATGGATTCATTGTTCTGTTAGAACATCATGGTTTCATGGTTCTGTTAGAACATCATAGATTCATTGTTCTGTTAGAACACCATGGTTTCATTGTTCTGTTAGAACATCATGGCTTCATTGTTCTGTTAGAACATCATGGTTTCATTGTTCTGTTAGAACACCATGGTTTCATTGTTCTGTTAGAACATCATGGTTTCATTTGGAAGTATCCTGATGACTGAAGTCTGATTCCAGTTAACCAGACTGTTTGAGCGGATCAGCCTTTGAGGAACCAGATAGCCTGACTTCAATCATCGGGTTAATTTAAGCTGTTAACAGGACATCTGATACACTTATTGAACCACGAACGGTCAGTAATGATGATAATAATGATAACAATAATAAAAGGAGAAAGGACCACTTGGGGTTTTTCCGTGTGTGTGTGTGTGTGTGTGTGTGTGTGTGTGTGGGATTCTGTAGTCGGGCAGATTCGTGCATTACTCATGCTTCCTCAGGCCGCCGTTCAGAGTGCCACTGAGTGCTCATTCCACTCGGCCTCAGTGTGTGTGAGTGCATCATGCGTATGATTCACGAGCCACCGAGATTCAGAAGAATGCTTGTTTGTTTGTGTTGGAAAGGAAAGAGAGCGAGTTCTCTGTGTTGCGCGAGGACCCATAGGATGGGGGGATGGGTCCATAGGGGAGGAGTCCTATACAAGACATCACCAATATAACCCATAGGATGGGGGGATGGGTCCATAGGGGAGGAGTCCTATATAATCAAAGAAAAAGCTCACAGCTCACAGTCCTGTGGGGATGGTGCAATTTGCGATATAAATCCTTGAATCCTCTGTGTGTGTGTGTGTGTGTGTGTGTGTGTGTGTGTGTGTGTGTGTGTGTGTGTGTGTGTGTGTGTGTGTGTGTGTTTCACCTCAGAGACAGAAAACGGTGGTTCCAGCCTGGGCCTGTAACCTTGCAACCCCAAATGTGTGTGTGCATCTTGACTAAATTAGACTGCGTGTGCCACACAAACACCTTCACCACCGAGCCGCCACGCATTCGTTTTGAAAAGAATGTAAAAAGCAGCAGAAGTTCTGTGGAAGGAGCGAGTGGCCCGAGTCACCCGGAGCCGGTCCTGCCGAGTGATGAGGGTGTCTGCAGAGTGCAGCATGCACCCTGCACATGCAGCCTCCGCATGCAGCCTCCGCATGCAGCGTGCGCATGCAGAGTGCAGCCTGCGCATGCAGCCTGCAGCCACGTGTCTCTGCCAAGCTCCTCGCGCTGCCACGTCCATCTGCACCACATATGCGTCCAGCGCTCCTTCAGAGCTCTTCCCTCTTCCCGGAGCTTTCTGTTGTTTTAGAGGTGACTGGATGCACTCATACATGTTACCTGTCCTGTACTTTAGCTGCTAATTGATCTGATATAATAGAACAAAAGATACATCACTTTATATCATGGTGTTTATTTTCCCTGCAGTCTCCGTCACTTCCAATAAGTAAAACAGACCATAAAGCAGGGTATGCTCTAGGGCGGGGCTTACTGTGACTGACAGGTCTCCACCAGACACGGCGTCACAACGTCCCGCCTCCTCAGTCCACATATGGTCACGCCCTGTTCACTGGTTGCAAAAACCAAGATGGCGACGGACAAAATACCAAACTGGAGGCTTCACAACGATCACTGAATGAAGCCACAAAACTTATATATATCCACTCACCATATAACTGGGCTTAGGGTTAGTCACATGATGTCACAGATGAAAGAGCAGCTGAAATCAATGCACAATGGTACTCAAAGTTTGTCTGTTTGTAACAAGATATTTATTTAAAAGTAGATGGAGAAAGTTTACAAACTAGTTCCTACACAATTAATGTTTGCTTATTCTCTCACGGTTGTTTACAAGTCTGACTACGCCTTATGGCATCATATTATGAATCAAATTGTGTATGTGTGTGTGTGTGTGTGTGTGTTCATGGTAACACTGGTATGTATTTATCTGCATTACATGGCCGCCCGTTCCCCATAATAATGTAACGGTCTGGAGGGAAGTCTGGGAACATGCAAATGAGGGGGGAGGGAGATTGGTTCCGCTGATGATCCCAGGAGAGAGGGGGGATCTGAGGGATGCGACCCGCTCTCCTTTCGTTCCGGTTGTTTCTTTTCAGTGTTGTTCGTCTTGGAGGAACCGGCTGAGGTGGGCAACCGCATCCAACTGTGTGAACGGTCCGAGGCGACGTTGGTTTGTGTTCTTCACCTATAAGAGCAGGAACCCCCAAGGGGCAGTCGCTGGGTTCGAGTCCCTCAGAGCCGACTGAAAGACCGAAAGGATGAATGGCCTTTGTTAGAGAGAGAGAGAGAGAGAGTCTGCCTCTACCTCCAGGCAGTTCAGCAGAGTGTAGAGGCACACACACACACACACACACACACACACACACACACACACACACACACACACACACACACACACACACACACACACACACACACACACCCCTGAAAGACACAAATACTTCACATACACACACATGTTAAATGTCTGCTGGGCATCTTAAACAATGTATATATGCATATATTGTATGTATATATGTGTATGTATTTGTGTGTGTGTGTGTGTATGTATGTGTGTATGCATATATATATATATATATATATATATATATACATACATATATATATATATATATACATACATACATACATACATACATACATACATACATACACACATATATATATATATATATATATATATATATATATATATATATATATATATACACATATATATATATGTATCCAAATCAGCTTTATGTATGTATATATATATATATATATATATATGTATATGTATGCATGTATGTATGTATGTACGTATCAGAATCAGCTGTATGTATGTATGTACGTATGTATCAGAATCAGCTTTATGTACAGTATGTATATATATATATATATATATATATATATATATATATATGTATGCATGTATGTATGTATGTTTGTATCAGAAATTAATCAGCTTATGTATGTATGTACGTATCAGAATCAGCTGTATGTATGTATGTACATATGTATCAGAATCAGCTTTATGTACGTATGTACGTATGTATCAGAATCAGCTTTATGTACAGTATGTATATATATATGTATGTATGTATGTATGTACGTATGTATCAGAATCAGCTTTATGTACAGTATGTATATATGTATGTATGTATGTATGTATGTATGTACATATGTATCAGAATCAG
This sequence comes from Myoxocephalus aenaeus, assembly GCA_038501785.1. Taxonomy (NCBI): domain Eukaryota; kingdom Metazoa; phylum Chordata; class Actinopteri; order Perciformes; family Cottidae; genus Myoxocephalus; species Myoxocephalus aenaeus. The sequence continues at coordinate 116,056 of JBAMJR010000337.1, forward strand.
CTTTATGTATGTATGTATGTACGTATGTATCAGAATCAGCTTTATGTACGTATGTATGTATCAGAATCAGCTTTATGTATGTATGTATGTATGTACGTATGTATCAGAATCAGCTTTATGTATGTATGTACGTATGTATCAGAATCAGCTTTATGTATGTATGTATGTACGTATGTATCAGAATCAGCTTTATGTACGTATGTATGTATCAGAATCAGCTTTATGTATGTATGTACGTATGTATCAGAATCACCTTTATGTATGTATGTATGTACGTATGTATCAGAATCAGCTTTATGTACAGTATGTATGTATGTATGTACACATCATTATACCTCAGTGGTGGGCTGTGCATTTTGGACATGGGCCTTCAGTGCCGTCTGATATTGTTTACATAAATACGCGCATGACAGGATGCTGCCTCATTAACGGACATGTAGTTCCCATCAACAAGAACCATCACATTTACTTATGTATCCGAGGGTTTATCTTGCGCTTAGGGCTGGTTGGTAAACACATTGATTCATTGACGCCGAAAAGAACGGCCGCCATAGTTGTTCACCACTCGCTGACCGACAAGCTTACAACTGGACATTGGGTGTGTGTTATGCCGCTTCTCAACGCTGATTGGCTTTCGCAACTCCACGTCGGGCGAATTTTTCATCGCCAGCGAAAAAGCGAAAAAGCGGAGTTGCGAATATTCGCAACGCCATTTCGGCAGTATCGCGCCGCCCGGCGAAAAATCCGCTTTTTCGCAACCTAACGCGGCTGTGCATTGACTTAACATGTAATCTGGACGCGCGAATATTTCGCAACTCTTTTGGTGTGAACACGGCATTAGGAAGCTAACTTGGAGCAACTTAGGACCAGGGGAATGCAGGTATGAATTTCTCATACACGTCATACCCGTGGTGCATTGTCACTCTTGACAGAGAGCATCATTTAATTTTCACAGAATATAGCTGAGAGTGCAGCGGGCGCTACTTATGTGACAGGGTACAAAGTTCAGTCATGGTTTCACATTTATAAAATTTCACAGCCGAACAGCCGAAATTCATGATACTCCGTCACACAGGAGAGAGCGTCTCCTGTGTGACGGAGTCTGACAGGACGACCCAGCATGCAGTTCGGCCGTGTAATTTTATAAATGTGAAACCATGACTGAACTTTGTACCCATGACATATACAGTCAGGTCCATAAATATTTGGACATTGACACATTTGTCATTATTTTGGCTCTGTCAAGATGTGCTTTAAGTGCAGATGTTCAGCTTTAATTTGAGGGTATTTACATCCAAATCAGGCGAACGGTGTAGGAACTACAACAAATTAAAATGTGGCCACCCTCTTTTTAAGGGACCAAAAGTAATTGGACAATTGGCTGCTCAGCTGTTCCAAGGTCAGGTGTGTGTAATTCCCTCGTTATTTCATTTACAAGGAGTAGATAAAAGGTCTAGAGTTCATTTCAGGTGTGGTATTTGTGTTTGGAATCTGTTGCGGTCAACTCTCAATATGAAGTCCAAAGAGCTGTCACTATCAGTGAAGCAAGCCATCATTAGGATGAAACATCGAAACAAAACCATCAGAGAGATAGCAAACACATTAGGTGTGGCCAAATCAACTGTCTGGTACATTCTGAAGAAGAAAGAACGCACTGGTGAGCTCAGCAACACCAAAAGACCCGGAAGACCACGGAAGACAACTGTGGTGGATGACAGAAGAGTCATTTCCCTGGTGAAGAAAAACCCCTTCACAACAGTTGGCCAGATCAAGAACACTCTCCAGGAGGTAGGTGTATCTGTGTCAAAGTCCACCATCAAGAGAAGACTTCACCAGAGTAAATACAGAGGGTTCACCACAAGATGTAAACCATTGGTGAGCCTCAAAAACAGGAAGACCAGATTAGAGTTTGCCAAAAAACATCTAAAAGAGCCTGTACAGTTCTGGAAGAACATCCTATGGACAGACCTGAATGTCTTCTATTGCAGGTTTGACAAGCCCACTTCCACCCCGCCCAACTGCTCCATCATCGAACAATCACCTCCACTCTCTGCCTCACCTCTCCCATCCAACCCATACCGGCACTGAGGATCTGCGAAGGGGATGTGAGTCGGCTCTTTCAGAGACAGAAGATCAGGAAGGCTCCGGGCTCCGGGCCCCGACGGTGTGTCCCCCTCCTGCCTGAAAGTCTGTGCTGACCAGCTGGCCCCCATCTTCACGGAGATCTTCAACCGATCACTGGAGCTATGTGAAGTCCCTTCCTGCTTCAAGCGCTCCTTGATCATCCCGGTCCCCAAGAAATCCTCCATCACAGGATTAAATGACTACAGACCCGTCGCCCTGACGTCTGTGGTCATGAAGTCCTTTGAGAGGCTGGTGTTGACCCATCTGAAGGACATCACGGGACCCCTGCTGGACCCACCTGAAGGACCTCACAGGGCCCCTGCTGGACCCCCTGCAGTTTGCCTACCGTGCAAACAGGTCGGTGGATGATGCAGTAAATATGGGACTGCACCATATTCTGCAACACCTCGACTCCCCAGGGAGATATGCAAGGGTTCTGTTTGTGGACTTCAGCTCCGCATTCAACACGATCATCCCGGAGGTTCTTCAACCCAAACTCTCCCAGCTCACCGTGCCAGCCCCCACCTGCCGGTGGATCACAAACTTCCTGACAGACAGGACGCAGCAGGTGAGGCTGGGAAAAATTATATCCAGCACCCGGACTATAAGCACTGGCGCCCGCCAGGGATGTGTGCTCTCTCCACTGCTCTTCTCCCTCTACACCAACGACTGCACCTCAGGGGACCCGTCTGTTAAACTCCTGAAGTTCGCAGACGACACAACGGTCATCGGCCTCATCAGCGACGGGGACGAGTCTGCGTACAGACGGGAGGTTGAACAGCTGGTCCTCTGGTGTGGTCAGAACCACCTGGAGCTGAACAAGGCCAAAACTGTAGAGATGACAGTAGACTTCAGGAGGAGCCCCCCAACACTACCCCCCCCTAACAAGACCTTCAAGTTTCTGGGATCCACAATCTCCCGGGACCTGAAGTGGACTGCCAACATCAACACCATTCGGAAAAAGGCCCAGCAGAGGCTGTACTTCCTGCGCCAGCTCAGGAAGTTCAACCTGCCTCAGGAGCTGCTGATCCTGTTTTACTCCGCCATCATCCAGTCTGTCCTCTGCTCTTCATCACTGTGTGGTTTGGATCACCAAACAGGACAGAGTCAGACTCCAACGGATCGTCAGGTCTGCAGAGAGAACCATTGGTTCCAGCCTGCCCTCCATCCTGGACTTGTACACCTCCAGAAGCGGGCTGTAAAGATCACCACAGACCCCTCTCACCCTGGACACAAGCTGTTCCAACTCCTCCCCTCTGGAAGGCGCTACAGAGCACTGTACGCCAAAACCACCAGACACAGAAACAGCTTCTTCCCACTGGAGTCACTCTGATGAACAGTTAAACAGACTCTTCATCTGCACTATCTGCACTTTTTTGTTGTTTTACTACTGTCTTTAATGTCCTTTTTATATTTTTTATATTTATCTTGTATATTGTGTGTGAAAAAAAAAAAAAGTACGAAGAGCAAGTGAAACCGGAGTCAAATTCCATGTATGTGCAAATGTACATGGCCATTAAAGCTGATTCTGATTCTGATTCTGATGAGACAAAGATAAACTTGTACCAGAATGATGGGAAGAGAAGAGTATGGAGAAGGAAAGGAACGGCTCATGATCCAAAGCATACCACCTCATCAGTGAAGCATGGTGGAGGTAGTGTTATGGCGTGGGCATGTATGGCTGCCAATGGAACTGGTTCCCTTGTATTTATTGATGATGTGACTGCTGACAAAAGCAGCAGGATGAATTCGGAAGTGTTTCGGGCAATATTATCTGCTCATATTCAGCCAAATGCTTCAGAACTCATTGGACTTCACAGTGCAGATGGACAATGACCCGAAGCATACTGTGAAAGCAACCAAGGAGTTTTTTAAGGCAAAGAAGTGGAATGTTCTGCAATGGCCAAGTCAATCACCTGACCTGAATCCAGTTGAGCATGCATTTCACTTGCTGAAGACCAAACTGAAGGGAAAATGCCCCAAGAAGCAGCAGGAAGTGAAGACGGTTGCAGTAGAGGCCTGCAGAGCATCACCAGGGACCAAACCCAGCGTCTGGTGATGTCTATGGAATCCAGACTTCAGGCTGTCATTGACTGCAAAGGATTTTCAACAAAGTATTAAAAGTGACAATTAGATTTATGATTATATTAATTTGTCCAATTACTTTTGGTCCCTTAAAAAGAGGGTGGCCACATTTTAATGTGTTGTAGTTCCTACACCGTTCACCTGATTTGGATGTAAATACCCTCAAATTAAAGCTGAAAGTCTGCACTTAAAGCACATCTTGATGTTTTCATTTCAACTCCATTGTTGTGGTGTACAGAGCCAAAATAATGAAAAATGAGTCAATGTCCAAATATTTATGGACCTGACTGTAAGTAGCTCCGTCCGCTGCGCCCTGAACTAAAGCTGTGAATATTAAATATTTCTGCCTGCTGAAGAGTGCCAATAGTCGCCACGGCAATGCGCCACCGGTATGACGGTATGTGAAAAATTCTTACCGTATGGAAGTTTGAAACCGGTATACCGGTTGCCACACAGCCCTACTTGCGCCTATACTTCACTTTATTAATAAAACAACTCTCTCTCAGCGTCTCTCAGCGTATAATTATAATAAATGTAGTGTATTTGTGAAAAACAATTAAATGATAAAATAGCTATAACTTTGTGATTCTGTTTAGGCCAGCAGAGAAGGCTTACAGGCCCTGACGGACACCACTGATATAACGTAACAAACATTTTCAGGTACAGCCCCCGTCCAACCCTCTCATGTCACATCTCTCGTCACTCTCCTCATGCATAACCGTTCAAGCCTTCCTCTCAGGAATGCGGCTTCACTTGCTGACGTCTTCCCCTAATCGTTGTTTTGTCTGAGCCTCCCTGGACTCGTTTCTTTGGCACCTACATCCCGCTTTCTCCCGGTTAATACTGGGACAGAACAAGGTCACTGCGACTATCTACGCCCGCTGTTCCCTTTTAATTACTGAACTCTCACATTAACCTTATCTTCTGCTGACTACCTGCTGTATAGGACTTCAGTCATACTGAAGTTTAAGTAAAAACTGTACTTAAGCATAAGATATAAAACCTTTAGATATAAAACATTTTGCATGTGAGCAGGAAGAATGAGAAACGAACCAACATCCTGACTGAACTGACTCGTGAGCGTTGTGTCAATCAAAGCTCAGAGCTGCACAGTCGGCCATATTTCCATGTTTGTTTGTTTGTTTTGTTGCTCTGTCTCTGGGTCTGCTCAGTGGTTCTGTGTCTTTAGATTCTGCAGTGTTTGCGCTCGGGACACACAACAGTGGGAGCACAATTACCGGGGCTCAGAACACACAATAAATGGTAGAAATGCGCCGAGGCTGCACTGCAGTGTTCCCCCGAACAATGAAGCTCAACACCTGGTGATGGTTGTGATGGTGGTGGTGGTGATGATGTGGTTGTCCCTCCCCTTCTGCAGGCCCGTGGGCCCCCGGTGGTGCAGTGGTGCAGATGGACAGGATGAAGATCATCAAGCGGAGGCTGTCCATGTCGCTGCGCAGCGCTCGGCCCGTCGACGACTCTCTGTCGGAGCTGGCCGAGCAGATGGCCCTGGACGAGCCGGCCGGGGACGATGGTGAGCCGCACGCAGGTAAAGCACCGAGCGCCCAGCAGACGGTCGCCATGCTATCTACGGGTACATCTATGGGTATAGCCACACTATCTACGGGTATATCTACATTATCCACGGGTATATCTACGGGTATATCTACACTATCTACGGGTATATCTACATTATCCACGGGTATATCTACGGGTATATCTACACTATCTACGGGTATATCTACGGGTATATCTACACTATCTACGGGTATATCTACGGGTATATCTACACTATCTACGGGTATATCTACATTATCCACGGGTATATCTACGGGTATATCTACACTATCTACGGGTATATCTACGGGTATATCTACCCTATCTACGGGTATATCTACGGGTATATCTACACTATCTACGGGTATATCTACACTATCTACGGGTATATCTACATTATCCACGGGTATATCTACGGGTATATCTACACTATCTACGGGTATATCTACGGGTATATCTACACTATCTACGGGTATATCTACGGGTATATCTACACTATCTACGGGTATATCTACACTATCTACGGGTATATCTACGGGTATATCTACACTATCTACGGGTATATCTACGGGTATATCTACACTATCTACGGGTATATCTACGGGTATATCTACGGGTATATCTACGGGTATATCTACGGGTATATCTACACTATCTACGGGTATATCTACGGGTATATCTACACTATCAACGGGTATATCTACACTATCTACGGGTATATCTACGGGTATAGCCACGCTATCTACGGGTATATCTACGGGTATATCTACCCTATCTACGGTATATCTATGGGTATATCTACCCTATCTACGGTATATCTATGGGTATATCTACCCTATCTACGGGTATAGCTATGGGTATATCTACCCTATCTATGGGTATATCTACCCTATCTACGGGTATATCTACACTATCTACGGGTATATCTACGGGTATATCTACACTATCCATGGGTATATCTACAGGTATAGCCACGCTATCTACGGGTATATTTACGCTATCTCCAGGGTAGTCTAGCTATCTACGGGGTTACCTATGCTATCTACGGGTATAGCCACGCTATCTACGGGTATATTTACGCTATCTATGGGTATATCTACGGGTATATATATGCTATCTACTGTCTACGGGCCGAATGCGGCATCACAAGGAAAAAGCTTCTTGCAAAGAGGTAGCGAGGCGGGAGCAGAGCAGAGGATCCACTAGTGGAAAGGAAACGTCCCAAAATTACACAATCAGGTGTTTATTTGACTTCTGTGTCTGTTTGCATCTGTAAGTGTCTCTTAAAGTCACCAAAAATCACCATGAGATAATGCCTCATTTACATATTTAAACCTAACATTACATCAAACTTGTAATACAATAAATAATCCTCTCAATGTCAGTAATGAACTGGTGAACATGTTGATGTCAGTTACCTGTTTCACCCTCTTCACCTGCTTCTAGAAGCTTTAACGTGCTCGTCTCCACACGATGGTGCAGAGATTTAAAATACAGGTCATATGGGATATTTCCCTGATATATATTAATACTCTCATGCAGACGTGTGAACACAAAGCTTTCACCCACCCTCGTCATTCTCACCCCATCGTGCAGCTTCGTCACCGGCGCTCGTGTGTCGTGTGTCGTGTGTGTGTGTGTGTGTGTGTGTGTGTGTGTGTGTGTGTGTGTGTGTGTGTGTGTGTGTGAGAGACTCCAGACAGAAACCAGGTCACCACAGAAGCTTTGTTTTAGAGAAAAAAGAGAGACAGGAAGTGAGAAAACAAGAAAAGTCTGAGCTGAAAGCAAAAAGAAGCAATAATGTTTGTTTCTTTGTTACTGGTTCTTTTTGTTGTTGTGTTGTTGTTGTTGTTGTTGTTACTCCATCTCCCTCCGGGCTGCAACATCCATACAGCTCCTCTACCAGATTAATCTCACCGCCTCCTATTTATTTGTTTGTTTACATCCTCTGTAGTCTTAATAGCTCCGTCGGTTCGTTTCCAGAGTGCTCGCGAGGCAAGAGGGAGTCAGGTGGAGGAAGAGGACGAGAGGGGCTTTGAACTTAACCTCTACACGACATCTTGCACATGTCATCTTGCCCTTTCCCTTTGCTGCATCAGCCCGACCCGAGCATCTCTATGCGGGCCTGTGCAGAAGGAGACGCTCAGTTTCACAGAGATAATCAGGTGGAGCGGACTTCTTGTGTTCATGCAGACTTTGAGGATTTAAGAGGGGGGAAATATATGTAACTAAAGCCGCAAACCAATACAGGTAAAGAGTGGAGATTTTAATGCAAAGTATGCTCCATAATGTGTTATAAATGTGCAAAAAGACGGCCCTGTTTGCTTTTAGCTGATCTGGAGCCAGTTGACTAATATGCAGAATGTGCAGCGGAGCATTCGTGGAGAGTAGCTGGACTTGTGCTAATCGCTAGCATTCACACATCTTAACAGACACTTCACAGCACTTAACCTAATGTATAATCATAATAATAGTCAGCATGGTAACCACGAGCATCAGCGACCGTGATAAGCGTTAGCTAGTTGAAAGGGTGACGGCCGTCGTGTTAAAAAGGGTTAAGTCTGGCTAAACGGTGAAGTAACGTTGAAGTCCAGCAGTTAATTTGGTGGTTTTTAAATCTTCAGTCGCATGACATCATGAGGGAAGTAGCAAGACGGCTCCCTGACTAGCCAGCGCCTAAATGAGTAAAAAAAAAGAGCAACGAAATGCTTGGTCCACAGCTCATCGCTATCTCCAGTTAATGAATGAATATATATTGAATGAATATATACTATATATCGACACCGATACACCAGATGTGGTCATGTGCTGATATTTATTTATTGATAATAAATCCACAGGCAGCCTGTCACTGTCCACCAGATGCTCATGGGGTTGAGTCAGAACCCGCTGCTGAGCACAGAGGAATGAACGGGTTATTTCTAAAGGGTGGAGTTCTGTTTGCTGTACTTCTCCACCAACAGTTGGCTTCATGTCTTCTCCGGTCTTCCCATCAGTCGCTCGTTTTTTTCATGTGGCACGTTTCCCACAATGCATCTGCTCGTCGTTCCTGTGCATGCACGTCTCTTTATTTTTTCCAACTCTCCGTTCTTCAACATCAGCGTTTTTATCGGCCCATGACTCATGTTCTGCTACTTCTCTGTGTCTCTGCCTTCTTTTTTACTCTCTCTTTCTCCTCCCCTCTTCCTGCTTTGCTCCTCCTCTCTTCATCGCTCTCCTGCTCTTTCTGGTTTTGTGTGGACGCTCCTCACTCTGGCTTTCTCTCGCTCTCTCTTGTCTCCCCTTCTCTTCCCTCCTCCCGGCTGCTTCCCCCTGCATCGCGTGCCTCTCAGAGTCCGTGGTGGCGAGCGCCGTGCACCCGCCCGCCGTGCATAGCGCCGTGCACAGCGCCGTGCACAACGCCGTGCACCCGCCCGCCTCGCACAGCGCCCCCTCCTTCCTGCGTCAGTACGCCGGCCACCTGGGCCGCACCGCTCTGCGCAGGGAGCCGGGGCTGGAGAGAGACCGAGCCCACCTGAGCCTGCACAGGACTGGATCTCTGGGTACACACACACACACACACACACACAGCACAATAACAAAAATGAAAACGTGCAGCTGTATGTTCAAGCATACTGGTTTAATTCATAGATTCTGTTTATTCAAAAAGAGTCATTTTGAGTACGAACAAATACTGAAGTATAATTTTGAGCTGTTTTTATTGTGCTTGAGTTATTTCCACTTTATGCCACGTCATACTTCTACTTCACCACATTTGACAGGCAAATATTGTTTAATGCAAATGTTGCATGTACATTTATTTGACAGCCATAGTTACTTTGAGGTTCAAGGTTTTGTTCAAGTAAGAGACCGGGATCTTTCTTTTTCACGTGAGAAAAATCCGGCTTGACTTTAACTTTGTAACATATATTGTAACAAATAAATATAAAGACATAAATGTACTGAATTGTTATTTATGAACATCTGAGGATTAATATCTGAGGACTTCTTCCACCACTGAAACAAACACACTCGATCCTGGTCCATTTTCTCATTTCTCCTTGTTGTAACAACATTTCCTGCATATTTGCATCGTGTCAGTGACTGAAGAGATCTCTTCTGTATCTTGTTGTCAGAGCAATACTGCCCCCTGTGGTTGCACAACCCACATGTGCACGTTTCCAGTGCACGGCTGTATTTACTGACAAGACTTGGCTTTCCTCCTGACATTTTCTATGAATCTGGAGGGCTAAAACTCTAATGACCTTAATCCAACACATGCACATGCTCACACAACCACTCTTTCTCTGTCTGTATGCATTATGTAATGGAACGTGTGGTCCGTTGCTATATGGATCCCAGTAATCTCATTTCCCACTGTGGCAGAACGGCTTCATATCAGCAGTGGTGGGATGGAGTGAAGAAGGGACTAGTCAAGGATGGAGTGAGGAAGGAACTAGTTAAGGATGGAGTGAAGAAGGGACTAGTCAAGGATGGAGTGAGGAAGGAACTAGTTAAGGATGGAGTGAAGAAGGGACTAGTCAAGGATGGAGTGAAGAAGGGACTAGTCAAGGATGGAGTGAGGAAGGAACTAGTTAAGGATGGAGTGAAGAAGGGACTAGTCAAGGATGGAGTGAAGAAGGGACTAGTCAAGGATGGAGTGAGGAAGGGACTAGTCAAGGATGGAGTGAGGAAGGAACTAGTTAAGGATGGAGTGAAGAAGGGACTAGTCAAGGATGGAGTGAGGAAGGGACTAGTCAAGGATGGAGTGAGGAAGGGGCTAGTCAAGGATGGACTGAGGAAGGGGCGGGTCAAGGATGGAGTGAGGAAGGGACTAGTCAAGGACGGAGTGAGGAAGGGGCTAGTCAAGGATGGACTGAGGAAGGGGCTAGTCAAGGATGGACTGAGGAAGGGGCGGGTCAAGGATGGAGTGAGGAAGGGGCGGGTCAAGGATGGAGTGAGGAAGGGACTAGTCAAGGATGGAGTGAGGAAGGGACTAGTCAAGGATGGACTGAGGAAGGGACCAGTCAAGGACGGAGTGAGGAAGGGGCTAGTCAAGGATGGACTGAGGAAGGGGCTAGTCAAGGATGGACTGAGGAAGGGGCGGGTCAAGGATGGAGTGAGGAAGGGGCGGGTCAAGGATGGAGTGAGGAAGGGACTAGTCAAGGATGGAGTGAGGAAGGGACTAGTCAAGGATGGAGTGAGGAAGGGACTAGTCAAGGATGGAGTGAAGAAGGGACTAGTCAAGGATGGAGTGAGGAAGGGACTAGTCAAGGAGGGAGTGAGGAAGGGAATAGTCAAGGAGGGAGTGAGGAAGGGAATAGTCAAGGATGGAGTGAAGAAGGGACTAGTCAAGGATGGAGTGAGGAAGGGACTAGTCAAGGATGGAGTGAGGAAGGGACTAGTCAAGGATGGAGTGAGGAAGGGACTAGTCAAGGAGGGAGTGAGGAAGGGAATAGTCAAGGATGGAGTGAGGAAGGGACTAGTCAAGGATGGAGTGAAGAAGGGACTAGTCAAGGATGGAGTGAGGAAGGGACTAGTCAAGGATGGAGTGAGGAAGGGTCTGGTTAAGGATGGAGTGAGGAAGAATGGGTCAAGGATGGAGTGAGGAAGGAGCGGGTTAAGGATGGAGTGAGGAAGGGTCTGGTTAAGGATGGAGTGAGAAAGGGTCTGGTTAAGGATGGAGTGAGGAAGGGTCTGGTTAAGGATGGAGTGAGGAAGGGATGGGTCAAAGATGGAGTGAGGAAGGGTCTGGTTAAGGATGGAGTGAGGAAGGGTCTGGTTAAGGATGGAGTGAGGAAGGGATGGGTCAAAGATGGAGTGAGGAAGGGTCTGGTTAAGGATGGAGTGAGGAAGGGTCTGGTTAAGGATGGAGTGAGGAAGGGTCTGGTTAAGGATGGAGTGAGGAAGGGTCTAGTCAAGGATGGAGTGAGGAAGGGTCTGGTTAAGGATGGAGTGAGGAAGGGTCTAGTCAAGGATGGAGTGAGGAAGGGTCTGGTTAAGGATGGAGTGAGGAAGGGGCTGGTTAAGGATGGAGTGAGGAAGGGGCTGGTTTGAAACTTCTGATTCCCCTAAATGAATAGGGACAGCACCAAAGCTCTAGGTATAGTTTGAACATTTTCAATACTTTTGGAAATACTTTTTACCTGAGATTTAGTACCAATACCACTGCAATATATATATATATATATATATATATATATATATATTTATTTTACTTTACCTTACCTTACAATTATTAACATGTTTTTTGTTTGTTTCTAACCCATTTTTATTTTTATCCAATTTTAACAATTATCCCGCGGGCCGTATGTTTGACACCCCTGCTCTAGGGTAACCTTATAGTAGAGAAAACATGATGAAGTGTCCTCTAGGGTAACCTTCTAGTAGAGAAAACATGATGAAGTGCCCTCTAGGGTAACCTTCTAGTAGAGAAAAGATGACAAAGTTCCCTCTAGGGTAACCTTCCAGTAGAGAAAACATGACGAAGTGCCCTCTAGGGTAACCTTCTAGTAGAGAAAACATGATGAAGTGTCCTCTAGGATAACCTTCTAGTAGAGAAAACATGATGAAATGCCCTCTAGGGTAACCTTCCAGTAGAGAAAACATGACAAAGTGCCCGCTAGGGTAACCTTCTAGTAGAGAAAACATGATGAAACCTTCTAGTAGAGAAAACATGATAATGTGCCCTCTATGGTAACCTTCCAGTAGAGAAAACATGATGAAACCTTCTAGTAGAGAAAACATGATAATGTGCCCTCTATGGTAACCTTCCAGTAGAGAAAACATGATGAAACCTTCTAGTAGAGAAAACATGATAATGTGCCCTCTAGGTATTACGATTGGAAGATGCGATGCAGTGGCATACAGTTTGTTCTGCATGCTAGAAAACGTTCCACGTGCTGGCGCCTCACCGCATCCAGCTGGTGCCTTTCTCCAGCCACCAGTCTGTGACCTGCAGAGTGACTTCATTCTGTGAAATCCACTGCTGTTATCGGTGTGGAATAGATGCTATTCTGTTCATGAAATTAGATGAGGTGTAATTTGAAATGTTACGAGGTGTGTGTGTGTGTGTGTTTTGTGTTGTGCTGACTCACTGTGTGCCACTCAGCAGTCGGAGCACGTCACAGCCTTTAATAGAGCGACATGATGATGCAATCTCTCCTTCCTGCTGCACTAAGGAGCTCGCTCGCCCTTTCTCTCGTTCTCTTGTCTCCCTCCTTCCCTCTCTGTCTCTCTCTAACGCACTCCATCCGTCCAAAGCAGTATTCAATTAAATTCACTCTTCATCTGTGTAAGTGACTGCGGTGTGTGTGTGTGTGTGTGTGTGTGTGTGTGTGTGTGTGTGTGTGTGAGGTGGTTGGCCAGTTGCCAGAGACGGAGAGCTTTTACAGGTTCGCTAACCGGGCCGACACCCGTTCCCGCCTCACTGTACTTACAGCCTGGAAACCCGACGCTGCACTTTCCGTTCTCCTGCTTCTCTTTCTCTCTGTTCTGCTGAGGAAAAGGACACGACACTTTCAGAAATAGAGGTTCCACACAACAGGAGGCTCTCCGGTCCCAGTAATTGAATAATAGATCCCTGAGATGTAGATAAAAGGTTTAGAGGTAATTACTGCAGTCTAAGTTCTCCCTCCCTGTTTCTCTCTCTGTGTTCCTCATTGCTCTTTGATTTGTATTGCCTCACTACTACCGGCAGACTGTGGTATAGTTTCGTTGTAAACTCAAATGTTGCCGAGCATGTGTGAGGATGCATGTTTCAGATTCTCGGCCTTGATGGAGTGAAGCAGCGAGGAGGAGGCGGAGCCACCAGCCCTGATAGGGGGGCGGAGCCACCAGCTCTGATAAGGGGGGCGGAGCCACCAGCTCTGATAAGGGGGGCGGAGCCACCAGCCCTGATAGGGGGGCGGAGCCACCAGCTCTGATAAGGGGGGCGGAGCCACCAGCTCTGATAGGGGGGCGGAGCCACCAGCCCTGATAGGGGGGCGGAGCCACCAGCTCTGATAAGGGGGGCGGAGCCACCAGCTCTGATAAGGGGGGCGGAGCCACCAGCCCTGATAGGGGGGCGGAGCCACCAGCTCTGATAAGGGGGGCGGAGTCACCAGCTCTGATAAGGGGGGCGGAGCCACCAGCTCTGCATCACTACATGTCAATGCACCGTTAAAGGCCTCTACTCTTTGCTTGGATCTAATATTTAATGAGGCAGAGAGTAACGCGATCCAAAGTAAACAACCCTGAGTATGTTGGAGTGAACAATGCACGCTTAACGTCCTCCCAAATATTTATTTAAAAACTGCGTCCACACGTCGGTAGATGAGGAAAGCTTTAAGTACACACTGATCCCACGTGTTGACAGGTATACATTAGGTGGTGGTGTGAGAAGCATCATTATTGACATGTGGGGCATGAGAGCTTTTCTCCAGCAGCATGTTTGTTACGTGATTATTGACATGAAGGGAGAGGTGAGCTTTTATCTCAGTCGCACACATTTTAGGAACTGCTTTGTTGTGTGTGTGTTATTCCGTGAAAATGCTGTGAGGAAATATGATACTTTATCTCGCTGACATTTTGGACGGCGTTCAACACTTTCATCTTTCTGTAAACACTTCTTTTCAGTGTTGGTTCTTGTGACGGGGTGGTGCACGTGGAGGGAAACGTGCACACAGGAAACGTCACCATTGTGTTCTTTTGAAACCAGAAGTGACACAAAAGGGCTGAACTAAGTACAACCGAACGCTGAGTAAGACATTTTTAGGTGACTCAAATTTTACAATTAACGTTCATGAAGTCAAAACACACTGAAAGGGTTAAAAAAATTATAATAATAATTAAATCCCCAACCTAAAGCGTCCCCTGCTTTATGGTCTGTTTGACTCTAAATGACCATAATTTACTAAATGAACATCATGCTGTATTGAAGAAGACTTGAAACTAGAGATTGAGACATAAACTCATGTTTACAATGTTTACTGAGGGAATACATCAAGAGAAGTAGAGTCATTTATATAGACTTCTATACAACCAGAGGAGTCGCCCCCTGGTGGTCAGGAGAGAGAATGCAGCTTTAACACATGAATCATAGACTTCTATACAACCAGAGGAGTCACCCCCTGGTGGTCAGGAGAGAGAATGCAGCTTTAACACATGAAGCATAGACTTCTATACAACCAGAGGAGTCGCCCCCTGGTGGTCAGGAGAGAGAATGCAGCTTTAACACATGAAGCATAGACTTCTATACAACCAGAGGAGTCGCCTCCTGGTGGTCAGGAGAGAGAATGCAGCTTTAACACATGAAGCATAGACTTCTATACAACCAGAGGAGTCGCCCCCTGGTGGTCAGGAGAGAGAATGCAGCTTTAACACATGAAGCATATACTTCTATACAACCAGAGGAGTCGCCTCCTGGTGGTCAGGAGAGAGAATGCAGCTTTAACACATGAAGCATAGACTTCTATACAACCAGAGGAGTCGCCCCCTGGTGGTCAGGAGAGAGAATGCAGCTTTAACACATGAAGCATAGACTTCTATACAACTAGTGTTATGGCGTGGGCAGGAGTTTTTTAAGGCAAAGAAGTGGAATGTTCTGCAATGGCCAAGTCAATCACCTGACCTGAATCCAATGGAGCATGCATTTCACTTGCTGAAGACCAAACTGAAGGGAAAATGCCCCAAGAAGCAGCAGGAAGTGAAGACGGTTGCAGTAGAGGCCTGCAGAGCATCACCAGGGACCAAACCCAGCGTCTGGTGATGTCTATGGAATCCAGACTTCAGGCTGTCATTGACTGCAAAGGATTTTCAACAAAGTATTAAAAGTGACGATTAGATTTATGATTATATTAATTTGTCCAATTACTTTTGGTCCCTTAAAAAGAGGATGGCCACATTTTAATGTGTTGTAGTTCCTACACCGTTCACCTGATTTGGATGTAAATACCCTCAAATTAAAGCTGAAAGTCTGCACTTAAAGCACATCTTGATGTTTCATTTCAACTCCATTGTTGTGGTGTACAGAGCCAAAATAATGAAAAATGTGTCAATGTCCAAATATTTATGGACCTGACTGTGTGTATATATATATATATATATATATATATATATATATATATATATATATATATATATATATATATATATGCACGTTTATGAAACATTAGTGGAGCTAAACGTTGGCACATCATTAACCAGCGGTAGCACGTCTATGCTAAGCTAGCTACTGCATGTATTCTAATGATCGTAACAGTGAATTAGTTTCATCAGCTGATGTGATGGTGATCTGTAGCTTTAGCTTCTTTAACCTGTTTTCACTGCTGACTTTGAACCTCCTGGACTGTGGACCCGTCCGTCCTGCTTCTCTCTGAAACCACGTCTTCCAAAAAGAAGACATTTCTTCTGTGAGTGGTTGGTGGCAGTGTGGGCTCCGTGGTGACCGGTGGACCTGCTGCTGCTGAATGTGTGTTGTTATGAGCGTTCACGGGTTGAGAATGAATAATGGCTTCAGGTCCACGGGGAAGCACGGAGGGAGGGAGAGAAACAGGAAGGTGGAGAGGATGTCTGAGAGCGGAGAGGATGGGATGCCAGAGGCGTCACTCAGAGGGACTCTCTCTGCGCCAGAGTGATGAAGATAAGGAGGAAGAGGGAAGAAAGAGGATCACACTGTATTCAACACTATCTCTGGACCCAGACGGAGGAGGAGGAGGAGGAGGAGGAGGAGGGGGAGGGAGATTGGTATCACATGAGAGGGAGGAGAGTAAAGAGCAAGGGGAAGCACAAGAGGACTAACTGCACCGATAGGGGCGCCAGAGGAGAGGAGAAGAGAAAAGAGAGAGAGAGAGAGAGAGAGAGAGAGAGAGAGGAGGAAACAGTCTGAAGAGAGTGGTGAGCGGAATAACAGGAGGAACAGGAGTAGGAAAACATCAAGACACTGGACTGGAAATGGAAAAGTGACAAGAGAAGGAGAGGAGGAAAGAAGGAGAGGAGGAAAGAAGGAGAGAAGGAAAGAGGTCACATGGTTCAAGTGTTTTTCTTCCTCGAGAGGAGCTGAAGCTGAAGGTTGATTCAACACATTTATTCTCACATCAGCTTCTTTTTTCCTCCCGGGGTTTCTGGACCGGACGGCAGCATTAAGCACCGCCACTGCTCACTGGGTGACCTTCATTAGTCAGGGGGAGAGAGGGGGAGAGAGGGGGAGAGAGGGAGAGAGGGAGAGAGAGAGAGAGTTAAAGTGGATTCCTGGTCCAGGTTCCCATCCGTCCTCCCCTTCATGGGACAGACTGCCTGAAGACTTGATCTTTTTGAAATGATTATGTTTTTCATTTTAATACCACTTCCTCTGGTGCTGTGTTGAATCTTCTGGATGGACTTGTCTGCTCGTGCCTGGAGGACGGGGGAGGCCCCGCTGAGGCGGTCTCCTTTCCGGATGCTTCGAGTGCTGGACTCGTGCCGGCCTCCAGGGAACCGTATCGGTGAGTCTCTCCAGAGGACTCAGGACGGGGCTTTTCTTTATGTTGTTCAGTAGCCGACACGGTCAGGAACATCTGACGGCCTATTTCATACAAAGCATCATGTTGAGCCCAAACTTCATTTATTATTAGAGCCTTTGGTCCATTTCCATAACTTCTCTTCTTTCATTCTAGTGGAAATACTACTTTTATTTAACTTCTTTGTCTGTTTGCGTCTGGAGATTTCTTTTAAATTCACCTAAAGTCACCATTACATAACATCTAATTTACATATTTAAACCTAGCATTTGATAAAACGTGTAACGCAATAAATCCTCCTCTTAATGTCAGTGATGAAGTGGTGAAGTTTCATGGTGAAATCTATGAGTTCATGTTCTGACCCTCTTCACCTATAGAGTCTTCATCATGATGTCATGTCACTAAACTTCTCTTTAACACTCTGGGGTCTGGGGGTCAATTTCTCGATTTTTCTCGATTTTAGATACTTTTTAAATTCCCCTTTTTAAAGTCACTAGCATATGATACATACTCATGTGTTGTATATCAAAAATTACAGAACAATCTCAGCTATCTATATAATGAGTCACCATTGTCCCAAAGGCACAAGTGTAAAGAGAAAATATGACTAAAGCTGAAAAATGGAATCTTGATTTTGGAAATGTTTCATATTTGTTGTGAAAACATAACTTTACTCAGGTGGTATATCGGTTTTGGTGATGGAAATTGGTTTACCAAAAGGTCTTAGGTTCACAAAAGCAGTGGAATATATGAATAAAATGGTAGACACATGTAATTTAATGTCTAAAACCAAATGTATTATTATATGGTGGGGATGATGAGCTGTGGCTGGCTTTGCGGCCTGCTAGGTGATGTGTTGGCAGGCAGACGGACAGGGAGGCTGCTGCAGTGATGCTGCATGTTGTCCTCTGGACCCTCACAGCTCTGAATCCACTCTGTAAAATACATTAATACAGTCAGTATGAGTTCACTGAAAGAAAGTTAACGGTGATAGGGACAACAGTTGATTACCACCGTTCATAGCTGTAGTCAGCTATCTCCGTTAGCTCTCGTTAGCTCGCGCCGTGTTAGCAGCACCTAACGTGACATAAACACTACAGTAGTAACGATTAACGGAGATCCAGCGCTACTAGGCTAAAGCCTAATTGATGGTTCTGCGTACCTACGCCGTAGCCTGACGCGCACCTCCAAAGAATCCTAACTACGCGTCGCGTTGACGCGGACCGCAAGCGCTGTGATTGGTCCGCTCAGAACGTAATTTCCGGCGGTTGCTTTTTCCGGTCTGTCTTCCTACACCGGTTTAGTGGTCGTACAGACCGCCTCCGCAAACGTCTTCTCTGTCGCCTGCGCTTCAACATTTGCAATATAAGCATTTTCTCTTCAATATTGATGAGCTCCAACTCCAAATGCAGCCGCTCCAACTTGGTCGCCATTGTTTACTGTGACCGGAAGAAAAAGCAAGGATTCGGCTATAACCCCTGAAACCACACAGCCACACAGGCACACCCCCCTGGCGGCGTGGCGGTTAATTGCAGAGCAACGCGGTCCCTCGACGCAGAACTATGAATGCTCAACGACGGCGTCACGTCAACGGCGTAGGTACGCCGTTGACGTGACGGAGAACCATAAATTAGGCTTTACTAAGTTCACTGTAAGAAAGTTAATGGTGATAGGGACAACAGTTGATTATGCACCGTTCAGTCATAGACACGGAAGAGAACAG
>JBAMJR010000337.1:140000-257500 GCA_038501785.1 Myoxocephalus aenaeus
TGTTTTTTTTGGTTTGCATGTGAATTGGGTAACACTGTGGGCACTTGAGGTTATATATATATATATATATATATATATATATATATATATATATATATAGTAGGCAGTACAATCTTGTAAAAAGTTGCTTTAACGTGTGCTTTACGTTTCAGGACATAAACAAGCGTCTGTCTCTCCCCGCTGACATCCGGCTGCCGGAGGGCTACCTGGAGAAGTTTGCCATGAACAGCCCGCCCTTCGACAAGCCCATGAGCCGCCGGCTGCGCCGCGCCTCCTTGGTCAGTGTGTTGCTCTGTGACGTTCATCTAGCTTCATCTTTGTGTTGAAACAAGTCCCTCTGACTCACTGGAAACACACACGCATTACCAGTTATGCTATCGAGCTAACAATGGCTCAGCAGGGGGATGAATGATGAATTAATGATGTATTATGCATCCAGGCCAAGAGCATTGTGGGTAGGAATCTGGGGGGGTGAGGAGGAGAAATAGGCAGAAATGTTCATGAATATGCATCTCTTTGTATTGTTGCTGAAGCCCTCACTCCTCACACTTTATTCCACTTTTAAACAAAGCAAGACTCCCTGTTTCATTCTGGCTTCCAACCTGATGACATAAAAGCCCCGGTGCACCATGGGAAAGCATTAAGGATTTGCCCTCCATCGACCATTTTGACTGTAATTATTAAACAGCTTTTCTGCAGGAGTGATGAAGGAAACGAGTGTTTGAAGAGGTTCATGTGAGAAGAAGGGATCAGAAGGGAGGTGTTTGAGGACATTGTCCGACAAGCTTGGGTCTGTCCACTGTGTGTGTGTGTGTGTGTGTGTGTGTGTGTGTGTGTGTTTGTGATGTAATAGATCGATCAATAATTCAGCAAAGCGGTGTGAGACTTGCTGCTGAGCCTGCAGACTGCTCGTAGGAAGCTACAGCACAGCTAGATGGTTTTTACAAGAGATGCTAATAGTGTTAGCTTCATTTAGTGAGATTAGTTTTTGACTGTGCGGGACACTTCCTGTCAGAGAGTTGACCTCCTCTCTTTGAGCGGTCTGAGCAGCTGACAGACTAACGAGGCTTCCTGCGTCTCACTTTTCCTGAATGCGTGAGGTTTTAAAACCCGACGCTGTGTCAGCCGCTGATGTAACGTCGTGTGCTCGTCACTTCTTACCGTAACACAGACCACGGGTCGGGTGTCCGTTATCAGGCGCCCGCATTTGAAACCGTTTGCTTTGATCTTTGAGTCGCTTCCAATGTAATGCAAGTGAACTTGGTTGGTATCAGTTTCCTCTGATGGCTGCTGCCAATCGATAATCAATTATTCACAGCGGTCCAATGAGACTCAGTGTTCCGTACGCTTGATAACCGTGTTATGCAACGCTCTCTTTTTTCTAACCCCTCAGTGATATATATTTAACTTTATAGCTGTAAAGCTGAATATCCAATTGATCCCTTTGCTAAGCCCACTCAATACTGTCTCTCTCCTCTCCATCAAGCCTTTACAGGCGGAACAAGAAAAGAAAGAAACATGAAAGAAACATGCACTTTATTAATCCCCTTGGGGAAATTCTTCTCTGCATGTGACCCATCCCTGGATAGGGAGCAGTGGGCAGCCCTGTGAGGCGCCCGGGGAGCAGCTGAGGGTTCAGTGTCTTGCTCAGGGACACTTCGGCATGTGAGCTATGGGGGGACTGGGGATCGAACCGGCTACGTTGTGGTTGCGGGACGACCACTCATCCCCCTGAGCTTCAGCCGCCCTGAGGAGAAACCCGATTAAAAATGAAATGTGTTTGAGTTAATGAACTTTCTTCTCAATACACTTCAGAGCTACACACACACACACACACACGCACGCACACACACACCCACACACTCTCTGTCTGTCTGTCTCCTCGCCTCCTGTTTCGGCCGACAGACCAACACACATTTTGTTTGGTTTTATGTCACTTTAATTTTGTCACCAAAAACTCGGTCTGACCTAGTTTCTGCTGAGTATGCTCACTGGAGCGTTGGGAATGAAATGAACCCGTTGCCATCGAAAGCACTCACACAAGCGCGCGCACACACATACACACACTCACACTCTCACACACACACACACACACACACACACACACACACACACACACACACACACACACACACAAAGACGTAAATAGAAGAGAGTGCAGCTGCATGCTGTAAGCAGAGTGAGCTGCAGGTAAAGAGCAGCGCCCTCCTTTGTTTTAGAGACACTTCAACAAGGAGAGAGGCAACAGATGTGGGGGGAAAGATGAACATTGTGTGTGTGTGTGTGTGTGTGTGTGTGTGTGTGTGTGTGTGTGTGTGTGTGTGTGTGTGTGTGTGTGTGTGTGTGTGTGTGTGTGTGTGTGTGTGTGTGTGTGAGAGTTTTGCTCTTGAGACCGACTCCCCTGTCAAAAGAGCAGCACGGCTCAGCAGCAGCTCCTGACAGCTCCTGTCACAAACAGAGATGGGAACAATGTGTGTGTGTGTGTGTGTGTGTGTGTGTGTGTGTGTGTGTGTGTGTGTGTGTTTACATACAGTATAGGGTGAATGTCTCATCACAAAAATCCTCTTGCCTACAGAGTCATGTACAAAAATTGCCGCTGCACATACTATGAGTACATGAACACACACCAGGTAGCAACCTCCGGTTCTGACAAGGAAAGCCAAAGCTGAAGTATCTTGGTTGTATAGAAGTCTATGCTTCATGAGTTAAAGATGCATTCTCTATATGACCACCAGGGGGCGACTCCTCTGGTTGTATAGAAGTATATGCTTCATGTGTTAAAGATGCATTCTCTCTCCTGACCACCAGGGGGCGACTCCTCTGGTTGTATAGAAGTATATGCTTCATGTGTTAAAGATGCATTCTCTCTATGACCACCAGGGGGCGACTCCTCTGGTTGTATAGAAGTCTATGCTTCATGTGTTAAAGATGCATTCTCTCTCCTGACCACCAGGGGGTGACTCCTCTGGTTGTATAGAAGTCTATGCTTCATGTGTTAAAGATGCATTCTCTCTCCTGATACAACACACAATTTTGATTCTATAACATAAATTACATTATGTCTGTTAACTCATTATTATGAAAAACATTAAAACATGGCTGACACCAACCTGACAGAGGGCATTAAAACATTAAAACATGGCTGACACCCTGACAGAGGGCATTAAAACATTAAAACATGGCTGACACCCTGACAGAGGGCATTAAAACATTAAAACATGGCTGACACCCTGACAGAGGGCCCTCACACAGGATGCAGCGAGACCTTTTCATGCAGATACATCTAGAGATGTTGAGAAGGAGGGAAGAGACGTGTTGCTGGTCTTTGGTTCTGCTGACTTTGGTTCTGCTGACTTCCTGCAGCACACAATGACATCACTGCAGAAACAAAGGAGATTAAAGCTTGGTTCTTTCACCACCGGGAGATACGGTGTGTGTGTGTGTGTGTGTGTGTGTGTGTGTGTGTGTGTGTGTGTGTGTGTGTGTGCGTGTCTGTGCGTCTGTGTGTAATGTAATGTAATGTACAGTTAATGGTGGTGAGTGATGAGGAAGTCTTTTTTTTTCCGTATTTCTTTGAATTCAATGTGCCATGAAAGTAAAAAAAAAAAGCATAAAAATACAAAAGTACACACACACACACACACACACACACACACACACACACACACACACACACACACACACTGAAAGCCTGCTCTCTGTCTCCTCTAGTCTGAAATCGGGTTCGGGAAACTGGAGACCTACATCAAACTGGACAAACTGGGAGAGGTGAGATCCCTGAATCACTCCTCCACCATCGGTTCTGCGTGTTCATGAGCGAGTAACACGCTTCCTGTCTCTCATGAACGCTTCCTGTCTCTCATGAACGCTTCCTGTCTCTCATTAAGGCTTCCTGTCCTTAGTGAACACTTCCTGTCTTTCATGAACGCTTCCTGTCTCTCATTAACGCTTCCTGTCACTCATGAACGCTTCCTGTCTCTCATGAACGCTTCCTGTCTCTCATGAACGCTTCCTGTCTGTCATGAACGCTTCCTGTCTCTCATTAACACTTCCTGTCACTCATGAACGCTTCCTGTCTCTCATGAACGCTTCCTGTCTCTCATGAACGCTTCCTGTCTCTCATGAACGCTTCCTGTCTCTTATGAACGCTTCCTGTCTTTTATGAACGCTTCCTGTCTTTCATGGACGCTTCCTGTGTCTCATTAACGCTTCCTGTCTCTCATTAAAGCTTCCTGTCTCTCATTAACGCTTCCTGTCTCTTATGAACACTTCCTGTCTCTCATGAACGCTTCCTGTCTCTCATGAACGCTTCCTGTCTCTCATGAACGCTTCATGTCTCTTATGAACGCTTCCTGTCTTTTATGAACGCTTCCTGTCTCTCATTAAAGCTTCCTGTCTCTCATGAACGCTTCCTGTCTCTCATGAACGCTTCCTGTCTCTTATGAACGCTTCCTGTCTCTCATGAACGCTTCCTGTCTCTCATGAACGCTTCCTGTCTCTCATTAAGGCTTCCTGTCCTTAGTGAACACTTCCTGTCTTTCATGAACGCTTCCTGTCTCTCATTAACGCTTCCTGTCACTCATGAACGCTTCCTGTCTCTCATGAACGC
Organism: Myoxocephalus aenaeus; assembly: GCA_038501785.1. Lineage (NCBI taxonomy): Eukaryota > Metazoa > Chordata > Actinopteri > Perciformes > Cottidae > Myoxocephalus > Myoxocephalus aenaeus. The sequence goes on from JBAMJR010000337.1 coordinate 144,610, forward strand.
TTCCTGTCTCTCATTAAGGCTTCCTGTCCTTAGTGAACACTTCCTGTCTTTCATGAACGCTTCCTGTCTCTCATTAACGCTTCCTGTCACTCATGAACGCTTCCTGTCTCTCATGAACGCTTCCTGTCTCTCATGAACGCTTCCTGTCTGTCATGAACGCTTCCTGTCTCTCATTAACACTTCCTGTCACTCATGAACGCTTCCTGTCTCTCATGAACGCTTCCTGTCTCTCATGAACGCTTCCTGTCTCTCATGAACGCTTCATGTCTCTTATGAACGCTTCCTGTCTTTTATGAACGCTTCCTGTCTTTCATGGACGCTTCCTGTGTCTCATTAACGCTTCCTGTCTCTCATTAAAGCTTCCTGTCTCTCATTAACGCTTCCTGTCTCTTATGAACACTTCCTGTCTCTCATGAACGCTTCCTGTCTCTCATGAACGCTTCCTGTCTCTCATGAACGCTTCATGTCTCTTATGAACGCTTCCTGTCTTTTATGAACGCTTCCTGTCTCTCATTAAAGCTTCCTGTCTCTCATGAACGCTTCCTGTCTCTCATGAACGCTTCCTGTCTCTTATGAACGCTTCCTGTCTCTCATGAACGCTTCCTGTCTCTCATGAACGCTTCCTGTCTCTCATTAAGGCTTCCTGTCCTTAGTGAACACTTCCTGTCTTTCATGAACGCTTCCTGTCTCTCATTAACGCTTCCTGTCACTCATGAACGCTTCCTGTCTCTCATGAACGCTTCCTGTCTCTCATGAACGCTTCCTGTCTCTCATTAAGGCTTCCTGTCCTTAGTGAACACTTCCTGTCTTTCATGAACGCTTCCTGTCTCTCATTAACGCTTCCTGTCACTCATGAACGCTTCCTGTCTCTCATGAACGCTTCCTGTCTGTCATGAACGCTTCCTGTCTCTCATTAACACTTCCTGTCACTCATGAACGCTTCCTGTCTCTCATGAACGCTTCCTGTCTCTCATGAACGCTTCCTGTCTCTCATGAACGCTTCCTGTCTCTCATGAACGCTTCATGTCTCTCATGAACGCTTCCTGTCTTTTATGAACGCTTCCTGTCTTTCATGGACGCTTCCTGTGTCTCATTAACGCTTCCTGTCTCTCATTAAAGCTTCCTGTCTCTCATTAACGCTTCCTGTCTCTTATGAACACTTCCTGTCTCTCATGAACGCTTCCTGTCTCTCATGAACGCTTCCTGTCTCTCATGAACGCTTCATGTCTCTTATGAACGCTTCCTGTCTTTTATGAACGCTTCCTGTCTCTCATTAAAGCTTCCTGTCTCTCATGAACGCTTCCTGTCTCTCATGAACGCTTCCTGTCTCTTATGAACGCTTCCTGTCTCTCATGAACGCTTCCTGTCTCTCATGAACGCTTCCTGTCTCTCATTAAGGCTTCCTGTCCTTAGTGAACACTTCCTGTCTTTCATGAACGCTTCCTGTCTCTCATTAACGCTTCCTGTCACTCATGAACGCTTCCTGTCTCTCATGAATGCTTCCTGTCTCTCATGAACGCTTCCTGTCTGTCATGAACGCTTCCTGTCTCTCATTAACACTTCCTGTCTCTCATGAACGCTTCCTGTCTCTCATGAACGCTTCCTGTCTCTCATGAACGCTTCATGTCTCTTATGAACGCTTCCTGTCTTTTATGAACGCTTCCTGTCTTTCATGGACGCTTCCTGTGTCTCATTAACGCTTCCTGTCTCTCATGAATGCTTCATGTCTCTTATGAACGCTTCCTGTCTCTTATGAACGCTTCCTGTCTCTCATGAACGCTTCCTGTCTCTCATGAACGCTTCCTGTCTCTCATGAACGCTTCCTGTCTTTCACTTCCTGTCTCTCATGAACGCTTCTTGTCTCTCATGAACGCTTCCTGTCTCTCATGAACGCTTCTTGTCTCTCATGAACGCTTCCTGTCTCTCATGAACGCTTCCTGTCTCCTTGAACGCTTCCTGTCTCTCACGTCCTGTCTCTCATGAACGCTTCCTGTCTCTCACTTCCTGTCTCTCATGAACGCTTCCTGTCTCTCACTTCTTGTCTCCCATGAACGCTTCCTGTCTCTCACTTCCTGTCTCTCATGAACGCTTCCTGTCTCTCATTAACACTTCCTGTCACTCATGAACACTTCCTGTCTCTCATGAACGCTTCCTGTCTCTCGTTAACGCTTCCTGTCTCTCATGAACGCTTCCTGTCTCTCATGAACTCTTCCTGTCTCTCATTAACGCTTCCTGTCTCTCATTAAGGCTTCCTGTCTTTTATGAACGCTTCCTGTCTTTCATGGACGCTTCCTGTGTCTCATTAACGCTTCCTGTCTCTCATTAAAGCTTCCTGTCTCTCATTAACGCTTCCTGTCTCTTATGAACACTTCCTGTCTCTCATGAACGCTTCCTGTCTCTCATGAACGCTTCCTGTCTCTCATGAACGCTTCATGTCTCTTATGAACACTTCCTGTCTCTCATGAACGCTTCCTGTCTCTCATGAACGCTTCCTGTCTCTCATGAACGCTTCCTGTCTCCTTGAACGCTTCCTGTCTCTCACTTCATGTCTCTCATGAACGCTTCCTGTCTCTCACTTCCTGTCTCTCATGAACGCTTCCTGTCTCTCACTTCTTGTCTCCCATGAACGCTTCCTGTCTCTCACTTCCTGTCTCTCATGAACGCTTCCTGTCTCTCATTAACACTTCCTGTCACTCATGAACACTTCCTGTCTCTCATGAACGCTTCCTGTCTCTCGTTAACGCTTCCTGTCTCTCATGAACGCTTCCTGTCTCTCATGAACTCTTCCTGTCTCTCATTAACGCTTCCTGTCTCTCATTAAGGCTTCCTGTCTTTTATGAACGCTTCCTGTCTTTCATGGACGCTTCCTGTGTCTCATTAACGCTTCCTGTCTCTCATTAAAGCTTCCTGTCTCTCATTAACGCTTCCTGTCTCTTATGAACACTTCCTGTCTCTCATGAACGCTTCCTGTCTCTCATGAACGCTTCCTGTCTCTCATGAACGCTTCATGTCTCTTATGAACACTTCCTGTCTCTCATGAACGCTTCCTGTCTCTCATGAACGCTTCCTGTCTCTCATGAATGCTTCATGTCTCTTATGAACGCTTCCTGTCTCTTATGAACGCTTCCTGTCTCTCATGAACGCTTCCTGTCTCTCATGAACGCTTCCTGTCTCTCATGAACGCTTCTTGTCTCTCATGAACGCTTCCTGTCTCTCATGAACGCTTCCTGTCTCTCATGAACGCTTCTTGTCTCTCATGAACGCTTCCTGTCTCTCATGAACGCTTCTTGTCTCTCATGAACGCTTCCTGTCTCTCATGAACGCTTCCTTTCTTTCACTTCCTGTCTCTCATGAACGCTTCTTGTCTCTCATGAACGCTTCCTGTCTCTCATGAACGCTTCTTGTCTCCTATGAACGCTTCCTGTCTCCCATGAACGCTTCCTGTCTCTCACTTCCTGTCTCTCATGAACGCTTCCTGTCTCTCACTTCCTGTCTCTCATGAACGCTTCCTGTCTCTCACTTCTTGTCTCCCATGAACGCTTCCTGTCTCTCACTTCCTGTCTCCTATGAACGCTTCCTGTCTCTCACTTCCTGTCTCTCATGAACGCTTCTTGTCTCCTATGAACGCTTCCTGTCTCCCATGAACGCTTCCTGTCTCTCACTTCCTGTCTCTCATGAACGCTTCCTGTCTCTCACTTCCTGTCTCTCATGAACGCTTCCTGTCTCTCACTTCTTGTCTCCCATGAACGCTTCCTGTCTCTCACTTCCTGTCTCCCATGAACGCTTCCTGTCTCTCACTTCCTGTCTCTCATGAACGCTTCCTGTCTCTCACTTCCTGTCTCTCATGAACGCTTCCTGTCTCTCACTTCCTGTCTCTCATGAACGCTTCTTGTCTCTCATGAACGCTTCCTGTCTCTCATGAACGCTTCCTGTCTCTCATGAACGCTTCTTGTCTCTCATGAACGCTTCCTGTCTCTCATGAACGCTTCTTGTCTCTCATGAACGCTTCCTGTCTCTCATGAACGCTTCCTGTCTTTCACTTCCTGTCTCTCATGAACGCTTCTTGTCTCTCATGAACGCTTCCTGTCTCTCATGAACGCTTCTTGTCTCCTATGAACGCTTCCTGTCTCCTATGAACGCTTCCTGTCTCTCACTTCCTGTCTCCCATGAACGCTTCCTGTCTCTCACTTCCTGTCTCCCATGAACGCTTCCTGTCTCTCACTTCCTGTCTCTCATGAACGCTTCCTGTCTCTCACTTCCTGTCTCTCATGAACGCTTCCTGTCTCTCACTTCCTGTCTCTCATGAACGCTTCCTGTCTCTCACTTCCTGTCTCTCATGAACGCTTCCTGTCCCTCACTTCCTGTCTCTCATGAACGCTTCCTGTCTCTCACTTCCTGTCTCTCATGAACGCTTCCTGTCTCTCACTTCCTGTCTCTCATGAACGCTTCCTGTCCCTCACTTCCTGTCTCTCAGGGGACGTACGCCACGGTGTTTAAGGGGCGGAGCAAGCTGACGGACAACCTGGTGGCGCTGAAGGAGATCCGTCTGGAGCACGAAGAGGGGGCGCCCTGCACCGCCATCAGAGAAGGTACCGAGGAGAGGGCTGTGTGTGTGTGTGTGTGTGTGTGTGTGTGTGTCTCTGACATGTGTCTGTTATGTCTCTGACATGTGTCTGTTGTGTGTCTGTTGTGTCTCTGACATGTGTCTGTTGTGTGTCTGATGTTTGTGCGTCCCTCTTCTAGTGTCTCTGCTGAAAGACTTGAAGCACGCCAACATCGTCACCCTCCATGACATCATCCACACGGACAAGTGCCTGACTCTGGTGTTCGAGTACCTGGTGAGTGTGTGTGTGCGTGTGTGCATGTGTGTGTGTGTGTGTGTCTGTGTGTGTGTGTGTGTGTGTGTGTCTGTGTGTGCGTGTGTGTCTGTGTGTGCGTGTGTGTGTGTGTGTGTGCATGTGTGTGTGTGTGTGTGTGTGTGGATGCGGCCGCGTGCATGCGTGTGTGTTTTACAGTGTAATCTAAATATTTCTAAATATTTTGCCTGCCTGTCTCTCATCTCTCCACCTGTCTGTCTTCATGTCTCTCATCTCTCCACCTGTCTGTCTGCCTGTCTCTCATCTCTCCACCTGTCTGTCTTCATGTCTCTCATCTCTCCACCTGTCTGTCTTCATGTCTCTCATCTCTCCACCTGTCTGTCTTCATGTCTCTCATCTCTCCACCTGTCTGTCTTCATGTCTCTCATCTCTCCACCTGTCTGTCTGCATGTCTCTCATCTCTCCACCTGTCTGTCTGCATGTCTCTCATCTCTCCACCTGTCTGTCTTCATGTCTCTCATCTCTCCACCTGTCTGTCTGCATGTCTCTCATCTCTCCACCTGTCTGTCTGCATGTCTCTCATCTCTCCACCTGTCTGTCTGCCTGTCTCTCATCTCTCCACCTGTCTGTCTTCATGTCTCTCATCTCTCCACCTGTCTGTCTGCATGTCTCTCATCTCTCCACCTGTCTGTCTGCATGTCTCTCATCTCTCCACCTGTCTGTCTTCATGTCTCTCATCTCTCCACCTGTCTGTCTGCCTGTCTCTCATCTCTCCACCTGTCTGTCTGCCTGTCTCTCATCTCTCCACCTGTCTGTCTGCATGTCTCTCATCTCTCCACCTGTCTGTCTTCATGTCTCTCATCTCTCCACCTGTCTGTCTTCATGTCTCTCATCTCTCCACCTGTCTGTCTTCATGTCTCTCATCTCTCCACCTGTCTGTCTGCATGTCTCTCATCTCTCCACCTGTCTGTCTTCATGTCTCTCATCTCTCCACCTGTCTGTCTGCCTGTCTCTCATCTCTCCACCTGTCTGTCTGCATGTCTCTCATCTCTCCACCTGTCTGTCTTCATGTCTCTCATCTCTCCACCTGTCTGTCTTCATGTCTCTCATCTCTCCACCTGTCTGTCTTCATGTCTCTCATCTCTCCACCTGTCTGTCTGCCTGTCTGTCCCCCAGGAGAAGGACCTGAAGCAGTACATGGATGACTGTGGGAGCATCATGAGCGTCCACAACGTGAAGGTATGAAGCAAAGCCGTTGAATTAAATCATATTTTCAACAGCTGTAATAAACATAATCTCAGTGATTTACTCTTTATAATAAACATATAATATATAACATTCTAACGCTCATCTCTTCCCAGATCTTCCTGTTCCAGCTACTGCGAGGTCTGGCCTACTGCCACCGCAGGAAGGTTCTCCACCGGGACCTGAAGCCCCAGAACCTGCTCATCAACGAGAGGGGGGAGCTCAAACTGGCCGACTTTGGTAAAGGCCCCTGAACTAAACGAAAGAATGATTGTTATTGTTATTATTATTATTGTTATTATAGCTGTTATTATTGTTATCAATAGTATTGTTATTATTATTACTGTTATCATTATTGTTTTTATAGTTGTTATTATTATTTTTGTTATCCATGTTATTATTATTGTTGTTGTTATTATTAATATTATTATACAGATAATATAATTAAGGGTTAGGGTTGCTGTTGTTGTTCCTCTACTTCCTCCTCCTCCTCCAGTCCTCTACCCTACTTCCTCCTCCTCCTCCTCCTCCTCCTCCTCCAGTCCTCTACCCTACTTCCTCCTCCTCCTCCTCCTCCTCCTCCTCCTCCAGTCCTCTACCCTACTTCCTCCTCCTCCTCCTCCTCCTCCAGTCCTCTACCCTACTTCCTCCTCCTCCTCCTCCTCCAGTCCTCTACCCTACTTCCTCCTCCTCCTCCTCCTCCAGTCCTCTACCCTACTTCCTCCTCCTCCTCCTCCTCCTCCTCCAGTCCTCTACCCTACTTCCACAAACGATCCTTACTTTTGTATTAAAACAGCAGCAGGGCTCTGAAAGCCTCATTCAGTGAGTTGATGTCTTTTGTCTTTTGTCTGTGTTTGACTTCAGGTCTGGCTCGAGCCAAGTCCGTCCCCACGAAGACCTACTCCAACGAGGTGGTGACCCTGTGGTACCGGCCACCGGACGTCCTGCTGGGCTCCACCGAGTACTCCACGCCCATCGACATGTGGTGAGCAGATGCACATCAACCGCCAGGAGCCGGGAAAACCAGTCGCTGTTGTTTAACTTCCTGTTCCTTCATCTCCAAGTATTCTTTATGCCATAGATCGGTGGTTCTCACACTCAGCGCTTTGCCATCAGTGTAGGACTTAATATAGAATGTATACAATTAAGTCTATGAACTTAAACTTATATTTGATTGAATATTAAATCATATATTTTTTAATTAAATATTTTTGAATGGATGCTTATTTTAAACATATTTTTTCCAAATCTCACTTACTCCATGGATTGCCTTCACGTACCCCCCGGGTTCACGTACCCAATGGAGTGCCTTCACGTACCCCCCAGGATTCACTTACCCAATGGAGTGCCTTCACATACCCCCCAGGATTCACTTACCCAATGGAGTGCCTTCACGTACCCCCCAGGATTCACTTACCCAATGGAGTGCCTTCACGTACCCCCCAGGATTCACTTACCCAATGGAGTGCCTTCACGTACCCCCCGGATTCACTTACCCAATGGAGTGCCTTCACGTACCCCCCAGGATTCACTTACCCAATGGAGTGCCTTCACGTACCCCCCGGGTTCACGTACCCAATGGGGTACCTTCACGTACCCCCCAGGATTCACTTACCCAATGGAGTGCCTTCACGTACCCCCCGGGTTCACGTACCCAATGGAGTGCCTTCACGTACCCCCCAGGATTCACTTACCCAATGGAGTGCCTTCACGTACCCCCCGGGTTCACGTACCCAATGGGGTACCTTCACGTACCCCCCAGGATTCACTTACCCAATGGAGTGCCTTCACGTACCCCCCGGGTTCACTTACCCAATGGAGTGCCTTCACGTACCCCCCAGGATTCACTTACCCAATGGAGTGCCTTCACATACCCCCCAGGATTCACTTACCCAATGGAGTGCCTTCACGTACCCCCCAGGATTCACTTACCCAATGGAGTGCCTTCACATACCCCCCAGGATTCACTTACCCAATGGAGTGCCTTCACGTACCCCCCAGGATTCACTTACCCAATGGAGTGCCTTCACGTACCCCCCAGGATTCACTTACCCAATGGAGTGCCTTCACGTACCCCCCAGGATTCACTTACCCAATGGAGTGCCTTCACATACCCCCCAGGATTCACTTACCCAATGGAGTGCCTTCACGTACCCCCCAGGATTCACTTACCCAATGGAGTGCCTTCACATACCCCCCAGGATTCACTTACCCAATGGAGTGCCTTCACGTACCCCCCAGGATTCACTTACCCAATGGAGTGCCTTCACGTACCCCCCAGGATTCACTTACCCAATGGAGTGCCTTCACGTACCCCCCAGGATTCACGTACCCCCCAGGATTCACTTACCCAATGGGGTACCTTCCCCTGATCATCTGTTTCCTGTTTCCTCCTCCAGGGGAGTGGGCTGCATCTTCTACGAGATGATCACCGGCAGACCTCTCTTCCCCGGGTCGACTGTGGAGGACGAGCTTCACCTCATCTTCCGCATCCTCGGTGAGACGAGCCCTGTGTGTGTGTGTGTGTGTGTGTGTGTGTGTGTGTGTGTGTGTGTGTGTGTGTGTGTGTGTGTGTGTGTGTTGACCGATCCTCTTTGTGTCACACAGGTACTCCCACAGAAGAGACTTGGCCCGGCATCACCACCAGTGAGGAGTTTAAGACGTACAACTTCCCCCGATACCGCGCAGAGCCGCTTGTCAACCACGCGCCCAGGTGTGTAGTTGTGTGTGTGTGAGTGTTATTAGAGTTTGAGATTCATCTGAACATTGAAAGTATAGTTGTCTTTGTTTATGCACAGTTATTTCTTTGAGTTAAACAGTTCATGTTTAATAGGGTTAACTCCCCCCCCTCTGTGTCTCAGGATAGACAACGACGGACACGACCTGCTCTCAGTGCTTCTTCAGGTGACGGACATTTCTCATCAGGATAAACACTTTTAAAGTAACTTTTTAAAGGATAAAAAAATCAACGTACAATCCCGTCTTCACCCTCCCCTTTGTCTCCACTCAGTTTGAGGCTAAGAAGCGAGTCTCGGCCGAGGTGGGTCTCACTCACTCGTACTTCAAGTGTTTCGGGGAGCAGGTTCAGACGCTGGCTGACAGTGAGTTTGCACGCAGTCCGACGCACTGAATGTTCAACGTGTCCAAAACAAACCGTCTCAACCGGCCATCTTGTTGTCTTTCAGCCGCGTCCATCTTCTCTGTAAAAGGCATTCAGCTCCAGAAAGATCCGGGGAAGAGATCCTCAGTTTACCCGGAGTCAAGTAAGTCCTCCAAGATACAAAAATGGAAGATAATTCCCTGTGGGATGATGAGATTAGGAGGCTAAGTCCCGCCCCTTCAGGTGGACCACCATGGAGCCTTATTTCAGAAAAGATGTGCACAGTAGTCAACATTGAGAGACAAATATTATTTGGTCCCGTTTGAATTGTGCCATGAATTACACATGTGAAGTTTGTCAATATATATATATACAGTATTATACATATATATATATATATATATATATATATATATATATATATATATATATATATATATATATACATATAATTTAGTTTCTAATGAAATCCTTCAGTGAACTACATCTTGTACGTCACAAACACCAGCATGGCTGTCACCTTAGCTATGCTCCTCTGGTTGTATAGAAGTCTATGCTTCATGTGTTAACGCTGCATTCTCTCTCCTGACTACCAGGGGGCGACTCCTCTGGTTGTATAGAAGTCTCTACTTCTCTCTTGATGTATTCCCTCAGTAAACATTGTAAACATGAGTTTATGTCTCAATCTCTAGTTTCAAGTCTTCTTCAATACAGCATGATGTTCATTTAGTAAATTATGGTCATTTAGAGTCAAACAGACCATGAAGCAGGGGACGCTTTAGGGCGGGGCTACAAGGTGATTGACAGGTCGACACCAGAGACATAATCGGCGTCTGTAGGTCACTCCTCCTCTGTCCATATATGGTCACTTCCTGTTCACTGGTTGCATAAAAACGCATGGCCAAAACTGTAGGCTTCAAAACGTCACACATTTCAAAACGAGATAAAATAGTAACTTATCTCTCCTCGTTGACCAGGGGGCGGGGCTTTCCCTTCTCTCCAGAATAGACTCCTTGTCCTCTCTATCCGTTTGCTTGGTGTCTCTCGTGTCTCACACGGCGTCCCCGTCTACCTCAAGCTTCATACAGACCCCTCCCACCTGCCGATTCAGTCCATGAAGCTTCCTGTGGAGACTTTCATGCTCCCTGGAGTCCTGATGACTTCATGGCATCCTCGCGACCTTTCGTTCTCTGTGACCTGTTGGACTGATTTCAGTGTCTCTGTCTCTTTAACCTGTTGGACTGACTTCAGTGTCTCTCTCTCTTTCTCTTTAACCTGTTGGACTGACTTCAGTGTCTCTGTCTCTTTAACCTGTTGGACTGACTTCAGTGTCTCTGTCTCTTTCTCTTTAACCTGTTGGACTGACTTCAGTGTCTCTGTCTCTTTAACCTGTTGGACTGACTTCAGTGTCTCTCTCTCTTTAACCTGTTGGACTGACTTCAGTGTCTCTGTCTCTTTAACCTGTTGGACTGACTTCAGTGTCTCTCTCTCTCTTTAACCTGTTGGACTGACTTCAGTGTCTCTTTCTCTTTAACCTGTTGGACTGACTTCAGTGTCTCTGTCTCTTTAACCTGTTGGACTGACTTCAGTGTCTCTCTCTCTCTTTAACCTGTTGGACTGACTTCAGTGTCTCTCTCTCTCTTTAACCTGTTGGACTGACTTCAGTGTCTCTGTCTCTCTCTCTTTAACCTGTTGGACTGACTTCAGTGTCTCTTTCTCTTTAACCTGTTGGACTGACTTCAGTGTCTCTGTCTCTCTCTCTTTAACCTGTTGGACTGACTTCAGTGTCTCTCTCTCTCTTTAACCTGTTGGACTGACTTCAGTGTCTCTCTCTCTCTCTTTAACCTGTTGGACTGACTTCAGTGTCTCTTTCTCTTTAACCTGTTGGACTGACTTCAGTGTCTCTTTCTCTTTAACCTGTTGGACTGACTTCAGTGTCTCTCTCTCTTTAACCTGTTGGACTGACTTCAGTGTCTCTGTCTCTTTAACCTGTTGGACTGACTTCAGTGTCTCTCTCTCTTTAACCTGTTGGACTGACTTCAGTGTCTCTGTCTCTTTAACCTGTTGGACTGACTTCAGTGTCTCTGTCTCTTTAACCTGTTGGACTGACTTCAGTGTCTCTGTCTCTCTCTCTTTAACCTGTTGGACTGACTTCAGTGTCTCTCTCTCTCTTTAACCTGTCATGTTCTGATAAACTGTCCCTTCTTTTTTCTTGCTCTCCTTTTCCGTTCATCTTCTCCTTTTCTATCTCCCTTGTGTGCCCTCCACAAAAAAAAACTCAATTTCCCCAATCTCCCCCTCCCCCTTAACCCTAAAAAAGCGACGGCCCATAAGCTGGGTTCAGCGCCATCGCAGTACTTCCAGAGAGAAGCAGCTCAGAGTCCCAGTCTGTCCTCCACTTCTACTGGCTGAAACCGTTCTGGTAAATACGCTCTCTTTCTTTCTGCCTGTCCTCTGGCCCCGCCCCTCTTTTCTTCTGTCCATGTGGTCGCTCGCTGCTCTGGACTAAACGCTGCTACACTGCACTTCCCTCCTCGTGTTCCCCGAACAGAGACAACACCATCGCTTTGTCTGCAGTTTCTTTATTAAATCCCTCACATTTCAAACACCGGCATCGTCTCAGCTTTCACATCATCCTCTTCATCGCAGCGTGAGCCGTTACTTCTGGGAAGAGATATGAGACATGAGATATGAAATATGACACATGATATATGATATATGATATATGAAATATGAGACATGAGATATGAGACATGAGATATGAGATATGAAACATGAGATATGAAATATGAGATATGAAATATGAGATATGACACATGAGACATGAAATATGAGATATGAAACATGAGATATGAAATATGAGACATGAGATATGAGATATGAAACATGAGGTATGAAATATGAGATATGAGACATGACACATGAGACATGAGATGACATATGAGACATTAGATATGAGATATAAAACATGAGATGAGATATGAAATATGAAACATGAGATATGAGACATGATATATGAAACATGAGATATGAGATATGAGATATGAAACATGAGATATGAAATATGAGACATGAGATATTAAACATGAGATATGAAATATGAGACATGCGATATGAGATATGACACATGAGACATGAGATATGAGACATGAGATATGAGACATGAGATGAGATATGAAACATGAGATATGAGATATGACACATGAGACATGATATATGAAATATGAGACATGAGATGACATATGAGACATTAGATATGAGATATAAAACATGAGATGAGATATGAAATATGAGACATGATATATGACACATGATATATGAAATATGAGACATGAGATATGAGACATGAAATATGAGACATGAAACATGAAACATGAGACATGAAACATGAGACATGAGATATGAGACATGAGACATGAAATATGAGATATGAAACATGAGATATGAAATATGAGACATGAGATATGAGATATGAAACATGAGGTATGAAATATGAGATATGAGACATGACACATGAGACATGAGATGACATATGAGACATTAGATATGAGATATAAAACATGAGATGAGATATGAAATATGAAACATGAGATATGAGACATGATATATGAAACATGAGATATGAGACATGAAATATGAGATATGAGATATGAAACATGAGATATGAAATATGAGACATGAGATATTAAACATGAGATATGAAATATGAGACATGCAATATGAGATATGACACATGAGACATGAGATATGACACATGAAATATGAGACATGAGATATGAAATATGAGACATGAGATGAGATATGAAACATGAGATATGACACATGAGACATGATATATGAAATATGAGACATGAGATGACATATGACACATGATATATGAGATATAAAACATGAGATGAGATATGAAATATGAGACATGATATATGACACATGATATATGAAATATGAGACATGAGATATGAGACATGAAATATGAGACATGAGACATGACACATGATATATGAAATATGAGACATGAGATATGAGACATGAGACATGAGACATGAAACATGAAACATGAGACATGAAACATGAGACATGAGATATGAGACATGAGATATGAGACATGAAACATGAGATATGAGACATGAGATATGAGATATGAGACATGAGATATGAGACATGAAACATGAGATATGACACATGAGACATGATATATGAAATATGAGACATGAGATGACATATGACACATGATATATGAGATATAAAACATGAGATGAGATATGAAATATGAGACATGATATATGACACATGATATATGAAATATGAGACATGAGATATGAGACATGAAATATGAGACATGAGACATGACACATGATATATGAAATATGAGACATGAGATATGAGACATGAGACATGAGACATGAAACATGAAACATGAGACATGAAACATGAGACATGAGATATGAGACATGAGATATGAGACATGAGACATGAGACATGAAACATGAAACATGAGACATGAAACATGAGACATGAGATATGAGACATGAAACATGAGATATGAGACATGAAACATGAGACATGAGATATGAGACATGAGATATGAGACATGAAACATGAGATATGAGACATGAGATATGAAACATGAGACATGAGATATGAGACATGAAACATGAGACATGAGACATGAAACATGAGATATGAGACATGAAACATGAGACATGAGACATGAAACATGAGACATGAGACATGAAACATGAGACATGAAACATGAGACATGAGATATGAGACATGAGATATGAGACATGAAACATGAGATATGAGACATGAAACATGAAACATGAGACATGAGATATGAGACATGAGATATGAGACATGAAACATGAGACATGAGATATGAGATATGAGACATGAGACATGAGATATGAGACATGAAACATGAGACATGAGATATGAGACATGAGATATGAGACATGAGATGTGAGACATGAAACATGAGACATGAGATATGAGACATGAGATATGAGACATGAAACATGAGACATGAGATATGAGACATGAGATATGAGACATGAGATATGAGACATGAAACATGAGACATGAGATATGAGACATGAGATATGAGACATGAGATATGAAACATGAGACATGAGACATGAAACATGAGACATGAAACATGAGACATGAGATATGAGACATGAGATATGAGACATGAAACATGAGATATGAGACATGAAACATGAAACATGAGACATGAGATATGAGACATGAGATATGAGACATGAAACATGAGACATGAGATATGAGACATGAGATATGAGACATGAGATATGAGACATGAAACATGAGACATGAGATATGAGACATGAGATATGATACATGAGATATGAGACATGAGACATGAAACATGAGACATGAGACATGAAACATGAGACATGAAACATGAGACATGAGATATGAGACATGAGATATGAGACATGAAACATGAGATATGAGACATGAAACATGAGATATGAGACATGAGATATGAGACATGAGATATGAGACATGAGATATGAGACATGAAACATGAGACATGAGATATGAGACATGAGATATGAGACATGAAACATGAGACATGAGATATGAGACATGAAACATGAGATATGAGACATGAAACATGAAACATGAGACATGAGATATGAGACATGAGATATGAGACATGAAACATGAGACATGAGATATGAGACATGAAACATGAGACATGAGATATGAGACATGAGATATGAGACATGAAACATGAGATATGAGACATGAAACATGAGACATGAGATATGAGACATGAGATATGAGACATGAAACATGAGACATGAGATATGAGACATGAAACATGAGACATGAGATATGAGACATGAAACATGAGACATGAGACATGAGACATGAAACATGAAACATGAGACATGAGACATGAGACAGGTAATCATGTCAGAAGAATAATGCGGTCGAGCTCTTTGATTCTTTTCATTTGCAGTCCTGTTCAGGTTCCTGCAGCGAGAGATGTAGCCTCTGTGTCTGTAAGTGGGGGTTTGGTGTGTGTGTGTGTGTGTGTGTGTGTGTGTGTGTGTGTGTGTGTGTGTGTGTGTGTGTGTGTGTGTGTGTGTGTGTGTGTGTGTGGTTTGTTTTTTTACTGCAGTGCATTTGTGTGATTTTAGCTTCAGCAACCGATCCAGATGTTTTGGAAGAATCTGACCGTATCTGCACTTGATGATTGATATGGACCGCTCTAACGCAGCGGTCCACAACCACCGGGCCCAATGAATGAAAACAAGATGCTTTATTTAGAAATATGACCGGATACATCCGTCTGAGAGGTCACGTGATAAGTTATCCCAAAAATGAAACTTAAAAATACGTTTCAACTCTGAGATCGCCAAAAAGCTCTGAAAACTTCAGCCTCCATTTCCAACATCCTGGCTTTGTGAAGCGGGTTTTAAATTACAGAGTAGACTGGACAATAAGGTTTAAGTTACGGAGTAGACTGGACAATAAGGTTTAAGTTAAGGAGTAGACTGGACAATAAGGTTTAAGTTACGGAGTAGACTGGACAATAAGGTTTAAGTTAAGGAGTAGACTGGACTATAAGGTTTAAGTTAAGGAGTAGACTGGACTATAAGGTTTAAGTTACGGAGTAGACTGGACTATAAGGTTTAAGTTAAGGAGTAGACTGGACTATAAGGTTTAAGTTACGGAGTAGACTGGACTATAAGGTTTAAGTTAAGGAGTAGACTGGACTATAAGGTTTAAGTTAAGGAGTAGACTGGACTATAAGGTTTAAGTTAAGGAGTAGACTGGACTATAAGGTTTAAGTTACGGAGTAGACTGGACAATAAGGTTTAAGTTACGGAGTAGACTGGACTATAAGGTTTAAGTTAAGGAGTAGACTGGACTATAAGGCTATAAGTTAAGGAGTAGACTGGACAATAAGGTTTAAGTTAAGCAGTAGACTGGACTATAAGGTTTAAGTTAAGGAGTAGACTGGACAATAAGGTTTAAGTTACGGAGTAGACTGGACAATAAGGTTTACGTTAAGGAGTAGACTGGACTATAAGGTTTAAGTTACGGAGTAGACTGGACAATAAGGTTTACGTTAAGGAGTAGACTGGACTATAAGGCTATAAGTTAAGGAGTAGACTGGACAATAAGGTTTAAGTTAAGCAGTAGACTGGACTATAAGGTTTAAGTTAAGGAGTAGACTGGACTATAAGGTTTAAGTTACGGAGTAGACTGGACAATAAGGTTTAAGTTACGGAGTAGACTGGACTATAAGGTTTACGTTAAGGAGTAGACTGGACTATAAGGCTATAAGTTAAGGAGTAGACTGGACAATAAGGTTTAAGTTAAGCAGTAGACTGGACTATAAGGTTTAAGTTAAGGAGTAGACTGGACTATAAGGTTTAAGTTAAGGAGTAGACTGGACTATAAGGTTTAAGTTAAGGAGTAGACTGGACTATAAGGTTTAAGTTAAGGAGTAGACTGGACTATAAGGCTATAAGTTAAGGAGTAGACTGGACAATAAGGTTTAAGTTAAGCAGTAGACTGGACTATAAGGCTATAAGTTAAGGAGTAGACTGGACAATAAGGTTTAAGTGAAATAATCTGTTTGTTTATTTGTTTGTTTTAATGAACTGAAACCTCTCTCTCTCTCTCTCTCTCTCAGCCCAGGGGAAGAGCAGGAGGCAGAGTGTTTTGTTTTAGGCGCTGAGGTGAGGAGGACATGTGGATCCGTCCTGTCAGACAAACATTCACTGACCTGCCACACACACACTGAAGGAGAAACACACACACACACACACACACTGAAGGAGAAACACACACACACACACACACACACTGAAGGAGAAACACACACACACACACACACACATGGACCCCCCCCCAGCAGAAGTACGTGGCAGCATTAGTTGGTGACGTCCCTCAGACCCTAAAGACAGAACAGGTGGAGCGTTCAGGGTTCTACAGGGTGCTGCTACGACCGCTGCTGTCCACCAGAGGGCAGCGCTGAGGACTTTTGGAACAGAACTTGCTGCATCAGTGAGCTAAGAAGAAGAAGAAGAAGAAGTGAGACGGGTTCAAAGGCAAACCGTCGTTCTCTTTGTTGGGACTGATGTACATAAAGAGACTGAGCTGTAGAACATTGCACCTGAACCCTGAACCTCTCGGGGTGTATTGATCTGTAGAACAACACAAACACTCTCTCTCTCTCTCTCTCTCTCTCTCTCTCTCTCTCTCTCTAATACACACACTCTTTCTCTCTCTCTCTTTAATACACCACTCTCTCTCTCTCTCTTTCTTTAATACACACACACACACTCTCTCTCTCTAACACACACACACACACACACTAATGATTCACTCGAAAGTTCAGAGTGTTTATCTCAGAGTTTAGGGAGATAACCTTTAGCACCTTATTGTCCATGCGGTCCAGTCGTTACCTCATCGCTCACTCGAGAAGACAGGAAGTAGAAAACAGGAAGTAGAGAACAGGAAGTAGAGAACCTGCCAGATGTGAGAGTGAAGAAGAAAACAAACCAAAAACATAATAACTGACTAACCATAAAGGACCGATGTTTTTACACTCTTAGAAATAAAGGTGCTAACTAGAACTACATATGGTCCTCATTGGAGAACCATTTTTTGTTCATGGTAGAACCTTTTGTAAAGGTTCCACCGGGAAAGGGTTGTACCTAGAACCATCTGTTGATGGTTCCACCCAGACACCCCGATGAGAGAACCCTTCTATGGTGGAATGGTTCCAACCCAGAACACTCTCTGGAAGTTCGGTCCTGAACTTTTCCGTCTTTCTAAGGGTGCTAACGAGAACCCACCCAGGGGGGGTTCTACTAATACCCTTCTATATACCAGGCGTTTCCTCGATAATCAACAAGGGGTATCTACAGATAACTCTTTTATATGTCAAGGTTCTACAGAGAACCCTTTTTTAATTTCAAAGACTTCATTAGGATCCCATCCAGGGGTTCTACCGAGAACCTTTTTATATTCCAAGGGTTCCATCTAGAACCCATCCTGGGAGTTTTATAGAGGACCCTGTTATATTCAAAGGGTTCCATCTAGAACTTAGCCATGTTTTGTTTTTTTACCGAGGACTCTTTTATATTCTTGATCTAGAACCCTGGTTGAGGGTTTTTTGGGGTGTGGTTCTGGATTGTGGGCGTTGAAAATGTTTTTTAGAACCCTTGGTTTCACAAAGAATCCTGGCATTGAAACTAACCTAACAACCAGACGAGTACATCACTTCAGTATTTGATTTCAGTGGCATTTACGTTACCAGGACAACGCACAGAGGAAGTGATGTTGTCGAGGGAAGTTCCCTTCATAGGGAGTAGGGGTTCCTGTTTAACCCTTTCCTCAAAGATAACGGTTCTTCTGAAGCAGCAGGTTCTGGGTAGAACCTCAGCCCTTCAGGAAGAACCCCCTTGGAACCCTATATTTCTAAGAGTGTACCTTCACCAATGAACTTGGACACTTCAGTAGTTAAACGTGTCCACTTGATTTGTCTGGTGGAGACGCTTCCAGTCCACGAGACGTACAGGAAGTGGACAAACCCTCTCATTGTCCTCAGACGCCCCTTCCCTCGTTTGCCTTTGACTCAGAAGTTGTGTTGATTAGTTGTGTGACCTGCAGGTGTTGATGTTGAAAACGTTCACCTGATTTTTTTTTACCTCTTTTTTAGATCACGAGTAGAACATTCGTGTCCCGCCCGGCTCCACTCGCATTTACTTTCTACTTTATTTTTCTTGGATCTGTACATACGACCGTGGGTTTCACTTGTTGAAGCAATGATAATTCCAGGAAGCTGTTCTCAGTCTTTACTGTTCCCACTCAAACTGGCTGGGACGTGTTGCACATTCCTTGAGCTCAGGACTTATTGCTGGTGTCGTTTCTGTGGTTTGCTGTGAGGTTCATGCTGGTCTCCTCCCAGTAGAGCGGGGATGTCCGACATGGCCTGAAAAAACTTTATGTGAAGGAGAAGAGTCATTTCCTAACGTCAACCTGTCAGCCTTCTGTGTCTTTCACACTTGATTGGGCCATAATATATCTGTGTTCAACCTTCGCCATTGTCTTTGCTTGTCATCTTATGTCAGCATGTTTGTGTATTAAACACTTAGTTGGTGTGAAATAGCTGCTGCTGGGAAGAGGAATACCTCCAGTGGGTTTAGATTGTGCATGAGACGTGACTGTATTACGTTTGTTTTCACATTAACCTGCAATCAGTCAATACATAGACAGTAGATAAAAGAGTAGCATGGACATTCTCATTGAATCATGTAGCAGGATGGTCAGACTGGGGGCCATTTTGTATGTGTAGCGTTGCCATTGTGACCGCTGTAACGGGCTGACTTCCATACACACTAAACCAACGAACGACAACTCGCTGAGTGCAGGTATTACAGTAACGACTAAAACGCCTCTAGCGTAGGAAAACATCGCTATCACCAGACGGAGACAATGTTGTTCCCCTCGTTTTCTGTGACCAGTGTAGCATGAAAGCATGGTGGAATTAGCAAATTCCACCATAACTAGCGGCTAATCCACCATGCTTTCATGCTACACAGGTTTCAGATATAGAATGGAACAGTGGGCTGATGGCCAGTGGCAGTGCTCGGTCAAAGAAGGACAAGCTACCTAGCAGGTATCTGGCTAGTCGTCTTGCTTGCTTTAATGCTACACTGATTACATAAAAGAAACCAAACTGCAGCGCTGGGTCTTACGCGTCGCTCCCCACCACTCGGGAGAAGGACATTCTACCGAGCGGATCGCTGACTTGTTAGCTAGCTTGTTAATGCTGCCATGCTTTACTGCTACACGTTACAGAAAATGAGCCGAACAGCATCTAACGGTCTCTCTACCTCATGTCCCACCTATCCAGAGAAAGACATGCAAACTAGCTAGCTACCTGTCTCTCGGGAGCTGCAACCACTACAAATAATCCGTTCAGCTCCTTAAACAAGATGAAGGCAATGACAAGAAAGTATTCAGCAACAATAGCATGTGCTGCATCGGGACCAGAGAGCGTGTCGGACCAATCAGACTTCCCGGTGAATAGTACAGTAGTTACTGTAAAACATCGCCGAGTATATAACAGGGCTTGAAGCACTCAACACACACCGTTGTTTCCTGCTGATATTGTCACCGGCTGCCAGAAACAACAGGACACCACCAGGTGTTCAAGCACACAACAGTTTGACAAACCGATCAGTGGCCATGACAACGTGTGCTGTGTGGCCATCTGTAGCATGTACATAGACCACCCCTCACTCTGTATATAGACAGCGTGTACAGGTTTGATACAGCTATTCACACTTTGGCTTTTTATTTTTTTGCTTTTCCTTAATGAAAGTCATAGCAATATTTCTGTAATCAATCAAATAAAAAAAGCCCAGGTGATAGGATGAGTTTGATTGTGTTTCTTTAGAGAAGGAGAAATGACTGTGAATGATCAAAATGTGATGCTTGAAGAAAGTGATGACAGGTTGTTGTTGTTTTTTCCCTCCTTGCTGTTTTAACATGCTGGATCCAAAAGGCTGGAGTGAACATGTTGTAAATGAGTATAACACACTGATTATTTTGTATCAATGAAAGCCATAAAGGTGACAGAGGTCTGTTTGTGTTCGAGCGCAGACCTTTAAGAAGCAAATGGGATGTGAACACCTAATAAAACTAATACAACATTCATCATTAGCTTTATTTACATGTTCCATCCTTCACCATGACAGGGATTCAGCATTTTGCGGCCAAACTCTTATTTAAATGTCTTCTTGCAGATTTGCAACCAACTGGAACTTCTCCGGCGTTTGGTTTGTCCGTTCTGGGCTGCTGTAGAAACTCCTCATTGTAAGCTAACGGAAATGTTTCAGGTGATTCAACATGAGAGAAAACATACTTTAATTAACAGCGTATACCATTTCTCCCAATAGATGCACTACTTCGTACTCTTCCTTTAAGATCTTTAAAATGTAATATTTAATTCAAGCTAGAATTCAGGAAACATTCCCATGTGTTTTTCTTACATATGGTATTTTTGTCTTCATTACTGGAGCTCTTGACAAAGACACACTAATCAACGGTTGAAATAATTAGTAGAGAGCAAATCTTGAGACGTCACTTAAAACGAAGTCGACAGCCCCAAGAACAGCAAATTACCCTCATACAAAACGGTACTCCTCTTTTTCCACTCCTATCCGCCCTGCGTGCTTTATCGGCCTTTATAGTTCCTCCTTCACATGGATGACCAAAGAAAATGGTCTCAGAATTATGGGTACTGTTTTTTATAAATGTTGCTTTGAATACTGGAAGAGACAACTTCGGTTCTAATGAGTGAAGCCAATGCAAAACATGCATTATCTCTCTCTGGTTGTATAGAAGTCTATGCTTCATGTGTTAAAGCTGCATTCTCTCTCCTGACCACCAGGGGGGCGACTCCTCTGGTTGTATAGAAGTCTATGCTTCATGTGTTAAAGCTGCATTCTCTCTCCTGACCACCAGGGGGTGACTCCTCTGGTTGTATAGAAGTCTATATAAATGACTCTACTTCTCTCTTGATGTATTCCCTCAGTAAACATTGTAAACATGAGTTTATGTCTCAATCTAGTTTCAAGTCTTCTTCAATACAGCATGATGTTCATTTAGTAAATTATGGTCATTTAGAGTCAAACAGACCATAAATCGGGGATGCTTTAGGGCGAGGCTACAAGGTGATTGACAGGTTGACACTAGAGACAATACGGCGTCTCTACGTCGCTCCTCCTCCGTCCAGATATGGTCACTTTCGTTCATTGGTTGGGAAAAACAAGATGGTGGCAGCCGTAATCAAAGATGGCGCCAGAGGGCTCAATGCTTCTCCACATCTTCAGACGGACTTGGTTCCCGGATCGAGCTGCACTTGATCGGTGCACCACAAGACAGAGCGCAGGACTGCGGTGGAGATGCATGTTACTCAAACAGTCAAAATTGATGGACAATAGTTCCCTGATATTGTGTTTTTAACATTTCGTTGCTGCTGTTTACATTTGTTTTTGTTTTGTTTGTCATGTTTTCGTGGACTACAACTATGTACATTTCGTTGTGTCCATAATGACAATAAAGTCTCCTTGAATGTAAACCTCTTAACTCAAGTCTTTGCTGGTACTGAAGAGAGCTTTTAAATGATATCTATAAACAGAATAAAAATGTATACACTTTAACAAAACACGTATGTTGTTCTATGTTTGTGTAAATGTGGATTTTAATCTTTGATCAAAGCTTTACATCAGTATTCGACACGTCTCCTCGTGTTGACATGAAACACGATCAACGGAGACAAAAAGGTCGTCTTTGATGTCAGAATATTGAAAAAGTTGTGATAGCCTCAGCAGGAAAAGACTGAAGTTTGAACACATAATGAGTCTTGTATGATAATGTTTCCTTCTTTTTCACAGCTGCTTTAATGTTGTTGTTTTAATGAAACTACACATATTTGTCCAGCATCCTTCATTTGTGGCATCAATATCAGTCTGTTTTGTCCTTTTATTCTGAAAATCCTTGCCATCCAGTGCAGAGAGGGTTGCCTGTTGGATGAAAGTCAATGGTCGGGAGTGAGACCATGAGGGTTCATGTACATTTTTATTCATGTAAAGATCCTTTAGGTGAGACTTTCTGGGTCTTCATTATTGAGGCCACCGTGGTTTCGTCCTCGAACGTCTGTGGATCTGACGCCCACGGGTTCCATCCACACAGGACGGTGGGAACAGCATATCCCCGAAACTGGAAACATACATACGGCACACGGTTAAGAATGGAGTGTGATCAGAACTGACTCAATTCCTTTTGTTTGTGTGTGCGTGAATAAACAAAAGTGTCAAGGCAGCTTGTGAAAAAGTCACGTTTAAAAAGAAAACAAAACCACCAACAGTTAGGTTGAGACAACAAAACCACCAACAGTTAGGTTGAAAAAACTAAACCACTAACAGTTAGGTTGAGACAACAAAACCACCAAGAGTTAGGTTGAAAAAACTAAACCACTAACAGTTAGGTTGAGACAACAAAACCACCAACAGTTAGGTTTAGACAACAAAACCACCAACAGTTAGGTTGAGACAACAAAACCACCAACAGTTAGGTTGAGACAACTAAACCACTAACAGTTAGGTTGAGACAACAAAACCACTAACAATTAGGTTGAGACAACAAAACCACCAACAGTTAGGTTGAGACAACTAAACCACCAACAGTTATGTTGAGACAACTAAACCACCAACAGTTATGTTAAGACAACAAAACCACCAACAGTTATGTTGAGACAACTAAACCACCAAGAGTTATGTTGAGACAACAAAACCACCAACAGTTATGTTAAGACAACTAAACCACCAACAGTTATGTTGAGACAACTAAACCACCAACAGTTATGTTAAGACAACAAAACCACCAACAGTTATGTTGAGACAACTAAACCACCAATAGTTATGTTGAGACAACTAAACCACCAACAGTTATGTTAAGACAACAAAACCACTAACAATTAGGTTGAGACAACAAAACCACCAACAGTTAAGTTGAGACAACAAAACCACTAACAATTAGGTTGAGACAACAAAACCACTAACAATTAGGTTGAGACAACTAAACCACCAACAGTTATGTTAAGACAACAAAACCACCAACAGTTAAGTTGAGACAACTAAACCACCAATAGTTATGTTGAGACAACTAAACCACCAACAGTTATGTTGAGACAACTAAACCACCAACAGTTATGTTGAGACAACTAAACCACCAACAGTTATGTTAAGACAACAAAACCACCAACAGTTATGTTGAGACAACTAAACCACCAACAGTTAGGTTGAGACAACTAAACCACCAAGAGTTATGTTGAGACAACTAAACCACCAACAGTTATGTTAAGACAACTAAACCACCAACAGTTATGTTGAGACAACAAAACCACCAACAGTTATGTTGAGACAACTAAACCACCAACAGTTATGTTGAGACAACAAAACCACCAACAGTTATGTTGAGACAACAAAACCACCAACAGTTATGTTGAGACAACTAAACCACCAACAGTTATGTTGAGACAACAAAACCACCAAGAGTTAGGTTGAGACAACAAAACCACATGAAGATATATGTGATGGGGTTATGGGTTATGGGTTATGGATGGAGGGTTACCTGTCTGTTCATGAAGATATAAATGATAGGGTTGTATACGGTGCTGCTTTTAGCCAAGTAAACTGGTATGGTGGCAATGAGGGGGTCGATATATAAACTGGAGTCCACGATCACAGCGAGGGCCATGACAGCATACGGCAGCCAGGTCACCAGGAAGGCCAACACCATCACCACGACCATACGCGCCACCTGCACCTCCACGCGGTTTGTGCTGCCGCCCTCAGAAACCTGCAGCTTGGTCACCTTAGCGCACCGGAAACAGAGGAAGAGAGACTTTAGGGTGAAGCTGGGACCAGCAAACGCTCTCAGTAATCTGTTCATGGAGTGTAACCACATGCCTGGCGTAGAGTCCACAGGAGTCGCGAGTAAGACACCATGATGACGGAGAAGGGCAACGCGAAACAAAGGAAAAAGTACATGATGATGTACGACATGTTCCCCGCGTCCCGGCTGGACCAGTTTGGGGCGCAGGAGGTCTTGACGCCCTCCAGCTCGTAGCTCCCCCAACCGAACAGAGGCGGAGTGTTCCACACGAAGGACCAGAACCAGGACAGCACTACTCCTGCCACAGCGTGTCTGAGGGCAACGGAGAAGCAGCGTCACACACCATGGAGCAACCAGAGCGTTGCAGTGACTAGACACTGATGCTGGCCTCGGTACCTGGTCTGGAACAGGACGGCCCCCATCGGATAGCACACCACGATGTAGCGCTCAACAGAAATGACTCCGATTGTACACAGACTTGATATACCTGAACAACAGAGGGAATATGTGAAGAATACATAATTTTTGTGGACCGTATCCCCGTGATTAAATTCACGTTTACGTTATCGCCCATAGTCTGTGTGTAAGAAGTGGACGTAGTCAAGGTGAGGTGACCCGTCTGTGGACGATTTCACTGTCGCCATCTTGGATTACGACCATCGTTATGTTGTTGTTTTTGCAACCAGTGAACTGAATTACCTTATTTTGATTTTTACGTATTTTAACACAACTGCATTGCTACTTTCACAAGTGAATCACCTGAGCACCTCTTTGACCAGTGTGCTGACTTGATCAACCCAGATTGTCAACAAACAAAAAACAGTTGCGCACTAAGTTAACTCACCAAAAAAGGAGACGGCGAAGCCCTCCAGCACGCAGCCCACGCGGCCCAGGCTGAAGTAGCCCATGGCGCTGGTGACCGTGGTGGGCAGGCCTCCAAACACGGCACAGCCCAGGTCACATACGGCCAGGTTCACCAGGGCGTAGCTCAGCGGCTGCCTCAGCTGTCTGTGTCTCACCGTCACCACGATCACCAGGACGTTGAGGAGGATCCCGGCCACGGAGAACACGCCCATGATGACGGCCAGCGCGGTGTAGCCGGTCGGCGACAGCAGCTCTGCGTTGGCCGAGGAGTTCCCATCATGCAGAGCGAGGTGCGTCATCCCGCTCGGAAGCTTCACTGCTGTGAAAATGAAAGAGTCAGCGCTTCATCTGGGACCTCAAGCTCCACGATCTAGTGAAAACAACAGTTTTGCAAAATTTAAAACAAAATAAAATAAAATCCATCAATATGATCCCCTCTGTTCTGTGCTGTGCTGCATGTGTGCTGCTCCGCTGAGAGGATGCCTTAATAAGCCCAACGAGAGGAGGGAGGCTCCCTGAAATCTAATTATTGAAAAACCAAATCCGTGGATCCGGATTGTGAAGACAATAATTCAGGCTGATATCCTGTAAGACTGCACTTTCCATGATTGCCAGATTTACAGCTGCTCCTGAGTAATGAACCCGGGAATAGACGCAGCATTACAGCGCGTTAATGTCAGTTTCATATACACTGAATTATTGATTAGACAGATGTCAGCCGAACTAACACAATGCAGTACCTTTAAGGGGCCGGATGGGTTTGGATCTACCAATCAATCAAGTTCAATTCAGTTTATTTATTTTTCAATTCAGTTTATTTTATATAGCCCAACATCACAAATACAAGTTTGCCTCGGAGGGCTTTACAATCTGTACACATAACATCCCTGTCCCGGGACCTCACATCGGATCAGGAAAAACTCCCCTAGAAAGATAGTAAAAACCCTTTCACAGGGAAAAAAGGGAAGAAACCTGAGGGAGAGCAACAGAGGAGGATCCCTCTCCCCGGATGGACAGAAGCAATAGATGTCATGTGGCCAGAATGAATAGCGTAGTTACAGCACATTCAATGAATATGACAGAAATTATTCATATAATGAGTATTAGGCATGGTCCATGATCCTGATAATCCATGAAGCAGAAGGCGGTAGAGAGGAGGGGGGCATCAGAAGGGCCATGGCAGCAGGTAGGACCGGTTCCAGGCCGGTTCCATCAGCAGGGCCATGGCAGCAGGCAGGACCGGTTCCAGGCAGCCATGGATCCATGGCAGGGGGGGGGGTGGGTGGGGGGGGCGGCATGACCCGGGGCAGGACCCGGGGCAGGACCGGTTCCAGGCAGCCATGAATCCATGGAAAAAGAAAGTAGAGTTAGTAATGTGCATTGAAGAGACAATAGTTTATCCAGATGGAGAGAAAGAAGAGGAGAGGAGGAGTGAAAGAGGAAGAGAAGAGGAAGAGAAGAGGAGCTCAGTGTATCCTAAGATGTCCCCCAGCAGTCTAAGCCTATAGCAGCATATCTAGGGGCTGGACCAGGGCAAACCTGAGCCAGCCCTAACTATAAGCCTGAAACAGCCCTAAGTATAAGAGCTATCAAAGAGGAAAGTCTTAAGTCTACTCTTAAATGAGGTGACTGTGTCTGCCCCCCGGACTGAAAGTGGAAGCTGATTCCACAGAAGAGGAGCCCGATAACTGAAAGCTCTAGCCCCCAACCTACTTTTTAAGACTCTGGGAACCACAAGTAACCCTGCATTCAGTGAGCGTAACGCTCTAGTGGGGTAATATGGCACTATAAGCTCTTTAAGATATGATGGTGCATCACCAGCTAAGGCTTTATAGGTGAGGAGGAGGATTTTAAATATGATTCTCGATCTTACAGGAAGCCAGTGGAGAGCAGCTAATACAGGAGTAATGTGATCTCTCTTCCGAGTCCTCGTTAGTACACGAGCTGCAGCATTCTGGATCAGATGGAGAGACCCAAGGGACTTTCCGGAGCAGCCTGATAATACGGAGTTACAGTAATCCAGTCTTGAAGTAACAAATGCGTGGATCAATGTTTCTGCATCACTTTGAGACAGGATGTGCCGGATCTTTGAGATGTTCCGTAGGTGAAAAAACGCAGTCCTTGAGATCTGTTTCACGTGGGAGCCAAAGGACAGGTCCTGGTCAAAAATAACTCCGAGATTCCTTACGGTGGTGGTGGATGCCAGAGCGATGCCATCCAGGGAAACCATATCGTCAGATAGTTGATTTCTGAGGTGTTCTGGGCCGAGTAGAATAACTTCAGTCTTGTCAGAGTTCAGCAACAGGAAGTTGCAGGTCATCCAGGTCTTGATGTCTTTAAGACACGCTTGAAGTTTAGTGACCTGGTGGATTTCATCTGGCTTGATTGACAGATATAGTTGAGTATCATCGGCATAACAGTGAAAGTTTATGGAGTGTTTTCTGATAATATTGCCTAAGGGAAGCATATATAAGGTGAATAAAATTGGTCCAAGCACAGAACCTTGTGGAACTCCATGACGAACGGCGGTGGTCATCGAGGCCTCATCGTTTACAAATACAAACTGAGATCTATCTGATAAATACGACTTATACCAGCTTAATGCTGTACCTTTAATACCAATCGACTGGTCTAGTCTCTGTAATAAGATGTCATGGTCAATGGTGTCAAATGCTGCACTAAGGTCTAACAGGACAAGTACAGAGACAAGTCCCCTATCTGATGCAACTAGAAGGTCATTAGTAATTGTCACTAGTGCTGTCTCTGTGCTATGATGCTTTCTAAATCCTGACTGAAATTCCTCAAATAAACTATTGTTATGTAAAAAGTCACACAACTGATTTGCGACTACCTTCTCCAGTATCTTAGAGAGGAAGGGAAGGTTAGAGATAGGTCTGTAGTTAGCCAACACCTCTGGATCCAGGGTGGGCTTTTTAAGAAGAGGTCAGAGGTCAAGTGCCTTTTTGAAGGGGTCAGAGGTCAAAGCCAGCTTAAGAAGAAAGAGTTACAACAGGAGTGTACAAGACTTAGAAATAAAGGTTCCAAACCGGTTCTACCCAGAACTATTTTCATCCAAAGAACCCTTTTTTTGTGGAAGGGTTGTCGAAAGCATAGGCGCTAAAACGCGATCCAGAACCACCACCCCAAAAAACTGTGATTGAGAACCATGATTGTTGTGGGCCCTTTAGGGTTCTATAAAACTATTGGGATATACAAGGTACCTTGGTTTAACCCCCTGGGTGGGTTCTAGATGAACTCCTTGGAACATAAAGCGGTTCTAAGTAGAACCCCATGTGGTGGGTTCTAGATGAGAGCCTTGGGGTATAACATGGTTGTTGGTAGAATCCCCTGTAGATTCTAGATGAAACCCATAGGATATTAAAGGACTCCAGGTACCCCATGGGGTGGGTTCTAGATGAGAGACTTGAAATATAAAAAGGTTCTTTGTAGAACCCCCCTGTAGATTCTAGATGAAACCCATAGGGTATTAAAGGTCCAGGTACCCCATGGGGTGGATTCTAGATGAAAGCCTTGGGGTATAAAATGGTTGTTGGTAGAACCCCTTGGGGTGGTTTTAGCCCCCTTAAAGTGTGGAATAATTCTGGATATAATCTTCAGAGAAGGTTCTGTGTAGAACCATTACACCATAAAATGGTTCTCTGCAGAACCTCTCATACAGGGTTCTAGGTAGAAACTTTCACAGATGGTTGGGTTCTTCATAAACCCTCTGAAAGGGTTCCAAGTGGAACCAATATAAACCCAAAGGATTCTCCTGTGAGGACAGCCAAAGAAGCCAACAGGTTCTAGTTATCACCGTCATGAGTTCAGGATATAAACTGCACTGTTCTGTCTCTAATAAAGGAAAACTAAAGGTCACAAGATAAATGTTAACACACATGAGGAACATTCAGCCATGTGCAACAACGACAATGTGCAAATGTGATTCTACATTCATCAAATAAAAAGTGCTAAATAAAAGATCATTTGGAGCAGATACCAGAATAACACTTCTTCTTTTGACCTATTTAATTAACCAGGATCACTTTGTAGTCTTTTCCACTAAAACCTCCCACAATCCATTTATTAACAATTATACAACAATACAATGTATAACTCCAGCTATGAACATGGACTCCAAAGCCTATGAAGGGAACAACATGGCAACCTCAAATTGTCGTTAAAACTCGTTAATTGTTCAGTTGTATCCAGAAAACCAGCGTGTCTTTCTTCCTCTCTTTAACTCATATTCAGAGTTATTGTAATGTCCTTAGAGCCGGTTTCAGCGCAGTTCCCCTCCCGGCCGCCAGAGGGCGCTGCCGCTGCCGGAGCTGCAGCCGCAGCGCCAGCGCGCGTCAAAGCCGCTGAGTTTGATCCCCGCCGCTCACAAGATGGCCGCCTCCGTGAGGAAAGCTGCCCACGACATAGAGGCGCGCAGGCGGACCGACGACGTGCTCCTGCCGGACGGCCTGGACTTCAGCTCGCTGCTGCTCTCGCAGCCCGTCCTGGACGGCCTCTCCTCCGCGGGCTTCCGGAAGCCGTCCCCGATCCAGCTGAAGGCGATCCCGCTGGGCCGCTGCGGGCTGGGTGCGTTCACGAGGCCCGCGTGCACGCGGAGGACCACCGTGCACTTTTTATCCTGTTAAACTGTCATACGTGCACTTTTTATACCGTTTAAAGCTGTCAAACGTAAAACATTAAACATTGACCCCATGTGGTTTCAGACTTGATCGTGCAGGCCAAGTCCGGCACAGGGAAGACCTGCGTGTTCTGCACCGTCGCTCTGGACTCGCTGGTTCTGGAGAATCCTGCAACTCAGGTGAGTGGAGTCATGACGGCATGCAGCGGCATGCAGCAGGGTGGAGTCATGACGGCGTGCAGCAGGGTGGAGTCATGACGACATGCAGCAGGGTGGAGTCATGACGGCATGCAGCAGGGTGGAGTCATGACGGCGTGCAGCGGCATGCAGCAGGTGGAGTCATGACGGCATGCAGCAGGGTGGAGTCATGACGGCGTGCAGCGGCATGCAGCAGGGTGGAGTCATGACGGCATGCAGCAGGGTGGAGTCGTGTTGGCGTGCAGCAGGGTGGAGTCATGACGACATGCAGCAGGGTGGAGTCATGACGGCATGCAGCAGGGTGGAGTCATGACGGCGTGCAGCGGCATGCAGCAGGTGGAGTCATGACGGCATGCAGCAGGGTGGAGTCGTGTTGGCGTGCAGCAGGGTGGAGTCATGACGACATGCAGCAGGGTGGAGTCATGACGGCATGCAGCAGGGTGGAGTCATGACGGCGTGCAGCAGGGTGGAGTCATGACGGCATGCAGCAGGGTGGAGTCGTGTTAGCGTGCAGCAGGGTGGAGTCGTGTCGGCGTGCAGCAGGGTGGAGTCATGACGACGTGCAGCAGGGTGGAGTCATGACGACGTGCAGCAGGGTGGAGTCATGACGGCATGCAGCAGGGTGGAGTCATGACGGCATGCAGCAGGGTGGAGTCATGACGGCATGCAGCAGGTGGAGTCATGACGGCATGCAGCAGGGTGGAGTCATGACGGCATGCAGCAGGGTGGAGTCATGACGGCATGCAGCAGGGTGGAGTCATGACGACATGCAGCAGGGTGGAGTCATGACGGCATGCAGCAGGGTGGAGTCATGACGGCATGCAGCAGGGTGGAGTCATGACGGCATGCAGCAGGGTGGAGTCATGACGGCATGCAGCAGGTGGAGTCATGACGGCATGCAGCAGGGTGGAGTCATGACGGCATGCAGCAGGGTGGAGTCATGACGGGTTAGCGGGCAGCAGGTGGAGTCGTGTTAGCGGGCAGCAGGTGGAGTCGGGTTAGCGGGCAGCAGGTGGAGTCGGGTTAGCGGGCAGCAGGTGGAGTCGGGTTAGCGGGCAGCAGGTGGAGTCGTGTTAGCGGGCAGCAGGTGGAGTCGTGTTAGCGGGCAGCAGGTGGAGTCGTGTTAGCGGGCAGCAGGTGGAGTCGTGTTAGCGGGCAGCAGGTGGAGTCGTGTTAGCGGGCAGCAGGTGGAGTCGTGTTAGCGTGCAGCAGGTGGAGTCGGGTTAGCGGGCAGCAGGTGGAGTCGGGTTAGCGGGCAGCAGGTGGAGTCGTGTTAGCGGGCAGCAGGTGGAGTCGTGTTAGCGGGCAGCAGGTGGAGTCGGGTTAGCGTGCAGCAGGTGGAGTCGGGTTAGCGTGCAGCAGGTGGAGTCGTGTTAGCGGGCAGCAGGTGGAGTCGTGTTAGCGGGCAGCAGGTGGAGTCGGGTTAGCGTGCAGCAGGTGGAGTCGGGTTAGCGTGCAGCAGGTGGAGTCGGGTTAGCGTGCAGCAGGTGGAGTCGTGTTAGCGGGCAGCAGGTGGAGTCGTGTTAGCGGGCAGCAGGTGGAGTCGTGTTAGCGGGCAGCAGGTGGAGTCGGGTTAGCGGGCAGCAGGTGGAGTCGGGTTACGTGTTAGCGGGCAGCAGGTGGAGTCGGGTTAGCGGGCAGCAGGTGGAGTCGGGTTACGAGCAGCAGGTGGAGTCGGGTTACGTGTTAGCGGGCAGCAGGTGGAGTCGGGTTACGTGTTAGCGGGCAGCAGGTGGAGTCGGGTTACGTGTTAGCGGGCAGCAGGTGGAGTCGGGTTACGGGTTAGCGGGCAGCAGGTGGAGTCGGGTTACGTGTTAGCGGGCAGCAGGTGGAGTCGGGTTACGGGTTAGCGGGCAGCAGGTGGAGTCGGGTTAGCGTGCAGCAGGTGGAGTCGGGTTAGCGTGCAGCAGGTGGAGTCGTGTTAGCGGGCAGCAGGTGGAGTCGGGTTAGCGGGCAGCAGGTGGAGTCGTGTTAGCGGGCAGCAGGTGGAGTCGTGTTAGCGTGCAGCAGGTGGAGTCGGGTTACGGGTTAGCGGGCAGCAGGTGGAGTCGGGTTACGGGTTAGCGGGCAGCAGGTGGAGTCGGGTTAGCGGGCAGCAGGTGGAGTCGGGTTAGCGGGCAGCAGGTGGAGTCGTGTTAGCGGGCAGCAGGTGGAGTCGGGTTAGCGGGCAGCAGGTGGAGTCGTGTTAGCGGGCAGCAGGTGGAGTCGGGTTAGCGGGCAGCAGGTGGAGTCGGGTTACGTGTTAGCGGGCAGCAGGTGGAGTCGGGTTAGCGGGCAGCAGGTGGAGTCGGGTTACGAGCAGCAGGTGGAGTCGGGTTACGTGTTAGCGGGCAGCAGGTGGAGTCGGGTTACGTGTTAGCGGGCAGCAGGTGGAGTCGGGTTACGTGTTAGCGGGCAGCAGGTGGAGTCGGGTTACGGGTTAGCGGGCAGCAGGTGGAGTCGGGTTACGGGTTAGCGGGCAGCAGGTGGAGTCGGGTTAGCGTGCAGCAGGTGGAGTCGGGTTAGCGTGCAGCAGGTGGAGTCGTGTTAGCGGGCAGCAGGTGGAGTCGTGTTAGCGGGCAGCAGGTGGAGTCGTGTTAGCGGGCAGCAGGTGGAGTCGTGTTAGCGTGCAGCAGGTGGAGTCGGGTTACGGGTTAGCGGGCAGCAGGTGGAGTCGGGTTACGGGTTAGCGGGCAGCAGGTGGAGTCGGGTTAGCGGGCAGCAGGTGGAGTCGGGTTAGCGGGCAGCAGGTGGAGTCGTGACAACGTGCACTTATTCTCAGACAGGTGGTCTCCAGAAGTAATCCCTTGGGTTCAGGGTCTTAATCTGGTTTAAACTGCTCAGGCCCACACGTGTAAATGAAGTTATTGATGAAGACTGCAATCCCATCAGCTGGCCTTGTTGAATAATCTGCTCCATCAAGTGGATGTTGACGCGTCGCCTTGCTTCCTCCTTGCTTCCTCCCTGCTTCCTCCCTGCTTCCTCCTTGCTTCCTCCCTGCTTCCTCCTGCTTCCTCCTTGCTTCCTCCTTGCTTCCTCCTGCTTCCTCCTGCTTCCTCCCTGCTTCCTCCTGCTTCCTCCCTGCTTCCCCCTGCTTCCTCCCTGCTTCCTCCCTGCTTCCTCCCTGCTTCCTCCTGCTTCCTCCTGCTTCCTCCCTGCTTCCTCCCTGCTTCCTCCCTGCTTCCTCCCTGCTTCCTCCTGGCTTCCTCCCTGCTTCCTCCCTGCTTCCTCCCTGCTTCCTCCTGGCTTCCTCCCTGCTTCCTCCCTGCTTCCCCCTGCTTCCTCCCTGCTTCCTCCCTGCTTCCTCCCTGCTTCCTCCCTGCTTCCTCCCTGCTTCCTCCCTGCTTCCTCCTGGCTTCCTCCTGCTTCCTCCTGCTTCCTCCCTGCTTCCTCCCTGCTTCCTCCCTGCTTCCTCCCTGCTTCCTCCCTGCTTCCTCCCTGCTTCCTCCCTGCTTCCTCCCTGCTTCCTCCCTGCTTCCTCCCTGCTTCCCCCCTGCTTCCTCCCTGCTTCCTCCTGCTTCCTTGCTTCCTTCCTGCCTCCTTGCCTCCTCCTGCAGGTCCTGGTCTTGGCGCCCACGCGTGAGATCGCGGTGCAGATCCACTCGGTGGTGATGGCCATCGGCTGCGCCATGGAGGGCCTGCAGTGCCACGTGTTCATCGGCGGCCGGCCGGTGAGCCAGGACCAGGCCGGCCTGAAGAAGTGCCACGTGGCGGTGGGCTCGCCCGGTAAGCTGCGAGCGTCGGCTTCCTCGTCTTAAATAAAGTGCTGACTCGTCACAATGTAATGTTACAGCTTTGATATTTGACCTCAGCTGACGCGTCTTGGTGCGCTACCAGATGGTAGAACTCTGGCTTCAGACTTTCTGTTCCGCGTCCCAGACCTGAACCCCCGTTTGGGGGCGGAGCCTGACCGGTTCTGACGGTCATGGAATGTTAACGTGGTTATTTCCAGGCCTGGGAGAAGTCCCAACAGTTTAGGAAAAGTCATGTACACCGCGTTCCACATTATTATGCAAATTACACTTTGCTCAGATTTTCCTAAATAGTAATGCACAGTCAGTATCATTTAAGTCATCAACTGTTAGAGTATAAGTCAAATTCTATTGAACAAACCTCCTAATGATAACTGTATTTTTTTCAAAAATAAAAAACTCAAAATGCAGTGTTCCAAATTATTATGCAGAATTTCAGAGTTTCAAGATATTTTATAGGTTGTAAAGAACAAAAAATTGTCATTTGTTGAATTTGCAGCATTAGGAGGTCATATTTACTGAAATCAAGAAAAGTTTGAATCCAAAACATCTGAACAGGTCAAGTTACATGTTAACATAGGACCCCTTCTTTGATATCAACTTCACAATTCTTGCATCCATTGAACTTGTGAGTTCTTTGATAGTTTCTGCTTTAATGTCTTTGCAGGATGCCATAATAGCCTCCCAGAGCACCTGCTTGGATGTGAACTGCCTTCCACCCACATAGATCTTTTGCTTGATGATGCTCCAAAGGTTCTCAATAGGGTTAAGGTCAGGGGAAGATGGGGGCCACACCATGAGTTTCTCTCCTTTTATGCCCATAGCAGCCAATGCCCCAGAGGTATTCTTTGCAGCATGACATGGTGCATTGTCATGCATGAATATGATTTTGCTACGGAAGGCACGGTTCTTCTTTTTGTACCACAGAAGAAAGTGGTCAGTCAGAAACTCTACATACTTTGCCGAGGTCATTTTCACACCGTCGGGGACCCTGAAGGGGCCTACCAGCTCTCTCCCCATGATTCCGGCCCAAAACATGACTCCGCCACCTCCTTGTTGACGTCTCAGCCTTGTTGGGACATGGTGGCCGTTCACCAACCATCCACTACTCCATCCATCAGGACCATCAAGGGTTGCACGGCACTCATCCGTAAACAGAACAGTTTGAAAGTTAGTCTTCATGTAGTCCTGAGCCCACTGCAACCTTTTTTGCTTGTGAGCTTGGTTTAGGGGTGGCCGAATAACAGGTTTAAGGACACTTGCAAACCTCTTGAGCATCCTACATCTTGAAGTTGGCGAGACTCCAGAGGTACCAGCGGCTTCAAACACCTGTTTGCTGCTATTCAATGGCATTTTAGTGGCTGCTCTCTTAACCCTACGCATTTGTTTGGCAGAAATCTTCCTTATTTTGCCTTTGTCTGAACGAACCCGCTTGTGCTGTGAATCGGTGACAAATTTCTTCACCGTCCGATGATCACGCGCAATTCTTTTGGAAATATCCAATGTTGTGATACCTTGACCAAGGTATTGCACTATTTGCCGCTTTTCAGCAGCAGAGAGATCCTTTTTCTTCCCCATTTTGCCTGAAACATGTAGCTTGCTTAATAATGTGGAACATCCTTCTGAAGTAGTTTTCCTTTGATTGGGCTCACCTGGCAAACTAATTATTATTATTACTATTTGGATGATTTCAATCATCCAAATAGCCCTGAGACACAATACCATCCATGAGTTTCATTGAAAAACCAAAAAATGAATGTTTATGACCCTTAAATACAATTTGCCTAATAATGTGGAACGCGGTGTAAATGTGTTATATTCATGTGTTCATAACGTTCATTTACGCTGAGTTTGAAATCATTAAAATGCTTTTAAAAGAAAGGCGCTCAGAATATAGGCATACGCTCTCATTCTCATTGTTAGTTTAAATACTACATTTGATCACTTTTCATGTTTACACACAGACTTCACTAAATGCTCATGGACATTTGGTTTGTCCTGTAGATCCACGGGTCGGAGCGCGACCCTGCCGGCCGTCCCGTGTCCTCCTCACGCGTTTGCTCTTCTCTTCTCTCCCGCAGGCCGCATCAAGCAGCTGATCGAGCTCGGCATGCTGTCCGCCGCCAGCGTCCGGCTGCTGGTTCTGGACGAGGCCGACAAGCTGCTGGAGGAGGGCAGCTTCCAGGACCAGATCAAGTGAGCGCCGCTTCTCTGGGAGGGAACGGTCCGGTTACCGAAGACTCAACGTCTCCGCTTGTCTCCCCAGCTGGATCTTCTCCTCTCTGCCCGTGAACAAACAGATGCTCGCACTGTCCGCCACCTACCCAGAATCCCTTGCTCAGCACCTCACCCGCTACATGCGAGAGCCCACTTTCGTCCGACTCAATCCCAGCGACATGGGCCTCAAAGGTAAGACCCCGTGCTGCCTCACACAGGCTGAAGGTTAATCGTGCTTCATACCAGACTTCACAGGTCTGGTTCCAGACGCCACGATCCATGGAAACTTGAGGCGAGGGAGCACAGAGGCTCCTGGGGAAAAGTAGTTAGTAATGAGAGAGGGGGAGAGGGAGGTGTTCCCCCAGCAGTCCTATAGCACCTCTATAAACTCAAGGGGGGTAATCTCTCTGACAGTCACAGGGTGAGTTGCCTCATGACTCCGTCAGTGACTCTTCCAATGCACGAGCTTCAAAAGCAATGACAACTTTAAAGAAAATGTACGTTTTGGAAGATTACCAACCTTGCCTTCTTAATCGACAGCTATTTTCATTTTAAAAGTTAAATATTGTCTGATTTCAGCTTTTTAAATGAGAGTACTTTCTAGTTTCTTTATTTCTCTGTGAAAGTAAACTGAATACTTCTGAGTTGTGGAAGAAAGACCTTTGAGGAGTCGGCTTCGCTCCGTGTGCTGCCCCCTGCAGGTCTGAAGCAGTATTACAAGCTGGTGCAGTCCCATCCTTTGCCTCACAAGATCTTCCAGGAGAAGGTGCAGCACTTGTTGGAGCTTTTCAGTAAAATCCCGTTCAACCAGGCTCTGGTGTTCTCCAACCTCCACACCAGGTACGTCTAAAGGCCCCTGGTGGTGGTCTCGGGCATCGCGTCCCCTGGTGGTGGTCTCCGGCATCGCCTGATGCACCGCTGTGCTTCTCTCCCTCAGGGCTCAGCACCTGGCAGACGTCTTGTCCTCCAAAGGTCTCCCGGCAGCCTGCATCTCAGGTGAGGGGCGGTGTGTTTGTAGTCGTGAGACTCAACAGAACTGTGTTGGTGGTGTTTATGGTACCTGGTCACGTTCTCATGATGCGTTCAGGCTCCGCTCAGTGAACATGAGCACTGACTGAAGCTACATGCTAACGTTCTCGTGATGCGTTCAGGCTCCGCTCAGTGAACATGAGCACTGGCTGAAGCTACATGCTAACGTTCTCGTGATGCGTTCAGGCTCCGCTCAGTGAACATGAGCACTGACTGAAGCTACATGCTAACGTTCTCGTGATGCGTTCAGGCTCCGCTCAGTGAACATGAGCACTGACTGAAGCTACATGCTAACGTTCTCATGATGCGTTCAGGCTCCGCTCGGTGAACATGAGCACTGACTGAAGCTACATGCTAACGTTCTCGTGATGCGTTCAGGCTCCGCTCGGTGAACATGAGCACTGACTGAAGCTACATGCTAACGTTCTCGTGATGCGTTCAGGCTCCGCTCAGTGAACATGAGCACTGACTGAAGCTACATGCTAACGTTCTCGTGATGCGTTCAGGCTCCGCTCGGTGAACATGAGCACTGACTGAAGCTACATGCTAACGTTCTCGTGATGCGTTCAGGCTCCGCTCGGTGAACATGAGCACTGACTGAAGCTACATGCTAACGTTCTCGTGATGCGTTCAGGCTCCGCTCGGTGAACATGAGCACTGACTGAAGCTACATGCTAACGTTCTCGTGATGCGTTCAGGCTCCGCTCGGTGAACATGAGCACTGACTGAAGCTACATGCTAACGTTCTCGTGATGCGTTCAGGCTCCGCTCAGTGAACATGATCACTGGCTGAAGCTACATGCTAACGTTCTCGTGATGCGTTCAGGCTCCGCTCAGTGAACATGATCACTGGCTGAAGCTACATGCTAACGTTCTCGTGATGCGTTCAGGCTCCGCTCAGTGAACATGATCACTGGCTGAAGCTACATGCTAACGTTCTCGTGATGCGTTCAGGCTCCGCTCAGTGAACATGAGCACTGGCTGAAGCTACATGCTAACGTTCTCATGATGCGTTCAGGCTCCGCTCAGTGAACATGAGCACTGGCTGAAGCTACATGCTAACGTTCTCGTGATGCGTTCAGGCTCCGCTCAGTGAAAATGAGCACTGGCTGAAGCTACATGCTAACGTTCTCATGGTGCGTTCAGGTGTAATCTAGTAAAATGTAGCGTTGGTGATGAACTAGAAGGAATCCGGATGTTTCCACATGAATATAAAACGGATATTAGAGATGAATTCTGAAGTTTAACTTCCTCACAGCTCTGAACTCGTTGTTAGACATCTTTAACACCAAGAACGAATATAAAATATCTGTTTATTCCTTTGATTTGTGTGTTTTTATGAAGAATAAACACACTATAAACAAAGCAGAAGTACGTTTAGTATTGTTCATGGTGAATATTCTGGATCCTTGTAGACCAGCTGTTATCAGACGACAGTGATCTGTAACTATGGATCGTCGATTAGTATTGGCAGCAAAACAACGTGATCAGCGCAAAGAATGTAGACGCATTGATTATTATAAATACTTTTTAGTTTAGTGTTTGTGATTTGAATGACTGTGTGCAGGCGGTCTGAGTCAGGACCAGAGGCTGGAGGCCATGTCCAAGCTGAAGCAGTACCAGTGCAGGGTGCTCATCTCCACCGACCTGGTGAGACACGCCTTCTACACGCCTTCTACACGCCTTCTGTTCTTTAACGGTGTCGTCCTTCCCGTCAGACCTCCAGAGGTATCGATGCAGAGAAAGTGAACCTGGTGATAAACCTGGACGTGCCGCAGGACTGGGAGACCTACATGCACCGGATCGGACGTGCCGGACGCTTTGGTTAGTCACCACACCTTTGGTCTCTCTCTCTCTCTCTCTCTCTCTCTCTCTCTCTCTCTCTCTCTCTCTCTCTCTCTCTCTGGCTTGTCCCTCACAGGGACCCTTACTACTGAACATGACAAAAGAAGGAGGGGCTTGTCCCTCACAGGGACCCTTACTACTGAACATGACAAAAGAAGGAGGGGCTTGTCCCTCACAGGGACCCTTACTACTGAACATGACAAAAGAAGGAGGGGCTTGTCCCTCACAGGGACCCTTACTACTGAACATGACAAAAGAAGGAGGGGCTTGTCCCTCACAGGGACCCTTACTACTGAACATGACAAAAGAAGGAGGGGCTTGTCCCTCACAGGGACCCTTACTACTGAACATGACAAAAGAAGGAGGGGCTTGTCCCTCACAGGGACCCTTACTACTGAACATGACAAAAGAAGGAGGGGCTTGTCCCTCACAGGGACCCTTACTACTGAACATGACAAAAGAAGGAGGGGCTTGTCCCTCACAGGGACCCTTACTACTGAACATGACAAAAGAAGGAGGGGCTTGTCCCTCACAGGGACCCTTACTACTGAACATGACAAAAGAAGGAGGGGCTTGTCCCTCACAGGGACCCTTACTACTGAACATGACAAAAGAAGGAGGGGCTTGTCCCTCACAGGGACCCTTTCTACTGAACATGACAAAAGAAGGAGGGGCTTGTCCCTCACAGGGACCCTTACTACTGAACATGACAAAAGAAGGAGTGGCTTGTCCCTCACAGGGACCCTTACTACTGAACATGACAAAAGAAGGAGGGGCTTGTCCCTCACAGGGACCCTTACTACTGAACATGACAAAAGAAGGAGGGGCTTGTCCCTCACAGGGACCCTTACTACTGAACATGACAAAAGAAGGAGGGGCTTGTCCCTCACAGGGACCCTTACTACTGAACATGACAAAAGAAGGAGGGGCTTGTCCCTCACAGGGACCCTTACTACTGAACATGACAAAAGAAGGAGGGGCTTGTCCCTCACAGGGACCCTTACTACTGAACATGACAAAAGAAGGAGGGGCTTGTCCCTCACAGGGACCCTTACTACTGAACATGACAAAAGAAGGAGGGGCTTGTCCCTCACAGGGACCCTTACTACTGAACATGACAAAAGAAGGAGGGGCTTGTCCCTCACAGGGACCCTTACTACTGAACATGACAAAAGAAGGAGGGGCTTGTCCCTCACAGGGACCCTTACTACTGAACATGACAAAAGAAGGAGGGGCTTGTCCCTCACAGGGACCCTTACTACTGAACATGACAAAAGAAGGAGGGGCTTGTCCCTCACAGGGACCCTTACTACTGAACATGACAAAAGAAGGAGGGGCTTGTCCCTCACAGGGACCCTTACTACTGAACATGACAAAAGAAGGAGGGGCTTGTCCCTCACAGGGACCCTTACTACTGAACATGACAAAAGAAGGAGGGGCTTGTCCCTCACAGGGACCCTTACTACTGAACATGACAAAAGAAGGAGGGGCTTGTCCCTCACAGGGACCCTTACTACTGAACAGACTGTTTATGTTGTTCCTGATAAAAGACAAATGTTTCTTCAGCATGATATTAAGCTGTTTTACATTAGAATGAAATAGTCTATAACATTATTAACTGTTGTTAACTTGCTGTTGCTCCAGAGTGTTATATTGTTCTGATAATATTACTTTAAAATAAAAGCTGCAATACACTAGTTTTTACTTCATTATTGAATTTGGTGCATAATGTGATTTAATCAGTTAATTTTTTTTTAACTTTGCCCAGCCCTAGTTTTAACGTATCGGCTTCTCTCCTGGTCGCTTTATGTGAACAGAAAGAAACGGGTTCTATGTTGTCTCACTCACTCACTCCATCCCTCACTCACTCCCTCACTCCATCCCTCACTCACTCACTCCATCCCTCACTCCCTCACTCCCTCCCTCACTCCATCACTCACTCACTCCATCACTCACTCACTCACTCCATCCCTCACTCACTCCATCACTCACTCACTCCCTCACTCCATCCCTCACTCACTCACTCCATCCCTCACTCCCTCACTCCCTCCCTCACTCCATCACTCACTCACTCCATCACTCACTCACTCACTCCATCCCTCACTCCCTCCCTCACTCCATCACTCACTCACTCACTCACTCACTCACTCCATCCCTCACTCCATCCCTCCCTCCCTCCCTCACTCCATCCCTCACTCATTTCGAGTGGCTTCTCATCAGCGGTTTGTTTCGTTTGCAGGCACTCAGGGTCTGGCTGTGACCTACTGTTGCCATGGCGAGGAGGAGAACAAGATGATGGCCATCGCTCAGAAGTGCGGCGTGAGTTTGTCCGCGTTGCCGTGTGAGTCCCGCCCCCCAAACGTTTTGTATGTTTTCCCCCTCGTTTGGAAACTAAAGCCTTTTTGATTTTAACTCGTGCCCCTCCTCCTCTTTAGCCGCCATCGAGCCGGGCTTGATGGACGAGCCGTGCGACTGGGACGTCTGCACCGCGGCGTCCGCGCCGGGCGCTTCACGCCAGCTCTCCTCCCGGACGCAGAAGAAGAAGCAGCAGCGTGACGCGGATCAGCCGACGGCACGCGGCGGTCAAAGGTCGCCGGAGGAGACCGTCCCAACGGCCGGGCCGGAGCCAAGAAGAGCGGCTCCCGCCGAGGACGCCGTCCCGCGGCGGGAGCCAAGAAGAGCGGCCCCCGCCGAGGACGCTGTCCCGCGGCCGGAGCCAAGAAGAGCGGCCCCCGCCGAGGACGCTGTCCCGCGGCGGGAGCCAAGAAGAGCGG
Source organism: Myoxocephalus aenaeus (assembly GCA_038501785.1). Taxonomy (NCBI): domain Eukaryota; kingdom Metazoa; phylum Chordata; class Actinopteri; order Perciformes; family Cottidae; genus Myoxocephalus; species Myoxocephalus aenaeus. Next base: position 186,525 of record JBAMJR010000337.1, read on the forward strand.
CCCCCGCCGAGGACGCCGTCCCGCGGCAGCCTCCTCGTCCTCCGGCGGCGGCGACTCGCAAGGAGCTGCAGGACGCGCTGCCGAAGATCGCGGCCCTCGGCTCGTTCAAGAGCCGCGGGTCGAGGTTCGTGGCCTTCGAGGAGGCCGAGCGGGACTTCCGCGGCTTCATCACCGCGGGGCCGGGCCGATCGGTGGAGGTCATCAGGGACTTCCGCGGCGGCGAGGACGGCGACGGGCACCGAGAGTCCTTCACGCTCGACGACCACGACGGAGGCGAATGTTTGAAACTCAAGGGCGAACGCTGGAAAGCTGACTGTTCTCCTCCGGGGGCGGATTCCGGTTCTTCAAACTCGCAACCCGAGGACGAGACGAGTCGGACCGGAGGCGTCGAATACGGACAAACGGCCACCGCGTCCGGAGCTTTGGCGGCTCCTGCGCCTGAAATGTGCCGTCAGACGTCCAGCTCGTCACGAGGGAGAGCTCCGCCTCCTCCACCCGAGAGACGCGAGCCGAGACCCAGCATCGAGCTGAGCGGGCGTGGATCCAGAAAGATGACTGAGAAGACTTCAGAGCAGAGGAGGGAACGGGATGATGAAGATGAGGAGGAGGAGGAGAGCGCTGAGGCTTACTGGAGAGCCAGCTACAGAGCCTGGAATGATTACTACGCCTCTGTGACTCCTTTCCAAGAGCGAGGGCACCAAAGCTACTACAGCGCCGCCCACAGCTGGATGGCGGCGTATCGCATGAACGCCGTCTACATGCAGGAGCTGCTGAAGCACTGATGCGTCCATCGGGTCAGGAGACGTGACGTTGCACTTTTTGATTATTTTCTTTCAATTAATTCATACTGTCTTTTCTAATAAATGACCAGTCTGAAAGCTTGGATTTTCTTCTGTTATCTCTCCTCGCATGAGAAAATATATATAATCCAATGTTTAATAAACTGTATGTCATATGCAGGCGGTTCTGAAAAGTGAAGTCTATGCTTCATGTGTTAAAGCTGCATTCTCTCTCCTGACCACCAGGGTACCGTTACATTCTTTTTAAAATTATTTTATTTAATTGTTTTCTGAGTGGTAAAGCACGATCAGTTAAAGGTTTAATTAAAGGCAAGGGCATTGCGTCTAGAGATATTCACATAAAATTGCGTGTCTTCAAACAGCACACAGCTACTAAACTGTCTTTGTTCAGTTTGAAACATACTGAATTAAATAGTTCTCACTAACGATGTCTGATATCCCTTTGTTATGGTTTATATGCAGATGTCTGCAGTGTTGAAACTACAATGTTGTAGTCCATCTCTACCACAATAAAGATCATCTTAAATACTTTGTCCGTGTGTTCTTACAGTGTTGCGTCATGCAGACGACATAAACAACCCGGTTCAAAGTATTACTTTATTAACATAAACAACCTGGTTCGTATTGTAACGGGCTCGGCCCTGACCTGGTCAGTAAGGAGCGCCTACTCCTTACGCCAGCCGCGTAAGGAGGGCTCGTTTTAGAACCCTGAGGTTTTCCTCTGTTTGCTTTCGATTACAGTTTATAGAGACTGACGGATGTTAAAAAGCCCTGTTTCCTCTAATAGGAAGGGAAGATGAATCGTTTTACACACAGTGCAACCCAAACGATTACTTACATGTGTTTGGATCTGGAAACGAGGCGGGATCGTGCTGGATTGTGTTCCCTGGTCAATGGCCTCGGCCCGGTGTTACCTTCTTGTCTCGAAAAACCTGGAAGTTATCTTATTCCATTAAACGGGAGTCCCCATTGAGTAGAGTTCTACACTCTTATTTTAGAGTATACATTTTATTTCAACAAGAGTTATTATACACACAGTACCATAACGGAGTCTTTTTCTTTACTTTGGGTTTTGTTTATTCCCCTCAGTAGCTAAGAGTCAGTTCACTAATATATGTTCAAAAAGCTACAGGTGTAAAAAGTTACATTTGTAATTCAATAACCACTTATTTTTTTGTCGTGAAGATAATCCCTGCAGCGTTTAGAAGCAGTTACAAGTATCACAATGTAAGAAAGTCTCTATTCTTCAATAGAGTGGTTCCTTCTCAGGGACAGAGCCCAAGAGGAACTAAAGAAGTCTGCAGTTATCATTGTATTTATAGGCAAATGCGTGGGAACATCTCTATCTAACCCACTTAAACACTTGTAGTTATATTCAACAAAGAGAAAAAGAAAAGAACTCAGAAAAGATAAGAAAAGAACTCGTATTTTACATAACCCAATCCTTAACAGTATCACAGGTTCTACATCATATCACAGGTTCTACATCGTATCACAGGTTCTACATCGTATCATAGGTTCTACAGGTTCTACATCGTATCACAGGTTCTGCATCGTATCACAGGTTCTACAGGTTCTACATCATATCACAGGTTCTGCATCGTATCACAGGTTCTACAGGTTCTACATCAGGGGTCTCAAACTCAATTTGGCTTGGGGCCACCGCTGGTATTGTGATCTCATCGGAGGGCCACACAGAAAGCTCAATATATATTGTTTACATTCATAACATATTTTCGTCATACAAAAGGCAACCAGCAGTTTCTGTACATTTTTATAATAGTTTTTACAGTGAAAATATATATATATATATATATATATATATATATTTAAATAACTTATTGAAACTGCACCGAACCAACAAATGCAATCCCTGAATACATTTGTACTTCATTCTATTTCTTGCCAGACACCTGGCAGCGCTTTTGCTCACAGCTGAGCCACATTGACCCTGATGGAGGTCACCGTGGAAACCCTGATGGAGGTCACAGTAGAAGCACTGATCGAGGTCACAGTGGAAACCCTGAGTACAGCTTCACGATAGGCATCACTAAGCCTGGACCTGTACTTGCATTTATTAAAGTTCATAGTCGAGAAAGGTTTCTCACAGCTTCCAAAAAGGTACATTACCCGACTGATCACTTTTGTCTGCTCAGGGAAGGAAACATACTCGGGACTGAGAAATGACTTCATACTACAGATCAAGCTCCATGGGGTGTGTGCACATGAAACATTAATATTACAACAGTTTTTGTTTTCAAAAAAAATATTTACTATATATTTGAGTCAAAATATGTTCTATAGAAAAACGAACTTTTTACAATGTTTACCCATTGTGCATGTTTCAGTACAGTTTTCAGAACAAGAACAACATATGTACTCTGTATCTATGTGTGTACTATGTACTCTGAATGTATGTGTGTACTGTGTACTCTTTACCAGCGCATGGTCGTGTGTGGAGTCGCACAGAGTAAAACTGAACAGCTGAGCAGAGCAGAGCTGCCGTCTCTCTGTGGCCAGTGTGGATTTTTTTAGTACACTGCAAGTTTTTTTTTCTCTCTCAGGTGGTAGTGTGTTTGTCTGTCTGAATAAAAACCAGTGTATCTTTGCAGCGTATGTAGGTCATTGGGTAGTTTGGGTAGGTCATTGGGTAGTAGGTCATTGGGTAGTTTCACAAAAAATGTCTACTGACACCTGAATCAACAAATCACGTTGAAAGGCGGAGCTCGACACAGACGCCTCAGGCTGTGTGCTCCTATGAGAGGCGTATGATCACACAGAGGAGTGGGGCGGAACCTCCGGACTTTGGCGCATCTAGCAGCATCTGAATCTTTTTTCTACTCCGTTTTTTCACGGAGCTATTAATAGAAACGTCCAGTAAACGTTATCTTATGGGGCCGCGCGCGCGGACCTCAGAAAAACGCGCGGGCCGCACTAACACTAAACTTTGATGTCAAGTAGGGGGCCACACAATATCGGCTCGCGGGCCGCAATTGGCCCGCGGGCCGCGAGTTTGAGACCCCTGTTCTACAGGTTCTACATCGTATCACAGGTTCTGCATCGTATCACAGGTTCTACAGGTTCTATATTGTATCATAGGTTCTACAGGTTCTACATGGTATCACAGGTTCTACATGGTCACACTGGCCAAGCAGAGATTACATGAGTAAACTTTCAGATATAGGTTCTCTTCTCAAGGTGGATGTCTGTCTCTAAGAGACGATGTAGCCCTAAACCTGAGCGTTTATGACCCTTTATAAGAAGAAACAACACCAAAATAGAAGATAAAAAGACAGATGTGTGTGGATCCGTTTTAGTTCCTTATTTACTAGGATCCAAGTTGTGTCTTTTCTATGAAGAGCAGAGCAGCAGTTCCGTATCAACACTGATGTTGTTGGTTCTGCTCCCTCGTTGAGGACGGTAACCACAGACAAAGCCCTGCTGGGCTCTGCACTCCTCTATGCATTGGTATGGAGGGACGTCAGCTGGTGAAGCTGACTGTACAGAGCATATGGACTCTAGTTCATCAACACAACCGTATGTGGCTCTGATAGAGACGAGCATATGCATCCTGTCCCCAGCAGGAACATTACTTTATGATATTCATAGCTCCCTATGATTCATTACATATTCTAGTTTGGTCTTTTATGTTAATCTGGTGTGTTTTAATCATTTAAGTAACATTATAGGCCGGGGCATTACGTCTAAGAGATATTCACACAACATCGCCTTTCTCCAACAGAACCCTTATTTCTCAGTGTAGAAACTACAGCTGACAGATGAATGTAGTGGAGTAAAACTCTAAAGGACTATGAAATGGAAACAGGGTACTTCACTGCAAAGGCTCTGTACTTGGGTACTTTGGTACTTTCTACCATTGATTGAGAGGAAGAGGAAGAAGAAGAGGAGGAAGAGGAGGAGGAAGGAAGCCTCTGACCAGAGTGGATTGAAAGAACATTACAGCTCATCTCTTCTCTTCTTCCCGGTCTTCTTCTCTTCCTTGTGGAAGACTTTTCCATCCGCCTGCTTCTTCCAGCTCAGCTTGATGTCGTCGTTCAGCCCCTGGTCCTTCAGCTTCTGTTTGAGCTGAGAGACAAAAACATTGAGAGAAGAAGTCTTCACTAAAGCTGTTGTTCCTCTACATCCTGCATCCTGTCTCACACTGTCCTCATGTGGAAGCTCTGCTGGAGAAGAGCTCTGGTTTCCACTAGAGCAGCTCTGTTGTGTGATGTTGTCTGGACACAAGTCTACCTTCAGTCATGACGTGTCCACGTCTGCACTGCACAGAGCACCTTTACATGGTTCTTATAGTCACTACCTCACATAGATCACCTGCTGGTTCTGTTGTTCATGAGAGGAAGACGTACCTGCTTCAAGAGGCCCTCCATCACCACAGGGTCATTCAGGTCCAGAGAGGAGCTTTTCTGCAGCCTCACTCTCATCACTCGCTTTGCAACAGGAACTAAAACACAAACAACCTTCATCAGTCACAACATGTCTGTTGATAATAATCAACATCCTGGAATGTTTAACACTTTGAATGATAAAAGAGAAAAGTATGGTCATTTTCCATCATTTCTATCTACTGTTGATGTTTTGGGGTAGATTGGGCAGTTGATCTGCATATTCAATGTGTTTTCTATCCATAACTTTATATTTATAGATTTGATTTTGATCTACTTTTAAGTCCTCATTTAAATGTGTGAATGATAGCTTACCACTGTAGCAGATGAACGCTGACATGACGTCACACTTCAGGGTCTCCCATTGTCCATTGGCACTAAAATCTGCTGACACACAATCCTTAAAGGAACCACGAGGCTCCAGAGGTTTCCAGTTCCTAAATGAGGAGTCACTTCCATCAGACCACTTCCATCCATCTCTGTAGAGGCCGATCCAGACTTTGTCTCCTGAGGGTACCAGATTCTGCACCTTCAGGTTCTCCTCCATGTTCCTCACCATGGCCAGGTCTGTGTGGTGTTGTCTGCAGTAGCTCTGGGCATCAGTCCAGGTCATCAAAGTGTTAATGAAGACAAATGTCTCATAGAGCCCTGAAAGTAGAGCAGAGTGAAGTGCTGAGTAGAGGAACCATAACAGACTACATGGTGCAGACCAATAATCAACACGGAGCTGTGTGAATATGGACATGCAGCGTCCATTGAGTCCCACATTCATAGAAAATAGAAGAAGAAATTATCCTTTATTAATCCCCTTGGGGAAATTCTTCTCTGCATTTGACCCATCCTTGGTTAAGGAGCAGTGGGCTACCCTGTGAGGCGCCCGGGGAGCAGCTATGTGAACTTCATAAAGGCATCAGAGATATTTTACCTCCAACAGACACAAACCGGCTGAATGAACATTAATCTGCTTTAAATGACATTCATGTAGCTGAAGACTAGTTCAGGTAACCCTGAGGAACTCTAACTGGTAGAACCAACACTACCTCTTTAGTCCACAGGGGGCGCCAGAACTAACACTACCTCTTTAGTCCACAGGGGGCGCCAGAACCAACACAACATTTGTAGAAGCTTGGGTTTGACAGTGACCACCTCCAGCTGTCCACGTCATCGTACAGTCCTATCCAGACTCGCTGAAAGCAATATTTCATTGTGATATGAAGAAAAAGACTTTCAGATATTTTTACTTTCCATTTACAGTCTTGATTCTGACGATCAGTCTGATTTATTATTTACAGTCTGTCTTAAAACAATATTCAGGTGCTAATATGAACATTGAAAAGGTTTTATTTCTGTCATCACTCCTGCTGTTCATAATGAACTAAGCAAGGGCGTAGGTTTGGTCTCAGCATTGGTAGGGACATATATATATAGTCATATTATATATATATATACAAAAAACTATAGTTTGTTGTATTTATGAAATCATAGAACAAGAATAAAGACAATTATTGACATTGTGTTGCTATTTTACTTGTTTATAACTATCAAACTCTTATAAAGAGGAGAACAAAAATAGTCATGTGTACATACAACTATGGGGACATAAAGTTCTATCAATATTTGTGGCTAATGTGGTAAAGTGTTTGTCCTCAAACTGCAAGGTAGCAGGTTCAATCCCCATGTGAGGTTTACATTTTAAATGCATATCTTTTGCTTCGTTCACACTGAGCGTCCTCACAGACTTTAGAGCTCCACAAACAGAGGATCCGTCTTTACTAGCAGACGCCTCAGTGTCTCATGAGCCACAGAACCAGCAGGAGTAGAGGAGTCTGAGACGTGATCCATTTCCTGAAAGTAGATCTACTTTACTCAGTTTGCTGCAGCAGTTGAGGAATCGCTCTTCTTCTTCATCCGCAGCTTGATACTGTTCAGATGCTGTGTGTTCGTTCTGGAAGAGTCTTTCAACATCACATGTTTTGTTGTTTGATAACTTCTCACCACATATCAGCAGCATCGATGGCAGTTCCCTTTAAGAGATGTTCCACTTGGCAAAACCTCAGGGAGCAACAGGAGTGACCCCTGGGCTGCTGCTTCCTCAACGTGCTGCATCTCTTTCTGCAAGTCAAGATCCACGTCGTGTTTCTGACTTCAGCCAATTAAATGACAGCATCTTGTCTCGAGCCTCCAAGGCGCATTGGAAAACCTGGAAATGTTTTTTTCTCTCTTCTGGGCGACGAAGATAGTATAGACAATAATACGAATACGTTTTCAAATATATTGTGCAAAATATTTTTCCTGTATTGGTGGGGATAATTGTGTCTTTCCAAAACTTTGGTCGTGACTCGTCCCTTTGGACCCGATGCAAACCTACGCCCTTGGGACTAAGCATCTCACAACGTGGTGACGACTGAGCTGATGGCTAGCAGCTAACGATGCTGGAAGCTAACGATGCTAACAGCTAACAATGCTAGAAGCTAACGATGCTAACAGCTAACGATGCTAGAACCTAACGATGCTAGAAGCTAACAATGCTAACAGCTAAAGATGCTAACAGTGCTAATAGTGCAAACAAAGGCAACATGACTCCACTATATATTTACATGGACGATGTTTGTTTGATGATATATTAATGCTGTAAATATCCAGTACAGATCAGCAGTATGTTGCATTAAATCATATGTTTTGAATGTAAAATCTTAATCTGTAAAGTAACTCAGTCAAATAAATGTTCCTCTGACATGTAACATAAAAAAGCATTGAACTAAAATACTCCAGTAAAGTACAAGTACACACTGAGGTCCAGTTCATTTGCATACTTTCCACCACTGTGTGGATGTAAAACTTTCAGACCGCCTGTCACTGACGTAATGAAACTCACAGAGATGGAGGCGGCCATTTTGCTTGAATCCACCGTTCTCTTCAGGGTCTCCAGGTCCTCCTGGTCTCGTATGGTGGCCAGGTCCTTGTAGTTCTCTCTGCAGTGACGCTGTGCTTCAGTCATGTTCTTCAGCTAATAAACAACATGGTAGAGACGCTCAGCTGATGAGACGACACACAGCCCTGATGACACACAGCATGCTGACTCATCAAATCTTTATTATTTTTTTATGAAAGAAAGCCCCAAAACTGCTGTATTTGGATGTATTGAACACCATAAGTAATATACAAGTGAAATATATGGTTTGGTACATGACAAAAATTCAAATGTCACAGATGTGCGCAAATGCAAATGTTGGAGTCCTCGCCTGAATGTGCTCTGTTCTAAACCCTCTCTAACTTTGTTCTGCTTTATAAAAGTCAGAGAGAATGTTCACATATTGAGCTATGATTTGGGTTAGAGAATGTTCACATATTGTGTTATGATTTGGGTCAGAGAATGTTCACATATTGTGCTATGATTTGGGTTAGAGAATGTTCACATATTGAGCTATGATTTGGGTTAGAGAATGTTCACATATTGAGCTATGATTTGGGTTAGAGAATGTTCACATATTGAGCTATGATTTGGGTTAGAGAATGTTCACATATTGTGCTATGATTTGGGTTAGAGAATGTTCACATATTGAGCTATGATTTGGGTTAGAGAATGTTCACATATTGAGCTATGATTTGGGTTAGAGAATGTTCACGTATTGTTTATGATTTGGGTTAGAGAATGTTCACATATTGAGCTATGATTTGGGTTAGAGAATGTTCACATATTGAGCTATGATTTAGGTTAGAGAATGTTCACATATTGTGTTATGATTTGGGTCAGAGAATGTTCACGTATTGTTTATGATTTGGGTTAGAGAATGTTCACATATTGAGCTATGATTTGGGTTAGAGAATGTTCACATATTGAGCTATGATCTGGGTTAGAGAATGTTCACATATTGAGCTATGATCTGGGTTAGAGTTGGACCTTACAGCTGCATCATTTCAAAGAAATAATCATCCTGAAAGTGATTTCTTTATAGGCGGACCTGAAACCTTTTCATTTTTTTCTGTGTGTCATCTTCATTTACTCTGAACCAGTAACATATAGAGCAGACCTGGGCATCTTACGGCTCTCCCAGTCTGGCCCGCGTGAGGTCAATCAAAAATGAAAAATAAATAAATAAGGTGCCCGCCATGAATGCAATACAAACGGCACTGCTTTTACTTTGAAGGCGATTTATTTATGTGTGCGATTACGCAGCCTCACGACGGGCAGTGTTGCCGACTTGGAGACTGAAGTGGAAGCGTATTGTTATGCAGTTTCTGTCCTCAGAGCAGCGGGTGCTGCCGCGAGACCCTGCCTCCCAAGGAGCCTCGCTGCAGGCTCCGCCTCCCAAGGAGCCTCGCTGCAGGCTCCGCCTCCCAAGGAGCCTCGCTGCAGGCTCCGCCTCCCAAGGAGCCTCGCTGCAGGCTCCTTGGGAGGCGGAGCCTGCAGCGAGACCCCGCCTCCCAGGGGGCCTCGCTGCAGGCTCCGCCTCCCAAGGAGCCTCGCTGCAGGCTCCGCCTCCCAAGGAGCCTCGCTGCAGGCTCCGCCTCCCAAGGAGCCTCGCTGCAGGCTCCGCCTCCAGATTGAACATTAATCGCGCAAAGCCGCCACGGATCTGACCTGCGGTCTGATCCACTATGGCAGAGCACTTTAAACCCTTTAAAAACAGGGTGTGAAAATCCCCCTGCGCCTATTATCAGACAAAAAACAACAACATCTTATCTCCGGAACCACATCGTTGTTTAACTTCATTTAAATTGCTACAATACCGCAACCCTTGTCAGAAGATACATCTGGTGTGAAACATAATTAAAGTAACCGTTAAGTTTAAGTATTTACGTAAACTCAATTTTTGAACCGAACGACACAGTTTTTTGATTGAAACTCCTTTTAACACCCAAATGCTGTGTTCTAGTATGAATTGTGTTGCAGATTCCGATTCTTTAGGTCCTAATCTTTACAAAAAAGTGTCTTATTAGTATGTGGGCTGTTGTTAGGGCTCCATAATACAGTTTGAAAAACTCGGTGCAAACATTCTAGTGATGAAGTTCAACAGATCAGATCCTCTCTCTGATACCTGTCAGCTGTCCTTCATCTCCACCTCATTCCACCAGACTTCATGCTTGTTCAACACAGACTGGACTTTTCTCACCGAGTAAGAATAACTGAACTGGAAAACATCAAAAGCACTTATTGATTTTGTGTAAAGTTAATAAATTGCTGGTCTTTAACAAACATATTTAAGGTAAGGTTTAAAAAAATCTTTAAAAATGAAATTACATTTTTTACTTATTTTCATAGCCTTATTGTAACATGTATTCTTATCAGTAGCAGCTCAAAACCATATTATTTACAGTTTTTTAATAAAGTAATAACATTAATATTGAGTAATAACATTAATATTGAGTTATATTGACGTCTCCCCTCGTCTCCTCTCGTCTCCCCTCGTCTCCTCTCGTCTCCTCTCTGGTCCTCTCGTCTCCTCTCTGGTCCTCTCGTCTCCCCTCGTCTCCTCTCTGGTCCTCTCGTCTCCTCTCGTCTCCTCTCGTCTCCTCTCGTCTCCTCTCGTCTCCTCTCGTCTCCTCTCTGGTCATCTCGTCTCCTCTCTGGTCCTCTCGTCTCCTCTCTGGTCATCTCGTCTCCTCTCTGGTCCTCTCGTCTCCTCTCGTCTCCTCTCGTCTCCTCTCTGGTCCTCTCTGGTCCTCTCGTCTCCTCTCGTCTCCTCTCTGGTCCTCTCGTCTCCTCTCTGGTTATCTCGTCTCCTCTCTGGTCCTCTCGTCTCCTCTCGTCTCCTCTCGTCTCCTCTCTGGTCCTCTCTGGTCCTCTCGTCTCCTCTCGTCTCCTCTCGTCTCCTCTCGTCTCCTCTCGTCTCCTCTCTGGTCCTCTCGTCTCCTCTCTGGTCCTCTCGTCTCCTCTCGTCTCCTCTCTGGTCCTCTCGTCTCCTCTCTGGTCCTCTCGTCTCCTCTCGTCTCCTCTCTGGTCATCTCGTCTCCTCTCTGGTCCTCTCGTCTCCTCTCGTCTCCTCTCGTCTCCTCTCTGGTCCTCTCGTCTCCTCTCGTCTCCTCTCGTCTCCTCTCGTCTCCTCTCGTCTCCTCTCTGGTCCTCTCGTCTCCTCTCGTCTCCTCTCTGGTCCCCTCGTCTCCTCTCGTCTCCCCTCGTCTCCTCTCGTCTCCTCTCTGGTCCTCTCGTCTCCTCTCTGGTCATCTCGTCTCCTCTCATCTCCTGTCTGGTCCTCTCGTCTCCTCTCTGGTCCTCTCGTCTCCTCTCTGGTCCTCTCGTCTCCTCTCGTCTCCTCTCTGGTCCTCTCGTCTCCTCTCTGGTCCTCTCGTCTCCTCTCTGGTCCTCTCGTCTCCTCTCGTCTCCTCTCGTCTCCTCTCGTCTCCCCTCGTCTCCTCTCGTCTCCTCTCGTCTCCTCTCGTCTCCTCTCTGGTCATCTCGTCTCCTCTCTGGTCCTCTCGTCTCCTCTCGTCTCCTCTCTGGTCATCTCGTCTCCTCTCTGGTCCTCTCGTCTCCTCTCGTCTCCTCTCGTCTCCTCTCGTCTCCTCTCGTCTCCTCTCTGGTCATCTCGTCTCCTCTCTGGTCCTCTCGTCTCCTCTCTGGTCATCTCGTCTCCTCTCTGGTCCTCTCGTCTCCTCTCGTCTCCTCTCGTCTCCTCTCTGGTCCTCTCTGGTCCTCTCTGGTCATCTCGTCTCCCCTCGTCTCCTCTCTGGTCCTCTCGTCTCCTCTCGTCTCCTCTCGTCTCCTCTCGTCTCCTCTCTGGTCCTCTCGTCTCCTCTCTGGTCCTCTCGTCTCCTCTCGTCTCCTCTCTGGTCCTCTCGTCTCCTCTCTGGTCCTCTCGTCTCCTCTCGTCTCCTCTCTGGTCCTCTCGTCTCCTCTCTGGTCCTCTCGTCTCCTCTCTGGTCCTCTCGTCTCCTCTCTGGTCCTCTCGTCTCCTCTCGTCTCCTCTCGTCTCCTCTCGTCTCCTCTCGTCTCCTCTCGTCTCCTCTCTGGTCCTCTCGTCTCCTCTCGTCTCCTCTCTGGTCCTCTCGTCTCCCCTCGTCTCCTCTCGTCTCCTCTCTGGTCCTCTCGTCTCCCCTCGTCTCCTCTCGTCTCCCCTCGTCTCCTCTCGTCTCCTCTCTGGTCCTCTCGTCTCCTCTCGTCTCCTCTCGTCTCCTCTCGTCTCCCCTCGTCTCCTCTCGTCTCCTCTCGTCTCCTCTCTGGTCCCCTCGTCTCCTCTCGTCTCCTCTCTGGTCATCTCGTCTCCTCTCTGGTCCTCTCGTCTCCTCTCTGGTCATCTCGTCTCCTCTCATCTCCTCTCTGGTCCTCTCGTCTCCTCTCTGGTCCTCTCGTCTCCTCTCTGGTCCTCTCGTCTCCTCTCGTCTCCTCTCGTCTCCTCTCTGGTCCTCTCGTCTCCTCTCTGGTCCTCTCGTCTCCTCTCGTCTCCTCTCGTCTCCTCTCGTCTCCTCTCGTCTCCTCTCTGGTCCTCTCGTCTCCTCTCGTCTCCTCTCGTCTCCTCTCGTCTCCTCTCGTCTCCCCTCGTCTCCTCTCGTCTCCTCTCGTCTCCTCTCTGGTCCCCTCGTCTCCTCTCGTCTCCCCTCGTCTCCTCTCTGGTCCTCTCATCTCCTCTCTGGTCCTCTCGTCTCCTCTCGTCTCCTCTCGTCTCCTCTCGTCTCCTCTCTGGTCCTCTCGTCTCCTCTCGTCTCCTCTCGTCTCCTCTCGTCTCCTCTCGTCTCCTCTCGTCTCCCCTCGTCTCCTCTCGTCTCCTCTCGTCTCCTCTCTGGTCCCCTCGTCTCCTCTCGTCTCCCCTCGTCTCCTCTCTGGTCCTCTCATCTCCTCTCTGGTCCTCTCGTCTCCTCTCGTCTCCCCTCGTCTCCTCTCTGGTCCTCTCATCTCCTCTCTGGTCCTCTCGTCTCCTCTCGTCTCCTCTCGTCTCCTCTCGTCTCCTCTCTGGTCCTCTCATCTCCTCTCGTCTCCCCTCGTCTCCTGTCTGGTCCCCTCGTCTCCTCTCGTCTCCTCTCTGGTCCTCTCGTCTCCTCTCGTCTCCTCTCGTCTCCTCTCGTCTCCTCTCTGGTCCCCTCGTCTCCTCTCGTCTCCCCTCGTCTCCTCTCTGGTCCTCTCATCTCCTCTCTGGTCCTCTCGTCTCCTCTCGTCTCCTCTCGTCTCCTCTCGTCTCCTCTCGTCTCCTCTCTGGTCCCCTCGTCTCCTCTCTGGTCCTCTCGTCTCCTCTCGTCTCCCCTCGTCTCCTCTCTGGTCCCCTCGTCTCCTCTCTGGTCCCCTCGTCTCCTCTCATCTCCTCTCGTCTCCTCTCTGGTCCTCTCGTCTCCTCTCGTCTCCTCTCTGGTCCTCTCGTCTCCTCTCGTCTCCTCTCGTCTCCTCTCTGGTCCTCTCGTCTCCCCTCGTCTCCTCTCTGGTCCTCTCGTCTCCTCTCGTCTCCTCTCGTCTCCTCTCGTCTCCTCTCGTCTCCTCTCTGGTCCTCTCGTCTCCTCTCTGGTCCTCTCGTCTCCTCTCTGGTCCTCTTGTCTCCTCTCGTCTCCTCTCGTCTCCTCTCTGGTCCTCTCGTCTCCTCTCTGGTCCTCTCGTCTCCTCTCGTCTCCTCTCGTCTCCTCTCGTCTCCTCTCGTCTCCTCTCTGGTCCTCTCGTCTCCTCTCTGGTCCTCTCGTCTCCTCTCTGGTCCTCTCGTCTCCTCTCGTCTCCTCTCGTCTCCTCTCGTCTCCTCTCTGGTCATCTCGTCTCCTCTCTGGTCCTCTCGTCTCCTCTCGTCTCCTCTCGTCTCCTCTCTGGTCCTCTCGTCTCCCCTCGTCTCCTCTCGTCTCCTCTCTGGTCATCTCGTCTCCTCTCTGGTCCTCTCGTCTCCTCTCTTCTCCTCTCGTCTCCTCTCTGGTCCTCTCGTCTCGCCTAACCAAGTCTCCTCCTTTCTCCACCAGAACAACCTTCTGGACCCTCACCAGTCTGGTTTCAAGGCAGGCCACTCAACAGAGACTGCCCTCCTCGGTGTCTCTGAGCAGCTCCACACCGCAAGAGCAGCCTCTCTCTCCTCTGTCCTTATCCTTCTAGACCTTTCTGCCGCCTTTGACACAGTGAACCATCAGATCCTCATTTCTTCCCTCCAGGACCTGGGTATCTCAGACTCTGCTCTCCCTCTTCTCGTCCTACCTCAAGGACCGCACCTACCGGGTAACCTGGAGAGGATCTGTGTCTGAGCCTTGTCCTCTCACTACTGGGGTCCCTCAAGGCTCCGTCCTGGGTCCTCTTCTCTTTTCTCTGTACACCAACTCTCTCGGCTCTGTCATTCGCGCCCATGGCTTTTCCTACCATAGCTACGCTGATGACACCCAACTGATCCTCTCGTTTCCCCAGTCAGAAACACAGGTAGCGGCACGAATCTCTGCCTGTCTGACTGACATCTCTCAGTGGATGTCCGCGCACCACCTGAAAATCAACCCTGACAAGACGGAACTACTTTTCCTTCCAGGAAAGGGCTCTCCCACCCACGACCTGACTATTACCTTCAACAACTCAGTGTTGACCCCGACCCCGACTGCCAGGAACCTCGGTGTGACACTTGACAGTCAACTCTCCCTGACTGCCAACATTACCGCAACAACGCGTTCCTGTAGGTACATGTTGTACAACATCAGGAGGATACGTCCCCTTCTCACCCAGAAGGCGACACAGGTTCTGGTCCAGGCTCTGATCATCTCGCGACTTGACTACTGTAACTCCCTCCTGGCAGGTCTACCCGCTAACGCCATTCGACCTTTACAGCTCATCCAGAATGCAGCAGCTCGACTGGTCTTCAACCTCCCGAAATTCACCCACACCACCCCCCTCCTCCGCACACTCCACTGGCTACCGGTGGTCGCCCGCATCCGCTTCAAAACATTGGTACTTACGTATCGTGCCACGAACAGATCGGGTCCTATCTATATACAGGACATGGTAACACCGTACACCCCAGCTCGGGCACTCCGCTCGGCTTCTGCTAATCGACTTGTAGCTCCGTCACTACGAGCTAAACACTCAACAAAGTCACGACTGTTTGTGTCCTGGCTCCTCATTGGTGGAATGAGCTCCCCATTGACATCAGGACAGCAGAAAGTCTCTACACATCTTCCGCCGAAAACTAAAAACGCATCTCTTTCGACTACACCTTGAATAAGGAAGGTAGCACTGTACTAGCACTCTAGTAGCACTTTGATGTCTCTTATTTATAGCACTTTGTAATTTTCTGTAATTTTCGAAATTTAACTCTAGTGAAGAAACTGCACTTTATTGATTATTGATTATTGATTGTTGTTTTTCTGAGTTTGTACTCATGATTGAATGCACTATTGTAAGTCGCTTTGGATAAAAGCGTCAGCTAAATGACATGTAATGTAATGTAATGTAATGTCTCCTCTCGTCTCCTCTCTGGTCCTCTCGTCTCCCCTCGTCTCCTCTCTGGTCCCCTCGTCTCCTCTCATCTCCTCTCGTCTCCTCTCTGGTCCTCTCGTCTCCTCTCGTCTCCTCTCTGGTCCCCTCGTCTCCTCTCTGGTCCTCTTGTCTCCTCTCTGGTCCCCTCGTCTCCTCTCTGGTCCTCTTGTCTCCTCTCTGGTCCTCTCGTCTCCTCTCTGGTCCCCTCGTCTCCTCTGGTTATTAAACCACTTGTTTCAGCTCATTTCTCCTCTCTGTTCACATCATTGTTAGTCTGTTCATTCATGTGTTAGGGTTCTGATCATATTCATTCATGTGTTAGGGTTCTGATCATATTCATTCATGTGTTAGGGTTCTGATCATATTCATTCATGTGTTAGGGTTCTGATCATATTCATTCATGTGTTAGGGTTCTGATCATATTCATTCATGTGTTAGAGTTCTGATCATATTCATTCATGTGTTAGGGTTCTGATCATATTCATTCATGTGTTAGGGTTCTGATCATATTAGTTCATGTGTTAGTGTTCTGATCATATTCATTCATGTGTTAGGGTTCTGATCATATTCATTCATGTGTTAGGGTTCTGATCATATTCATTCATGTGTTAGGGTTCTGATCATATTCATTCATGTGTTAGGGTTCTGATCATATTAGTTCATGTGTTAGGGTTCTGATCATATTAGTTCATGTGTTAGAGTTCTGATCATATTAGTTCATGTGTTAGAGTTCTGATCATATTAGTTCATGTGTTAGGGTTCTGATCATATTAGTTCATGTGTTAGGGTTCTGATCATATTAGTTCATGTGTTAGGGTTCTGATCATATTAGTTCATGTGTTAGGGTTCTGATCATATTCATTCATGTGTTAGGGTTCTGATCATATTAGTTCATGTGTTAGAGTTCTGATCATATTCATTCATGTGTTAGGGTTCTGATCATATTAGTTCATGTGTTAGAGTTCTGATCATATTCATTCATGTGTTAGGGTTCTGATCATATTAGCTCATGTGTTAGGGTTCTGATCATATTCATTCATGTGTTAGGGTTCTGATCATATTCATTCATGTGTTAGGGTTCTGATCATATTAGTTCATGTGTTAGGGTTCTGATCATATTCATTCATGTGTTAGGGTTCTGATCATATTAGTTCATGTGTTAGGGTTCTGATCATATTAGTTCATGTGTTAGGGTTCTGATCATATTAGTTCATGTGTTAGGGTTCTGATCATATTAGTACATGTGTTAGGGTTCTGATCATATTAGCTCATGTGTTAGGGTTCTGATCATATTCATTCATGTGTTAGTGTTCTGATCATATTCATTCATGTGTTAGGGTTCTGATCATATTAGTTCATGTGTTAGGGTTCTGATCATATTAGTTCATGTGTTAGGGTTCTGATCATATTAGTTCATGTGTTAGGGTTCTGATCATATTCATTCATGTGTTAGAGTTCTGATCATATTAGTTCATGTGTTAGGGTTCTGATCATATTAGTACATGTGTTAGGGTTCTGATCATATTCATTCATGTGTTAGGGTTCTGATCATATTAGCTCATGTGTTAGGGTTCTGATCATATTCATTCATGTGTTAGGGTTCTGATCATATTAGCTCATGTGTTAGGGTTCTGATCATATTAGTTCATGTGTTAGGGTTCTGATCATATTAGTTCATGTGTTAGGGTTCTGATCATATTCATTCATGTGTTAGAGTTCTGATCATATTAGTTCATGTGTTAGGGTTCTGATCATATTAGTTCATGTGTTAGGGTTCTGATCATATTCATTCATGTGTTAGGGTTCTGATCATATTCATTCATGTGTTAGGGTTCTGATCATATTAGTTCATGTGTTAGTGTTCTGATCATATTCATTCATGTGTTAGGGTTCTGATCATATTCATTCATGTGTTAGAGTTCTGATCATATTAGTTCATGTGTTAGGGTTCTGATCATATTAGTACATGTGTTAGGGTTCTGATCATATTCATTCATGTGTTAGGGTTCTGATCATATTAGCTCATGTGTTAGGGTTCTGATCATATTAGTTCATGTGTTAGGATTCTGATCATATTAGTTCATGTGTTAGGGTTCTGATCATATTAGTACATGTGTTAGGGTTCTGATCATATTAGTTCATGTGTTAGGATTCTGATCATATTAGTTCATGTGTTAGTGTTCTGATCATATTCATTCATGTGTTAGGGTTCTGATCATATTCATTCATGTGTTAGGGTTCTGATCATATTAGCTCATGTGTTAGGGTTCTGAACATATTCATTCATGTGTTAGGGTTCTGATCATATTAGCTCATGTGTTAGGGTTCTGATCATATTCATTCATGTGTTAGGGTTCTGATCATATTCATTCATGTGTTAGAGTTCTGATCATATTCATTCATGTGTTAGGGTTCTGATCATATTAGTTCATGTGTTAGGGTTCTGATCATATTCATTCATGTGTTAGGGTTCTGATCATATTCATTCATGTGTTAGGGTTCTGAACATATTCATTCATGTGTTAGGGTTCTGATCATATTAGTTCATGTGTTAGGGTTCTGATCATATTCATTCATGTGTTAGGGTTCTGATCATATTCATTCATGTGTTAGGGTTCTGATCATATTAGTTCATGTGTTAGGGTTCTGATCATATTAGTTCATGTGTTAGGGTTCTGATCATATTAGTTCATGTGTTAGGGTTCTGATCATATTCATTCATGTGTTAGGGTTCTGATCATATTCATTCATGTGTTAGGGTTCTGATCATATTCATTCATGTGTTAGAGTTCTGATCATATTCATTCATGTGTTAGGGTTCTGATCATATTATTCATGTGTTAGGGTTCTGATCATATTCATTCATGTGTTAGGGTTCTGATCATATTCATTCATGTGTTAGGGTTCTGATCATATTGGGCTCTTAGGTTTATTTTCTGTGTCTTAATTTAAGATGTGAGTCGGTCTATTTGCTCTAAAGACGTTTGCTTTGTCTCGTGGTGACGCTTCACATCACTGCTTTAAATATCTCTGAACATGAGACATGCTGCTCTTGAACAAGTTGTGTGAATAATAAACATATAATTCAATTCAATTCAGTTTATTTTATAAAGCCCAACATCACAAATACAAGTTATCCTCGGAGGGCTTTACAATCTGTACACATAACATCCCTGTCCCGGGACCTCACATCGGATCAGGAACAACTCCCCTAGAAAGATAGTAAAAACCCTTTCACAGGGAAAAAAGGGAAGAAACCTGAGGGAGAGCAACAGAGGAGGATCCCTCTCCTGATGGACAGAAGCAATAGATGTCATGTGACCAGAATGAATAGCGTAGTTACAGCACATTACATGAATATGACAGAAATTATTCATATAATGAGTATTAGGCATGGTCCATGATCCTGATAATCCATGAAGCAGAAGGCGGTAGAGAGGAGGGGGGCATCAGCAGGGACAAGGCAGCAGGCAGGACCGGTTCCATCAGCAGGGCCATGGCAGGAGGTAGGAGACAGGAGACAGGAGACAGGAGGCAGGAGGCAGGAGGTAGGAGACAGGAGACAGGAGGCAGGAGGCAGGAGACAAGAGGTAGGAGACAGGAGGTAGGAGACAGGAGGTAGGAGACAGGAGGCAGGAGACAAGAGACAAGAGGCAGGAGGCAGGAGGTAGGAGACAGGAGACAGGAGGTAGGAGGCAGGAGGTAGGAGGTAGGAGACAGGAGGCAGGAGACAGGAGACAGGAGGTAGGAGACAGGAGGCAGGAGGTAGGAGACAGGAGACAGGAGGTAGGAGGCAGGAGGTAGGAGACAGGAGGCAGGAGACAAGAGACAAGAGGCAAGAGGCAGGAGGCAGGAGGTAGGAGACAGGAGGCAGGAGGTAGGAGGCAGGAGGTAGGAGACAGGAGGCAGGAGGTAGGAGACAGGAGGCAGCAGACAAGAGACAAGAGGCAGGAGGCAGGAGGTAGGAGACAGGAGGCAGGAGGTAGGAGGTAGGAGGCAGGAGGTAGGAGACAGGAGGCAGGAGACAAGAGACAAGAGGCAGGAGGCAAGAGACAGGAGGCAGGAGGCAGGAGGTAGGAGACAGGAGACAGGAGGTAGGAGACAGGAGGCAGGAGACAGGAGACAGGAGGTAGGAGACAGGAGGTAGGAGACAAGAGACAAGAGACAAGAAGCAGGAGGCAGGAGACAGGAGGCAGGAGACAGGAGACAGGAGGCAGGAGGTAGGAGACAGGAGGCAGGAGACAGGAGACAGGAGGTAGGAGACAGGAGGTAGGAGACAGGAGACAAGAGGCAGGAGGTAGGAGACAGGAGACAGGAGGCAGGAGGTAGGAGACAGGAGGCAGGAGACAGGAGGTAGGAGACAGGAGGTAGGAGACAGGAGACAAGAGGCAGGAGGCAGGAGGTAGGAGACAGGAGACAGGAGACAGGAGGTAGTAGACAGGAGGTAGGAGACAGGAGACAGGAGGTAGGAGGCAGGAGACAGGAGACAGGAGGTAGGAGGCAGGAGACAGGAGACAGGGTTCCATGGGTTAGGGTTTTTCCATGGATCCATGGCTGCCTGGAACCGGTCCTGCCTGCTGCCATGGCCCTGCTGATGGAACCGGCCTGGAACCGGTCCTACCTGCTGCCATGGCCCTGCTGATGGAACCGGCCTGGAACCGGTCCTACCTGCTGCCATGGCCCTGCTGATGGAACCGGCCTGGAACCGGTCCTACCTGCTGCCATGGCCCTTCTGATGCCCCCCTCCTCTCTCCCGCCTTCTGCTTCATGGATTATCAGGATCATGGACCATGCCTAATACTCATTATATGAATAATTTCTGTCATATTCATGTAATGTGCTGTAACTACGCTATTCATTCTGGTCACATGACATCTATTGCTTCTGTCCATCAGGAGAGGGATCCTCCTCTGTTGCTCTCCCTCAGGTTTCTTCCCTTTTTTCCCTGTGAAAGGGTTTTTACTATCTTTCTAGGGGAGTTGTTCCTGATCCGATGTGAGGTCCCGGGACAGGATGTTATGTTACAGACTGTAAAGCCCTCCGAGGATAACTTGTATTTGTGATGTTGGGCTATATAAAATAAACTGAATTGAATTGAATTGAAAAACTGTTTGAACTATGATTCTTCAAATATGGAACTTCACTCCAAAATGTGCTTTTAATCAAATTGGAGGACTCTCCTTTCTTTTGGTTTGCAGCTATGAAATGAATAAAATACCAGTTTAACTATCTGATCTTCACAAATAGGTTTTGTTGGCATGGAAAATAATATACAAGCAGAATTTATCACCACAACGATATTATATCTGGAATAACTTTATTCTGTCTTTCATTGTTTTAATCTGCGGTTGCCCCAATGGCTTGTTATTTAAAAGGTATTTAAATGTATTTTGCTGTTTCTTATTGACAATTTATGAAATTGTACATGTGCAATTGTTACATAAAGAATTATATATATTTTTTTTTTTAAGTTCGCGTCAAGGCGGCTACTTAGACACTTCCGGGTCGTTTTAGTTTCAAGCTTCCTGCGCTACAAGACTGTTCCACCGCAGCTTCCGTAGTTCTCAACCTCGTGACTCTGCAGTAAAACACATATTATTTATGAATCCGTGATCTCTGGAAACCAATGAAACACACACCGGTTATCACTCCAACCACCAACTCTGCAACACTATCGCGTTACAACCGATAGGAACCACAGTACCCACAATGCTGTGCGCGACTTTCACTTCCGGGGTCGGTGAGCAGCGGCAGCAGGCTGAGAGCAGCAGAGAGGTAAATGTTTCCTCATATCTCACGTTATTAAAGTTATTACAGGTATTAGTCATTACAGTTCTTACTGTTATTACAGTTATTACAGTTATTACAGGTATTACAGGTATTAGTCATTACAGGTATTACAGGTATTAGTCATTACAGGCGGTGGACGTGACAGAAGCCCTCACGGAGTCACTCGCTGCTCGATGTTCACATCCAGCGTTTTATGTGATTTATGTAATAAAACATCAACTGTGTGGCAGTCGTGAATGGAAATGCAGATATAACGTTAACTCTTTATTTAAATATTGAATGAGTGAGCCTTTAATCTACCAGTTTATGAGTTATTCTTTTCTGTTTACGCTTTACCTCTGGAAGATCATGACCTTAGCTCGCAGTACTTGAGGTACAGATTCTGATGAATAATGCATGTTATATTTGTTATTATTAAGATAAACCTTTATTGATACGCGGAGACAAAGCAGTTCATGAAGTGGTGAAAGTCAAACATCACATTAATGCTTTAATCATCATAATAGACATCGTTCTAAATGGGCCTTTGTGTATCAGTGTTATTTATTCTGATACGCTTTCACTTCAGTAAAATAACAACCTGCAGGACAGAGAGCGGAGAGAAGGATGTGATCCATAACCAGAGGAAAGGTCAACGAGGGAGCAAAACACTACACTTCCCACAATGCACCTCTTCATTCTAGACGGTCACTGAACCGTTGCATCGTGTGTGTGTGTGTGTGTGTGTGTGTGTGTGTGCTTCCAGGTGGATGTGTGTGTGATGCCCCTGGAGGTCAAATGGCCGTTCCCACAATGCCCTGCTTTGGCGTGGAGGATCTCCAGCTCACTGATCATGGGGATGGTGGGCTCCTACTCCTACTTCTGGACCAGTAAGTGATAAACTGAAGGATGAAGTGTTCCTTTACGTGATAATGATGAATGTTAGTGATAAACTGAAGGATGAAGTGTTCCTTCATGTGATGAATGTTAGTGATAAACTGAAGGATGAAGTGTTCCTTCATGTGGTGAATGTTAGTGATAAACTGAAGGATGAAGTGTTCCTTCATGTGATGAATGTTAGTGATAAACTGAAGGATGAAGTGTTCCTTCATGTGATGAATGTTAGTGATAAACTGAAGGATGAAGTGTTCCTTCATGTGATGAATGTTAGTGATAAACTGAAGGATGAAGTGTTCCTTCATGTGATGATGAATGTTAGTGATAAACTGAAGGATGAAGTGTTCCTTCATGTGATGAATGTTAGTGATAAACTGAAGGATGAAGTGTTCCTTCATGTGATAATGATGAATGTTAGTGATAAACTGAAGGATGAAGTGTTCCTTCATGTGATAATGATGAATGTTAGTGATAAACTGAAGGATGAAGTGTTCCTTTACGTGATAATGATGAATGTTAGTGATAAACTGAAGGATTAAGTGTTCCTTCATGTGATGAATGTTAGTGATAAACTGAAGGATGAAGTGTTCCTTCATGTGATAATGATGAATGTTAGTGATAAATTGAAGGATGAAGTGTTCCTTCATGTGATGAATGTTAGTGATAAACTGAAGGATGAAGTGTTCCTTCATGTGATAATGATGAATGTTAGTGATAAACTGAAGGATGAAGTGTTCCTTCATGTGATGATGATGAATGTTAGTGATAAACTGAAGGATGAAGTGTTCCTTTACGTGATGATGATGAATGTTAGTGATAAACTGAAGGATGAAGTGTTCCTTCATGTGATGATGATGAATGTTAGTGATAAACTGAAGGATGAAGTGTTCCTTTACGTGATAATGATGAATGTTAGTGATAAACTGAAGGATGAAGTGTTCCTTCATGTGATGAATGTTAGTGATAAACTGAAGGATGAAGTGTTCCTTCATGTGGTGAATGTTAGTGATAAACTGAAGGATGAAGTGTTCCTTCATGTGATGAATGTTAGTGATAAACTGAAGGATGAAGTGTTCCTTCATGTGATAATGATGAATGTTAGTGATAAACTGAAGGATGAAGTGTTCCTTCATGTGATAATGATGAATGTTAGTGATAAACTGAAGGATGAAGTGTTCCTTTACGTGATAATGATGAATGTTAGTGATAAACTGAAGGATGAAGTGTTCCTTCATGTGATGAATGTTAGTGATAAACTGAAGGATGAAGTGTTCCTTCATGTGATAATGATGAATGTTAGTGATAAATTGAAGGATGAAGTGTTCCTTCATGTGATGAATGTTAGTGATAAACTGAAGGATGAAGTGTTCCTTCATGTGATAATGATGAATGTTAGTGATAAACTGAAGGATGAAGTGTTCCTTCATGTGATGATGATGAATGTTAGTGATAAACTGAAGGATGAAGTGTTCCTTTACGTGATGATGATGAATGTTAGTGATAAACTGAAGGATGAAGTGTTCCTTCATGTGATGATGATGAATGTTAGTGATAAACTGAAGGATGAAGTGTTCCTTTACGTGATAATGATGAATGTTAGTGATAAACTGAAGGATGAAGTGTTCCTTCATGTGATGAATGTTAGTGATAAACTGAAGGATGAAGTGTTCCTTCATGTGGTGAATGTTAGTGATAAACTGAAGGATGAAGTGTTCCTTCATGTGATGAATGTTAGTGATAAACTGAAGGATGAAGTGTTCCTTCATGTGATAATGATGAATGTTAGTGATAAACTGAAGGATGAAGTGTTCCTTCATGTGATAATGATGAATGTTAGTGATAAACTGAAGGATGAAGTGTTCCTTTACGTGATAATGATGAATGTTAGTGATAAACTGAAGGATGAAGTGTTCCTTCATGTGATGAATGTTAGTGATAAACTGAAGGATGAAGTGTTCCTTCATGTGATAATGATGAATGTTAGTGATAAATTGAAGGATGAAGTGTTCCTTCATGTGATGAATGTTAGTGATAAACTGAAGGATGAAGTGTTCCTTCATGTGATAATGATGAATGTTAGTGATAAACTGAAGGATGAAGTGTTCCTTCATGTGATGATGATGAATGTTAGTGATAAACTGAAGGATGAAGTGTTCCTTTACGTGATGATGATGAATGTTAGTGATAAACTGAAGGATGAAGTGTTCCTTCATGTGATGATGATGAATGTTAGTGATAAACTGAAGGATGAAGTGTTCCTTTACGTGATAATGATGAATGTTAGTGATAAACTGAAGGATGAAGTGTTCCTTCATGTGATGAATGTTAGTGATAAACTGAAGGATGAAGTGTTCCTTCATGTGGTGAATGTTAGTGATAAACTGAAGGATGAAGTGTTCCTTCATGTGATGAATGTTAGTGATAAACTGAAGGATGAAGTGTTCCTTCATGTGATAATGATGAATGTTAG
This sequence comes from Myoxocephalus aenaeus, assembly GCA_038501785.1. Lineage (NCBI taxonomy): Eukaryota > Metazoa > Chordata > Actinopteri > Perciformes > Cottidae > Myoxocephalus > Myoxocephalus aenaeus. Next base: position 211,218 of record JBAMJR010000337.1, read on the forward strand.
TGATAAACTGAAGGATGAAGTGTTCCTTCATGTGATAATGATGAATGTTAGTGATAAACTGAAGGATGAAGTGTTCCTTTACGTGATAATGATGAATGTTAGTGATAAACTGAAGGATGAAGTGTTCCTTCATGTGATGAATGTTAGTGATAAACTGAAGGATGAAGTGTTCCTTCATGTGATAATGATGAATGTTAGTGATAAATTGAAGGATGAAGTGTTCCTTCATGTGATGAATGTTAGTGATAAACTGAAGGATGAAGTGTTCCTTCATGTGATAATGATGAATGTTAGTGATAAACTGAAGGATGAAGTGTTCCTTCATGTGATGATGATGAATGTTAGTGATAAACTGAAGGATGAAGTGTTCCTTTACGTGATGATGATGAATGTTAGTGATAAACTGAAGGATGAAGTGTTCCTTCATGTGATGATGAATGTTAGTGATAAACTGAAGGATGAAGTGTTCCTTCATGTGATAATGATGAATGTTAGTGATAAACTGAAGGATGAAGTGTTCCTTCATGTGATAATGATGAATGTTAGTGATAAACTGAAGGATGAAGTGTTCCTTCATGTGATGATGAATGTTAGTGATAAACTGAAGGATGAAGTGTTCCTTCATGTGATAATGATGAATGTTAGTGATAAACTGAAGGATGAAGTGTTCCTTCATGTGATGATGAATGTTAGTGATAAACTGAAGGATGAAGTGTTCCTTCATGTGATGAATGTTAGTGATAAACTGAAGGATGAAGTGTTCCTTCATCTGATGAATGTTAGTGATAAACTGAAGGATGAAGTGTTCCTTCATGTGATGATGATGAATGTTAGTGATAAACTGAAGGATGAAGTGTTCCTTCATGTGATGATGATGAATGTTAGTGATAAACTGAAGGATGAAGTGTTCCTTCATGTGATGAATGTTAGTGATAAACTGAAGGATGAAGTGTTCCTTCATCTGATGAATGTTAGTGATAAACTGAAGGATGAAGTGTTCCTTCATGTGATGATGATGAATGTTAGTGATAAACTGAAGGATGAAGTGTTCCTTCATGTGATGATGAATGTTAGTGATAAACTGAAGGATGAAGTGTTCCTTCATGTGATGAATGTTAGTGATAAACTGAAGGATGAAGTGTTCCTTCATGTGATGATGAATGTTAGTGATAAACTGAAGGATGAAGTGTTCCTTCATGTGATGATGAATGTTAGTGATAAACTGAAGGATGAAGTGTTCCTTCATGTGATCAATGTTAGTGATAAACTGAAGGATGAAGTGTTCCTTCATGTGATGATGAATGTTAGTGATAAACTGAAGGATGAAGTGTTCATCCAGGATCATTTTACTGCACTATAAATATTTTAAATGAACTAAATCTAATACGTTTTACTCCACTTGAAGTGGAGTTTTCTCTCAGTTTTCACAGTTTTCTCTCCCTCCCAACCTTCAGAGTACATGAACTGCCTGACGGTCCACAACCACGAGGTTCTGTTGGACCTGATTGACAGGCGGCCCTCGGACACGCCCCTCATCACTCTGTCCAATCACCAGTCTTGTATGGATGACCCTCACATCTGGGGTAAGAAACAAGAAGCTCTTCTGACTGGGCTCAGATCAGTGAAGTGACCCCTGTGTGTGTGAACAGGTGTGCTGAGGCTCCGGCAGCTGTGGACCTTCAACAGGATGCGCTGGTGAGTTCTGCTTCCTCTCCTCAGCGCTCATGACCTCTGCTTTGAATTAGAATTAATATTCCTCTGTAACCGCGCAGGACTCCCACGGCATCGGACATCTGTTTCACGAAAGAGCTGCACTCCAGGTTCTTCAGCCGGGGGAAGTGTGTCCCGGTCTGCAGAGGTGAGTCTAAACCCAGCTCCATCTTTATAGAGCTGAGTCTAAACCCAGCTCCATCTGTAGAGAGGTGAGTCTAAACCCAGCTCCATCTGTAGAGCTGAGTCTAAACCCAGCTCCATCTGTAGAGAGCTGAGTCTAAACCCAGCTCCATCTTTATAGAGCTGAGTCTAAACCCAGCTCCATCTGTAGAGAGCTGAGTCTAAACCCAGCTCCATCTGTAGAGCTGAGTCTAAACCCAGCTCCATCTGTAGAGAGCTGAGTCTAAACCCAGCTCCATCTGTAGAGAGCTGAGTCTAAACCCAGCTCCATCTGTAGAGAGGTGAGTCTAAACCCAGCTCCATCTGTAGAGCTGAGTCTAAACCCAGCTCCATCTGTAGAGAGGTGAGTCTAAACCCAGCTCCATCTGTAGAGAGCTGAGTCTAAACCCAGCTCCATCTGTAGAGCTGAGTCTAAACCCAGCTCCATCTGTAGAGCTGAGTCTAAACCCAGCTCCATCTGTAGAGAGCTGAGTCTAAACCCAGCTCCATCTGTAGAGAGCTGAGTCTAAACCCAGCTCCATCTGTAGAGAGATTCATCATCACATAAAGGAACACTTCATCCTTCAGTTTATCACTAACATTCATCACATAAAGGAACACTTCATCCTTCAGTTTATCACTAACATTGATCACATAAAGGAACACTTCATCCTTCAGTTTATCACTAACATTCATCACATGAAGGAACACTTCATCCTTCAGTTTATCACTAACATTCATCACATGAAGGAACACTTCATCCTTCAGTTTATCACTAACATTCATCACATGAAGGAACACTTCATCCTTCAGTTTATCACTAACATTCACCACATGAAGGAACACTTCATCCTTCAGTTTATCACTAACATTCATCACATGAAGGAACACTTCATCCTTCAGTTTATCACTAACATTCATCACATGAAGGAACACTTCATCCTTCAGTTTATCACTAACATTCACCACATGAAGGAACACTTCATCCTTCAGTTTATCACTAACATTCATCATCACATGAAGGAACACTTCATCCTTCAGTTTATCACTAACATTCATCATCACATGAAGGAACACTTCATCCTTCAGTTTATCACTAACATTCATCATCACATGAAGGAACACTTCATCCTTCAGTTTATCACTAACATTCATCATTATCACATGAAGGAACACTTCATCCTTCAGTTTATCACTAACATTCATCACATGAAGGAACACTTCATCCTTCAGTTTATCACTAACATTCACCACATGAAGGAACACTTCATCCTTCAGTTTATCACTAACATTCATCATCACATGAAGGAACACTTCATCCTTCAGTTTATCACTAACATTCATCATCACATGAAGGAACACTTCATCCTTCAGTTTATCACTAACATTCATCATCACATGAAGGAACACTTCATCCTTCAGTTTATCACTAACATTCATCATTATCACATGAAGGAACACTTCATCCTTCAGTTTATCACTAACATTCATCACATGAAGGAACACTTCATCCTTCAGTTTATCACTAACATTCATCACATGAAGGAACACTTCATCCTTCAGTTTATCACTAACATTCTGAGGTCACGCTGTGTTTCCTGCAGGCGACGGCGTCTACCAGAAGGGAATGGACTTCATAGTGGAGAAACTGAACCGAGGAGAATGGGTGCACATTTTTCCTGAAGGTATTCCAACATTCCTCCTCACATTTCACTCGTCCAGTGTTCTTCCTCTGTGTTTAATTTAGTTTGTGTTGTGGAAACAGACTGTAGGTAAGAAATGGACGTAGTTATGATGACATCACTCGTTGGTTTGTGGACGTAACGAAGTCTTGAGTTAGACAATTTTGCCTCCGTCATCTTGGCTTTTTTTGCAACCAGTGAACAGGAAGTGACCAGAAGGAGACCTAGTGACGTAGAGACCTGTCAATCACCCTGTAGCCCCGCCCTAAAGCGTCCCCTGCTTTATGGTCTGTTTGACTCTAAATGACCATAACTTACTAAATGAACATCATGCTGTATTGAAGAAGACTTGAAACTAGAGAATGAGACATAAACTCATGTTTACAATGTTTACTGAGGGAATACATCAAGAGAAGTAGAGTCATTTATATAGACTTCTATACAACCAGAGGAGTCACCCCCTGGTGGTCAGGAGAGAGAATGCAGCTTTAACACATGAAGCATAGACTTCTATACAACCAGAGGAGTCACCCCCTGGTGGTCAGGAGAGAGAATGCAGCTTTAACACATGAAGCATAGACTTCTATACAACCAGAGGAGTCGCCCCCTGGTGGTCAGGAGAGAGAATGCAGCTTTAACACATGAAGCATAGACTTCTATACAACCAGAGGAGTCGCCTCCTGGTGGTCAGGAGAGAGAATGCAGCTTTAACACATGAAGCATAGACTTCTATACAACCAGAGGAGTCGCCCCCTGGTGGTCAGGAGAGAGAATGCAGCTTTAACACATGAAGCATATACTTCTATACAACCAGAGGAGTCGCCTCCTGGTGGTCAGGAGAGAGAATGCAGCTTTAACACATGAAGCATAGACTTCTATACAACCAGAGGAGTCGCCTCCTGGTGGTCAGGAGAGAGAATGCAGCTTTAACACATGAAGCATAGACTTCTATACAACCAGAGGAGTCGCCTCCTGGTGGTCAGGAGAGAGAATGCAGCTTTAACACATGAAGCATAGACTTCTATACAACCAGAGGAGTCGCCCCCTGGTGGTCAGGAGAGAGAATGCAGCTTTAACACATGAAGCATAGACTTCTATACAACCAGAGGAGTCACACCCTGGTGGTCAGGAGAGAGAATGCAGCTTTAACACATGAAGCATATACTTCTATACAACCAGAGGAGTCGCCCCCTGGTGGTCAGGAGAGAGAATGCAGCTTTAACACATGAAGCATATACTTCTATACAACCAGAGGAGTCGCCCCCTGGTGGTCAGGAGAGAGAATGCAGCTTTAACACATGAAGCATAGACTTCTATACAATCAGAGGAGTCGCCCCCTGGTGGTCAGGAGAGAGAATGCAGCTTTAACACATGAAGCTTTGACTTGACAAAACCAAAGGTTGTCTCCTGGGAAATAAGCACTTCCTCTTTTTTTCTTTTTTCTTTTAACAGGCAAAGTCAACATGACTGAAGAGTTCATACGGTTAAAGTGGGGTGAGTTCAGCAGAAGAGATCTGTGACGATCAGCAGAGCGTTTGGAGAGATGACCGTAGAGTGTTGTGGTTCTGGTTCAGATCACTTGTTTGTGTTGTAGGCGTGGGTCGGCTCATAGCGGAGTGCTCCCTCAATCCGGTTATCCTGCCGCTCTGGCATGTGGGTGAGTAAGATGACCACATCAGATGTTGCTGCTGCTTCATCACTTTGTTTTTAAAGATGGAGTCCGCTACACACTGGGGCAGAAAGAGGACAGAATGTCCTGAATCTTCTCATGAAAACCAGAGTCGTTTGTTCTGCTTTGGTCTCAGGTCTGAATGACGTTCTGCCGAACGTGACGCCGTACGTTCCTCGGACTGGAAAGGTGGGAATCGGATCAGATCCTCGCAGTACTTCCTGTTGGTGAGGGTTCTGGTTGTGAACCGGTTGGTTTTTCTTCCAGAGAATCACCGTCCTGGTGGGGGAACCGTTCAGCGTGAAGGACCTGCTGGAATCCCTCCGAGCCGAAAACAAGAGCCAGGTGAGGCGAGCTATGGATTACAGTATGTGACTATATTTCATTATATTAGAGATGTGACTATATTTCATTATTACACCAGAGATGTGACTATATTTCATTATATTACACCAGAGATGTGACTATATTTCATTATATTAGAGATGTGACTATATTTCATTATATTACACCAGAGATGTGACTATATTTCATTATATTAGACATGTGACTATATTTCATTATATTAGACATGTGACTATATTTCATTATATTACACCAGAGATGTGACTATATTTCATTATATTAGAGATGTGACTATATTTCATTATATTACACCAGAGATGTGACTATATTTCATTATATTAGACATGTGACTATATTTCATTATATTAGACATGTGACTATATTTCATTATATTACACCAGAGATGTGACTATATTTCATTATATTACACCAGAGATGTGACTATATTTCATTATATTAGAGATGTGACTATATTTCATTATATTACACCAGAGATGTGACTATATTTCATTATATTAGAGATGTGACTATATTTCATTATATTACACCAGAGATGTGACTATATTTCATTATATTAGACATGTGACTATATTTCATTATATTAGACATGTGACTATATTTCATTATTACACCAGAGATGTGACTATATTTCATTATATTAGAGATGTGACTACGGTATATTTCATTTCAGCGCGGTTTAAATAGCACTCCACAATGAGAAGAAAAGAGGTTTGGAGTAGAATATTGTAAAAAACAAAGCTTTATTTCAAGAAAACACAGTGCTCAACATGTCCAATAACAACTATCAACAAACTGTAACTTTGGGCATGAGAGGTTCAGAGCAGAATGGTTTAAGAAACATTGGGTTGCGTTCAGAGGTTTACAGAATAAAAGAGGTGCCCACACCCTCACATGAAAGGTTTAGAGCAGAATAGATTCAGAAAGAGAGACCTCACATTTTGCATTGGTGTTTGACAGAGTAGGCCCCACTACTTGTAAAGAAATTCAAACTGGGGGCCCTGCAGTAAGGTGGCACTGGTGAGGTGGTCTTTGAAGGCAAAGCGTTCCCTGGTGTGTCCAAGTATGGTGTCACAAACCTACAGATAAATATATAGAGAGAGACAGAGACAGTAAGATAAGTTGTGGGGAAATATCTACTACAAACAGGCTTCATACTACAGACAAAAAACTATGTTTTGTGTGTCTTGATGGCTCAGCAACATAGACAAAAGGCCAGGAGCCACCTTGATGCTCTAGCCTGGAGCTATGACTGACACACACACGCACACACACACACGCACACACACACACACACACACACGCACACACACACACACACACACGCACACACACACACACACACACACGGTTGAATTGGTATTTTAGATAAAGTTATAGCCTGATATGATATCCACCCAAATCTAACAATGTCCAACATGTGTTCTGCTGTGGGAAAGATAAAACATTAAACTCTAACAGGCATCTGCTGATGTTGACACTCACTTCTGCAGCAATCCTTCAAGCTCATCTTCCTTCACAGCCGGCGCTTCCTCGGCTGCTCAGAGCCACTGCTTTGCTCCACACTGAGCCTCCAGCTAGCAGCTCCGGTTAGCATGTAGCTTCAGGAGAAGCTCCGGGTGTACGTCCTCCAGTCACTGCTTTGCTGCTGACTTTTTAAATCCGGACGTTCGGGTCCCAACTCTCTCAGCCTCTTCTTGTCAACATCTGATCGTGGATTGAAAGGTGTTTCGCGTAGAGATACCACAGAGTTTTCAGTCGCCATACTAACATGATCAAAGTCTCTGCTAGCTGTGTTGCTCGCGTAGCTACGTGGGAGCTATATGGGATGTGAGGGAATGATAAAGGTCTCTGATTGGACGAATAGTCCAACCACGTTGCAATAAGAAACGATGTCATTGGCTAGAAGATTCACGTTTCATCCGCCAATGAGAAGCTGTCCTTGCCGTCACGAGGGTGAAATGTTTGTTCGCTGCCATAGGGGGACAGACTGTGGGTGCATCCCAAGTCTCTAAACTGCATCCCCGTTTCCTTCACTTGCGTCCTTTCCTTGCGTCTTAGTCCCTCCCACCAGGGATGCATAGAGAGACGCAAGGAAACCAAGCGAGGAGAGAGGACACGAGGAAACATGTTTAAGAGACATGAGACGTCCTTTCCTCTGGAGCGTCACGTGAAGCGACGTGTTTCTGATGACTGCAGCCGCCTGACAGCTGATCACATCTGATCACATCTGATCACATCTGATCACATCTGATCACATCTGATCACATCTGATCACATCTGATCACATCTGATCACAGCTGATCACATCTGATCACATCTGATCACAGCTGATCACATCTGATCACATCTGATCACAGCTGATCACATCTGATCACAGCTGATCACAGCTGATCACAGCTGATCACATCTGATCACAGCTGATCACATCTGATCACAGCTGATCACAGCTGATCACATCTGATCAGATGTGATCACAGCTGATCACATCTGATCAGCTTCAGTCGCTTTAACAGCTGATGAGTTTTGTCCAGAGAGTTTTTAGCGAAAAATGATGGTATGTGTTCAGTTGATTTAATGGTGTTAAACTACTACTTATATTAATAAAGACAAAGTTATCATGATGTCAGAGTGGAGATGTTTTCTCTGTCGTCTGTTACCGTTTAATAAACTGCATTGAGTATTTATATACTGTGATGTGTATTTATACACAGTGTGAGTACTTATATACTGTGATGTGTATTTATACACAGTGTGAGTATTTATATACTGTGATGTGTATTTATACACAGTGTGAGTACTTATATACTGTGATGTGTATTTATACACAGTGTGAGTACTTATATACTGTGATGTGTATTTATACACAGTGTGAGTATTTATATACTGTGATGTGTATTTATACACAGTGTGAGTATTTATATACTGTGATGTGTATTTATACACAGTGTGTGTATTTATACACAGTATGAGTATTTATATACTGTGATGTGTTCTGCTTATACGCGCAGGATCCATTTCTACCGGCGGAATGCGTCTTATTTATTTATTTATTTATTTATTATTTACGTCGGTATGTTTTGAAATTCTGATTATGACATCATTATAAAATAACCCACAATATAAATATAGTTTCTCTTCATTACGTGTTGTAAAGTGTTTCCTCTCTCTGATTTTAATTACATACATAATAACAGTTGTTTGTGGTCCTTTTGTTGTTCAGACCTACTATGAACATATTTTAACCAGACGGTGAATCAGAAAACAGATTTAATATATAGCTTGAGTTTAATCTGTGATCGTCTCTGGTATTAAACTCCAGCATCAGTCCGCTCAGCTGCAGCGTCCAATCACATAACAGATGAGCAGTGAGGGGGCGTGTCCAGCGTTAAAACACTTCCTGGAAGCTCGCTCTCGGGGCTCCTCGATCATGACTCCTCCGATTTCCCTCCTCCTCAGAGCAGAATAAGAGCTTTGGGACGGCCGTCAAGATGGCGACGCAGAACCACTTCCTGTTCAATCGAGGAGCGAGGAAACGACAATTTAGAGACTTAGGATGCACCCATAGACTCACATTGGGCCGGCGCCCCTAAAGGGGGAGGGGCTTTTCTCAGTGATGATGAATGGCGATATATTATATTTGGTAAATCTTAAGTGGTTGTTGACAGGGGCTTACGGTCTCCCACACACATGTAGCGCGTCAACACGGTATATTTCTTATTTAAATTATTTGGTATATAATGTTTTTTGACAGTATATATTATATATTTTTTTTTCTTCATTTTTTTTTTTTTTTCATTGCAAAATGTTAAGAGGGGCGGCGCCCTAGCGCCCTCTATTGACGCACCGCCACTGATGTGACTATATTTCATTATATACATTGTTTTTCTTTCTTTCAGTTGGAAATGAGGAAGACCTTGACTGACTTCATCCAGGAGGAGTTTCAGAACCTGAAAGCCCAGGCCGAGGCCCTCCATGGGCAGATCCAGACCACATCCTGAGGCCCTCCTGGATCCCCACAGCCAACCAGACCGTCGGTCCTTTACCCTGAACTGAGGGTCAAACCTCTAAGACTGGAGAGACACACACACACACACACACACACACACACACACACACACTGGGATGTCGTGGAGTCATCACAAGACGGTTTTGTGGGATCGGTTGGACGCGTTCATTATCGCTGACGAGGCGTCTCCTCGTTGAAGCACGTTGTCGCTGGGATCCGATCCAATGCCCAGAAACCAGCCGCTGAGACCACAGACTTGAGTCGGTACCGACCGATGCTGCGTGACCTGGAGCGGCCGGTCGGTCTGAAGCACACGGAGCGATGCTCCTGCGAGGATCGAGCCGGTGCCGGCGTCATCGGCCATCCCGTTCCCGCTCAAAGCCGACGAGGAGCGCCGACGCAGGAAGCAGAAGAAGGACGCGAAGATGAGGTCTGCGACCGAGCTTAAGTTACACTCTCGAAGATCTCCGCTCGAGTCGCTTTTGGCGCCACCTGTGGCGATTAGCGGTAACTGCAGCTGTGTCTTTGGATCTCGCCTCCCAGAGGGCGTCCCGCGCGTGGCCTTTTGACGCCACAGATGTTTTGTAAAGTCTTGATTTCCAGGTTGTGACCCTGAAGTCGTGACCCTTTAGGTCTCAGTCTCCCACCGGTTTAATACTTCAGCCAACACTCGTTGAGCAGCTACTCTGATCAGAAATATAGCAAAAAAACATTTACAACGTTTACATTGCAGCCAAATAAACTCAGGTGGTTTTCATCTGACCGAATTTAAAATCCAGGGTGGGAATGGCGGAGTCTGCCGCTAACGATGGGCCTCGTGAAAAAACCCTCTTGTGCGAACGGATCCGCTCTGAAGGGATCATTTAACAAATGTACTCATTTTGCCGTATTTAGATTTATTCTTCTTTAAATAGGGACCTGTTGTAAGAGTCAATTAGTAGTGATGAAATGTGTGTGTGTATGTATGTATGTATGTATGTATGTATGTATATATGTATGTGTATATATATATATATATATATATATATATATATATATATATATATTAATTTTAAGCAAGTTTGAGTTTAAAAACCCATAAAATTAAATTTTATAATTATGTTGACATCCTGTTTGAGTTGTAGACTTGCATGAGTCTGAATGTATACATATATATATATATATATATTGTATTTATTCTCCAGACGATGTCACCACTATTTTAAATTGCAGTGCCCTACAGATGTATTGGCACCTTTAGTCAACATTTGCTTAACGAGATGCAACAAAATGTCTTTTGTGGTTTCTCCTCTTAATCTTTCATTTAAAATATTCACAATGTAACCTTTAACTGAAACATTAAATTCTTATCAACCCTTCATGTTTTATGTTGCGCAGCTGAGTCGTCTCCTCTGCCGCCTCCTGGTGGTCAACTCATGGCTCTGCATCTTCTTCAGCTCCTCTCCAGCTCTTCTTCTTCATCTCCTCTTCTTCATCTCTCCTCCAGCTCTTCTTCAGCTCTCCTCCAGCTCTTCTTCATCTCTCCTCCAGCTCTTCTTCTTCATCTCCTCAGCTCTTCTTCTTCTCTTCTTCAGCTCTTCTTCTTCATCTCCTCTTCTTCATCTCTCCTCCAGCTCCTCTCCAGCTCTTCTTCTTCATCTCCTCTTCTTCATCTCTCCTCCAGCTCTTCTTCAGCTCTTCTTCTTCATCTCTCCTCCAGCTCTTCTTCTTCATCTCCTCTTCTTCATCTCTCCTCCAGCTCCTCTCCAGTTCTTCTTCTTCATCTCCTCTTCTTCATCTCTCCTCCAGCTCCTCTCCAGCTCTTCTTCTTCATCTCCTCTTCTTCATCTCTCCTCCAGCTCTTCTTCAGCTCTTCTTCTTCATCTCTCCTCCAGCTCTTCTTCAGCTCTTCTTCTTCATCTCTCCTCCAGCTCCTCTCCAGCTCTTCTTCTTCATCTCCTCTTCTTCATCTCTCCTCCAGCTCTTCTCCAGCTCTTCTTCTTCATCTCCTCTTCTTCATCTCTCCTCCAGCTCCTCTCCAGCTCTTCTTCTTCATCTCCTCTTCTTCATCTCTCCTCCAGCTCTTCTTCAGCTCTTCTTCTTCATCTCCCCAGCTCTTCTTCTTCATCTCTTCTTCAGCTCTTCTTCTTCATCTCCCCAGCTCTTCTTCTTCAGCTCTTCTTCTTCATCTCCTCAGCTCTTCTTCATCTCTTCTTCAGCTCTTCTTCTTCATCTCCTCTTCTTCATCTCCCCAGCTCTTCTTCTTCATCTCTTCTTCATCTCTTCTTCTTCAGCTCCTCTCCAGCTCTTCTTCATCTCTTCAGCTCCTCTTCATCTCTGGTTTTGGTGGTTGGAGACGTTCTGAGCTCCAGACTCATAGTCAGAGTCTCCAGCTGTGCTGTGGCGATGGTTCCCCAGTGAACCCTCCTCCTCCCGGTGGGTCCCGAACACACAACCTCTTCAGGCTGACTCCTGTCTCTTTAAAGGGAGTCTGAGGTCCAGTCCCAGTCTCCACCTGAAGGACTCTGAGGTTCTGTCCCTCTGTCACATCGTGGAGTGTTTGAGTCTCAGACATGTTGATCCTTTATGAACCCTTTCTCTAAGTCAGCATTGCTCAAGGGAATTACCCACAATGCATAGCAATGTGACGTTAACACGCAGTGCCCAATGGAAGCATGGAGACGTGATAAAATACCTTTACACTACAACATTATGGATTATTAGGGCGGCTGTAGCTCAGGGGGATGAGTGGTCGTCCAGCAACCACAAGGTAGGCGGTTCGATCCCCAGTCCCCCATAGCTCACATGTCCCCCCCATAGCTCACATGTCCCCCCATAGCTCACATGTCCCCCCATAGCTCACATGTCAAAGTGTCCCTGAGCAAGACACTGAACCCTAGCTGCTCCCCGGCGCCTCACAGGGCTGCCCACTGCTCCCTAAGACATTAAGGATGGGTTAAATGCAGAGGACACATTTCATGTATGTATGTACTATGACGAATAAAAAGGATTTCTATTTCTATTAAAGATGGACATAAAAACATGAAATCAGAGGAATGCAAGCAGAAAATGTATATAATAATATTTATTTACATTCATCAAACATTTAGTTATTTAGTTAGACAAAACGAGTAAATAGATCATTTAAAATGACTTCTCATCTCGTGAGGAGGAAATTCAAATCAGTGAATAAAAAGTATAAAATAAATACTCAATATGTGTTATGGAGTCATTCATATTCACAACATCTTCAGTCAGATCTTAACCCTGAGATCTTCTGGGGGTGAAATATGTATTTAATGTGGAAAAACCATTTATCTCAATAACTTAACAGTGAAAAGATAAAACGAGTGAAACCAACAACGGTCAAGTGAGTTGATGAGAATGAAACTCATCAGCGTGTCAACGACTCCACTAGTGATGGAAATGAATAACTATAAAGTCTGAATGAAGAGACGTTTACGTGATAAAGTGTAATATTAGTCTGCAGAGTCTTTTATTCATAATGTTAGGACAGTAGTGTCGTGGTCACATGTTGTTCTTCATGCCATCACGTCACTGTGACCCCCTGTATATATAATGTGTATATATATATACATTATTTTACAGAGCCCGGGTCCCCTGCACTCCATTCCTCATATGTAAATACATTCACCTTAATCCTGTTGTCTGTGCATCTTAACTGTATATTGTAGATGGAATTGTATATTTCATGCACTCTGTTTATTGTTTATTGTTTATTGTTATGCAGGACCGGCTCCTTGTATTGACAACACACAACACATGGTTCTGGTTCTGGTCTACTCCATTTGCAGTACATGTACACGTGTTACATCATAAAGTACTACCTCGTATTGCAGTATTATTTCTCCATCAGCCCTGCCGTCACGTGACGTGACGTCAGGCTAAGTCACGTGACGTCACCCGCTGTCCAGAGCTCCTAAAAGATGGCGACGACAGGGACGCTGCTCCTCCGCCGCCTCTCGGCGCTTCTCCTCGCCGCGTTCAGCGCCTTGAACGCGGCGAGCTGCGACGGACACGTGCCGCTGCTGCTGTGGACCAGCGGAGGGTGAGTTCACCCGTTCACCCGTTCACCGTTCACCCGTTCACCGTTCACCGTTCACCGTTCACCCGCCTCAGAGGCGAGGCGCGCGGCCGCTGCAGCGCGATGACAGGCCCGCACCTGTGCGTTCATACAGACGCACGATGCGCGTTCATGCACACGCACGATGTGCGTTAATACACATTTTAATGTCGCGGCTTATTTCATTTAATCACGAGACCAAATGTAAGTTATCACATGAAAATTAAAATTAAAACGGAACCAATAAAGAGTTCAACATGTCATTATGACATGTTTATATATATATATATATATATATATATATATATATATATATATATATATATCATAATGACATGTTTACATATATATATATATATATATATATATATATATATATATCATAATGACATGTTTACATATATATATATATATATATCATAATGACATGTTTACATATATATATATATATATATATATATATATATATATATATATATATATATATATATATATCATAATGACATGTTTACATATATATATATATATATATCATAATGACATGTTTACATATATATATATATATATATATATATATATATATATATATATATATATATATATATATCTCATAATGACATGTTTACAGTGTTTCCCCCAGGTTTACAGCTTCACGGCGGCGACGACACCGACACAAACACTTAAAGTAGTGGTTCTCAAACTTTTTCTGTAAATAACTTCATTTTGTGACTCCATCTGTGCTTTTAGAAATAACAGAATAAAGAAAATTGCAATCACTTTCAAGTAAATCAGATTGCTCCATCAGACATTTTTTTATTTTTAAATTGCAATCACTTAGAACAATGAAAATAAAGTTATATCTGTGCAAAAAATAACTAATATTTAGTTACTACTAAATAGCTCATTGTGGAAAACAATAAGCTATTTATTTTTTGCCAAACCAAACAGAATGAGAGATGTGAGCATCAGGTTGCATCAGTATCAGTGGAGCAGTGAGCCTCTACACATCTTTATGAACGGGTTGTAGATTTGATACGATTCATGTTCAACGTTGATCTGAGATCTGTTTTCTGTTGAGACACAGCAGCAGAAAGGACGACGGAGACTTCTGGCAAAGAGACAAGAGTCGGCGAGTCGCTATGCGCATGAGCAGCGTGACCTGTTAACTATAACGTAAACATTTACCAGAAAGTACAGCTTGTCTCCATGTATTTATTAATGACTTAGTTTATGTCCGTGTACTTCTGGAATACGTGAAGCCAGCAGCTCATTGTTGGTAGAAGACACGAGCACTTTGTCTCTTTCACCTGAGCAGGAGAGCTGCTCTGTGATCAGAGAGCTGCTCTGTGATCAGAGAGCTGCTCTGTGTTCAGAGAGCTGCTCTGTGTTCAGAGAGCTGCTCTGTGATCAGAGAGCTGCTCTGTGTTCAGAGAGCTGCTCTGTGTTCAGAGAGCTGCTCTGTGATCAGAGAGCTGCTCTGTGTTCAGAGAGCTGCTCTGTGTTCAGAGAGCTGCTCTGTGTTCAGAGAGCTGCTCTGTGTTCAGAGAGCTGCTCTGTGATCAGAGAGCTGCTCTGTGTTCAGAGAGCTGCTCTGTGTTCAGAGAGCTGCTCTGTGATCAGAGAGCTGCTCTGTGTTCAGAGAGCAGCTCTGTGTTCAGAGAGCTGCTCTGTGTTCAGAGAGCTGCTCTGTGATCAGAGAGCTGCTCTGTGATCAGAGAGCTGCTCTGTGTCCAGAGAGCTGCTCTGTGTTCAGAGAGCTGCTCTGTGTTCAGAGAGCCGCTCTGTGTTCAGAGAGCCGCTCTGTGATCAGAGAGCCGCTCTGTGATCAGAGAGCCGCTCTGTGATCAGAGAGCTGCTCTGTGTTCAGAGAGCTGCTCCGGTGCTCCTCTCATGAGAGCTGCTGTTGCCATCTTCACCCTGGGAGCGTTTAAAACGCATATATAGGTCTGCTTTTCACGCGACATATTTTTCGAGGCTCTCTGTCCGCTGCTGTGTGCTCAGCGCTCACCTGTCTGTGCGCATCAGGGCAGAACTCCGCTGTGCGCGACGCAGAGCAGAGGAGAAGTGTTAACGCGACCATGTAGAGACCGAAATGACAAGCTGTGTGTGGATAAGATCAATAAAATACGTCCGTTTAGTTTAATAACAGAACAAGGTGTAGACATGAATTAAATTATATATAAACATGTCATAATGACATGTTTATATATAATTTATATACATGTCATAATGACATGTTTATATATAATATATATATATATATATATATACATCTCATAATGACATGTTTATATATAATATAATATATATATATATATATATATATATATATATATATATATATATATATATATATATATATATATATATATATATATATATATATATATATATATATATATATATATATATATATATATATATATATAATCTCAGACAACTGTGGTGATGACAGAAGAATCATTTCCCTGGTGAAGAAAAACCCCTTCACAACAGTTGTCCAGATCAAGAACACTCTCCAGGAGGTAGGTGTATCTGTGTCAAAGTCCACCATCAAGAGAAGACTTCACCAGAGTAAATACAGAGGGTTCACCACAAGATGTAAACCATTGGTGAGCCTCAAAAACAGGAAGACCAGATTAGAGTTTGCCAAAAAACATGTAAAAGAGCCTGTACAGTTCTGGAAGAACATCCTATGGACAGATGAGACAAAGATCAACTTGTACCAGAATGATGGGAAGAGAAGAGTATGGAGAAGGAAAGGAACTGCTCATGATCCAAAGCATACCACCTCATCAGTGAAGCATGGTGGAGGTAGTGTTATGGCGTGGGCATGTATGGCTGCCAATGGAACTGGTTCCCTTGGATTTATTGATGATGTGACTGCTGACAAAAGCAGCAGGATGAATTCTGAAGTGTGAATTCAAGGAGTTTTTTAAGGCAAAGAAGTGGAATGTTCTGCAATGGCCAAGTCAATCACCTGACCTGAATCCAATGGAGCATTTCACTTGCTGAAGACCAAACTGAAGGGAAAATGCCCCAAGAAGCAGCAGGAAGTGAAGACGGTTGCAGTAGAGGCCTGCAGAGCATCACCAGGGACCAAACCCAGCGTCTGGTGATGTCTATGGAATCCAGACTTCAGGCTGTCATTGACTGCAAAGGATTTTCAACAAAGTATTAAAAGTGACGATTAGATTTATGATTATATTAATTTGTCCAATTACTTTTGGTCCCTTAAAAAGAGAGTGGCCACATTTTAATGTGTTGTAGTTCCTACACCGTTCACCTGATTTGGATGTAAATACCCTCAAATTAAAGCTGAAAGTCTGCACTTAAAGCACATCTTGATGTTTCATTTCAACTCCATTGTTGTGGTGTACAGAGCCAAAATAATGAAAAATGTGTCAATGTCCAACTATTTATGGACCTGACCGTATATATACATATGTGTATGTGTGTGTGTGTGTATATATATATATATATATATATATATATATATATATATATATATATTATTATAATTAAAATGAAAGTTGTGCAGTGTTTAGAAGTTTTTTTTTTGCATGAATATGTAAATGTTTACTCCTCAAGGTATGAACTATAACTATTTGAGGTACTTGTACTTTACTGCAGTATTTACATTGTATTCTGTTTTCTACTTCTCCTCTACATTTATTGTACAGTACTTTATACTGTACTACATCTCAGACCTAAAAGTACTTTATACTGTACTACATCTCAGACCTAAAAGTACTTTATACTGTACTACATCTCAGAGGTAAACATTGTACTCTTTCCTCCAGCACACTGTAGTAGTATTAATGCTGCTGCACACGGTATTCTGAACGTGTAATGTTGTGTTTTTGTACATTACCATCGGGCTCTGAACTCCTCCCCTGTGCTTTGGCCCCTCCCCCTGTGTTGTGGCTCCTCCCCTGTGCGTTGGCTCCGCCCCCAGGCCCGCCCCCTCCCCTCAGGCTCCTCCTGCAGCCGGCCACATCGTGGGCCAGCAGCAGCTCAGCTCCTACCTGCAGAAGGCTCTGAGCGGCGGGCCCAGGAACGTGGTGCTGTTCCTGCAGGACAAGGTACGCACGAGTACACGAGTACACGAGTACACGAGTTTAAATAGAACTGTCCAAACTTCTACATCACATCCCAGTATGTTTTCGCGTGTCTGTTCCTTGGGTTTGAACAGGGTCGGATCAGGCTGCACTAATATTCTTAGTATTATATGAACTGTAAAATAAGTTTCATGTTTCCGAACCAAACGCCTCCAGGAACCCAGGAAGTCAACGTTTATTGAAACAAAGATGGATGAAAACGTGATTACATCTCATCTTCAAAAACATTTCCCCTGGCTGCTCTACAACAGGAGGCGGGGCTACACTCTTTAAATCTGATGAATCACTACATTCAAATGGAGAATTATAATATGTATGTGTTTTTGGGTGATGAGGTAATAAAATATGATAATTATCCAAAGCTCGATTAGAAAAGCTCAATAGAAGCCAAGACGTTTGCTCCAGCCCTAAAAAGTCAAAATAACGCAATGTCATCTTGAAGTGCTTCCAGACTCTTTCTAACAGTCGTTATAAACCTTTTCAAGTTCTATTTATTTCCAGTTTTCTAGTTTCTTTGAGTTCATTGTCTCCTCGTCTCGTCCCCAGATGAGCATCGAGGACTTCACCATGTATGGAGGAGCGTTTGGAAACAAGCAGGACACGGCGTTCCCAAACCTGGAGGTGAGAAGACCAGAGGTTCTACTGGAATGCTGTTTCAACACCTGCATTCTCTCTCCTGACCACCAGGGGGCGACTCCTCTGGTTGTATAGAAGTATATGCTTTATGTGTTAAAGCTGCAATATCTCTCCTGAACACCAGGGGGCGACTCCTCTGGTTGTATAGAAGTCTATGCTTCATGTGTTAAAGCTGCATTCTCTCTCCTGACCACCAGGGGGCGACTCCTCTGGTTGTATAGAAGTATATGCTTCATGTGTTGACGCTGCATTCTCTCTCCTGACCACCAGGGGGCGACTCCTCTGGTTGTATAGAAGTATATGCTTCATGTGTTAAAGCTGCATTCTCTCTCCTGACCACCAGGGGGTGACTCCTCTGGTTGTATAGAAGTCTATGCTTCATGTGTTAAAGCTGCATTCTCTCTCCTGACCACCAGGGGGCGACTCCTCTGGTTGTATAGAAGTCTATGCTGCATGTTAAAGCTGCGTTCTCTCTCCTGCCACCAGGCGGCGCTGCGGGCCTCGTCTCCTCTGGTTGTATAGAAGTCTATGCTGCATGTTAAAGCTGCGTTCTCTCTCCTGCCACCAGGCGGCGCTGCGGGCCTCGTCTCCTCTGGTTGTATAGAAGTCTATGCTGCATGTTAAAGCTGCGTTCTCTCTCCTGCCACCAGGCGGCGCTGCGGGCCTCGTCTCCTCTGGTTGTATAGAAGTCTATGCTGCATGTTAAAGCTGCGTTCTCTCTCCTGCCACCAGGCGGCGCTGCGGGCCTCGTCTCCTCTGGTTGTATAGAAGTCTATGCTGCATGTTAAAGCTGCGTTCTCTCTCCTGCCACCAGGCGGCGCTGCGGGCCTCGTCTCCTCTGGTTGTATAGAAGTCTATGCTGCATGTTAAAGCTGCGTTCTCTCTCCTGCCACCAGGCGGCGCTGCGGGCCTCGTCTCCTCTGGTTGTATAGAAGTCTATGCTGCATGTTAAAGCTGCGTTCTCTCTCCTGCCACCAGGCGGCGCTGCGGGCCTCGTCTCCTCTGGTTGTATAGAAGTCTATGCTGCATGTTAAAGCTGCGTTCTCTCTCCTGCCACCAGGCGGCGCTGCGGGCCTCGTCTCCTCTGGTTGTATAGAAGTCTATGCTGCATGTTAAAGCTGCGTTCTCTCTCCTGCCACCAGGCGGCGCTGCGGGCCTCGTCTCCTCTGGTTGTATAGAAGTCTATGCTGCATGTTAAAGCTGCGTTCTCTCTCCTGCCACCAGGCGGCGCTGCGGGCCTCGTCTCCTCTGGTTGTATAGAAGTCTATGCTGCATGTTAAAGCTGCGTTCTCTCTCCTGCCACCAGGCGGCGCTGCGGGCCTCGTCTCCTCTGGTTGTATAGAAGTCTATGCTGCATGTTAAAGCTGCGTTCTCTCTCCTGCCACCAGGCGGCGCTGCGGGCCTCGTCTCCTCTGGTTGTATAGAAGTCTATGCTGCATGTTAAAGCTGCGTTCTCTCTCCTGCCACCAGGCGGCGCTGCGGGCCTCGTCTCCTCTGGTTGTATAGAAGTCTATGCTGCATGTTAAAGCTGCGTTCTCTCTCCTGCCACCAGGCGGCGCTGCGGGCCTCGTCTCCTCTGGTTGTATAGAAGTCTATGCTGCATGTTAAAGCTGCGTTCTCTCTCCTGCCACCAGGCGGCGCTGCGGGCCTCGTCTCCTCTGGTTGTATAGAAGTCTATGCTGCATGTTAAAGCTGCGTTCTCTCTCCTGCCACCAGGCGGCGCTGCGGGCCTCGTCTCCTCTGGTTGTATAGAAGTCTATGCTGCATGTTAAAGCTGCGTTCTCTCTCCTGCCACCAGGCGGCGCTGCGGGCCTCGTCTCCTCTGGTTGTATAGAAGTCTATGCTGCATGTTAAAGCTGCGTTCTCTCTCCTGCCACCAGGCGGCGCTGCGGGCCTCGTCTCCTCTGGTTGTATAGAAGTCTATGCTGCATGTTAAAGCTGCGTTCTCTCTCCTGCCACCAGGCGGCGCTGCGGGCCTCGTCTCCTCTGGTTGTATAGAAGTCTATGCTGCATGTTAAAGCTGCGTTCTCTCTCCTGCCACCAGGCGGCGCTGCGGGCCTCGTCTCCTCTGGTTGTATAGAAGTCTATGCTGCATGTTAAAGCTGCGTTCTCTCTCCTGCCACCAGGCGGCGCTGCGGGCCTCGTCTCCTCTGGTTGTATAGAAGTCTATGCTGCATGTTAAAGCTGCGTTCTCTCTCCTGCCACCAGGCGGCGCTGCGGGCCTCGTCTCCTCTGGTTGTATAGAAGTCTATGCTGCATGTTAAAGCTGCGTTCTCTCTCCTGCCACCAGGCGGCGCTGCGGGCCTCGTCCCCTCTGGTGCTGCCCTCGGTGTCCTGGCCGGCCTCCAGCTCCGTGGTGGTCCAGCTGCAGGACCAGGTGGAGTCCTCTCCTCTGTACCTGGACCCGGAGACGCTCAGCCAGCTGCGGCTCAACGCCTCCTCGCCCGCCCTGCTGGTGTTCCGCCTGCCGTACGGCGTCGGGTAGGCCGCCGCTTCCGCTCCTTTCAGTTTCATACGGAGTCGTCACTTGTTGCCTACATGCACAGCGGGTAGAATATTATTGAACACGATCATTGCTTTCACTGTGACATATGTAGAGAGGAGCATCTGGATTATGACCCAACAATGCTCACTCATTCATGAGTTTATGAATCCTTCTGTCGTCTCAAGCCTTGAATCAACAGGAAACTAACGGTCAATTTAAATCTAGCTGTTATTTTAAGTGATATGGAACGCTCTACATGTAAACAGGCTGTACAGTACTTTATGGCTGAATAAAGTGCACCCCGTGACTCACTCTCAACCAATCAGAATGCTTGATTTGATCTACCCGTATTATAATGTCTCTTAATATCTTTAATATCATCTCTCTTTAATATCTTTAATATCTCCTCTCTTTAATATCTTCTCTCTTTAATATCTTTAATATCTCCTCTCTTTAATATCTTCTCTCTTTAATATCTTTAATATCTTCTCTCTTTAATATCTTTAATATCTTCTCTCTTTAATATCTTTAATATCATCTCTCTCTAATATCTTCTCTCTTTAATATCTCCTCTCTTTAATATCTTTAATATCTTCTCTCTTTAATATCTTTAATATCTCCTCTCTTTAATATCTTTAATATCTTCTCTCTTTAATATCTTTAATATCTTCTCTCTTTAATATCTTTAATATCTTCTCTCTTTAATATCTTTAATATCTTCTCTCTTTAATATCTTTAATATCTCCTCTCTTTAATATCTTTGATATCTTCTCTCTTTAATATCTTTAATATCATCTCTCTCTCTCTAATATCTTCTCTCTTTAATATCATCTCTCTTTAATATCTTTAATATCTCCTCTCTTTAATATCTTTAATATCTTCTCTCTTTAATATCTTTGATATCATCTCTCTTTAATATCTTTAATATCTCCTCTCTTTAATATCTTCTCTCTTTAATATCTTTAATATCTTCTCTCTTTAATATCTTTGATATCTTCTCTCTTTAATATCTTTAATATCATCTCTCTCTCTCTAATATCTTCTCTCTTTAATATCTCCTCTCTTTAATATCTTTAATATCATCTCTCTTTAATATCTTTAATATCTTCTCTCTTTAATATCTTTAATATCATCTCTCTCTCTCTAATATCTTCTCTCTTTAATATCTCCTCTCTTTAATATCTTTAATATCTTCTCTCTTTAATATCTTTAATATCATCTCTCTCTCTCTAATATCTTCTCTCTTTAATATCTCCTCTCTTTAATATCTTTAATATCTTCTCTCTTTAATATCTTTAATATCTCCTCTCTTTAATATCTTTAATATCTCCTCTCTTTAATATCATCTCTCTTTAATATCTTTAATATCTCCTCTCTTTAATATCTTTAATATCATCTCTCTCTCTCTAATATCTTCTCTCTTTAATATCTCCTCTCTTTAATATCTTTAATATCTTCTCTCTTTAATATCTTTAATATCTCTTCTCTTTAATATCTTTGATATCATCTCTCTTTAATATCTTTAATATCTTCTCTCTTTAATATCTTTAATATCATCTCTCTCTCTCTAATATCTTCTCTCTTTAATATCTCCTCTCTTTAATATCTTTAATATCTCTTCTCTTTAATATCTTTGATATCATCTCTCTTTAATATCTTTAATATCTTCTGTCTTCATCCTGCAGAGCGGATCTGATGTCTGCCAAAGAGATTCTCAGTGGAAACGGTGAGAAGATCAAACGTTTTAATGTTCATTATGTTTCTCCACTCATTGATTCAGTTTTCTTCCTTTTTAATCTCTCATATTTTTTTACCCTTTTTAATGAGAGATTCTTAATTTACAGAGCAACTGCAATACTTAAGATGCATGAACATTTCCATTTGTTTAAATGAATTTAAAGAGGAATACACGTGGAAAGATGAATGTGAATTATATGCATCATAATGATGCATCATGATAAATATACTCACAAGGACACGTGATAATGAGACATAACGAGTAATAATTCATCAACCTATAGTAAAATGAATGAATGAATACATGTCTGTACATTGTTTAATATGAAGTGATGATGATTGGTCCTCAGACGAGGTCATCGGCCAGGTGCTGAGCACCTTGAGGACGCAGGCCATCCCGTACACCGCCGTCTACACGGCGCTGCAGCCCTCCAGGGTGAGTCTGCAGAACCACCTCACGACCGACGGGTTCTCATCTGGCCCACGGTCCTCGAACACATCGTGTGTGACGAACGCTTCGGCCGGGAAAAGCAGCTCTAGAGACATGTTCTCTACTTCCTGTCTTCATCACTGTTCTGCTCTAGAGACATGTTCTCTACTTCCTGTCTTCATCACTGTTCTGCTCTAGAGACGTGTTCTCTACTTCCTGTCTTCATCACTGTTCTACTCTAGAGACGTGTTCTCTACTTCCTGTCTTCATCACTGTTCTGCTCTAGAGACGTGTTCTCTACTTCCTGTCTTCATCACTGTTCTGCTCTAGAGACGTGTTCTCTACTTCCTGTCTTCATCACTGTTCTGCTCTAGAGACGTGTTCTCTACTTCCTGTCTTCATCACTGTTCTGCTCTAGAGACGTGTTCTCTACTTCCTGTCTTCATCACTGTTCTACTCTAGAGACATGTTCTCTACTTCCTGTCTTCATCACTGTTCTGCTCTAGAGACATGTTCTCTACTTCCTGTCTTCATCACTGTTCTGCTCTAGAGACGTGTTCTCTACTTCCTGTCTTCATCACTGTTCTGCTCTAGAGACGTGTTCTCTACTTCCTGTCTTCATCACTGTTCTGCTCTAGAGACGTGTTCTCTACTTCCTGTCTTCATCACTGTTCTGCTCTAGAGATGTTCTCTACTTCCTGTCTTCATCACTGTTCTGCTCTAGAGACGTGTTCTCTACTTCCTGTCTTCATCACTGTTCTGCTCTAGAGACATGTTCTCTACTTCCTGTCTTCATCACTGTTCTGCTCTAGAGACATGTTCTCTACTTCCTGTCTTCATCACTGTTCTGCTCTAGAGACGTGTTCTCTACTTCCTGTCTTCATCACTGTTCTGCTCTAGAGACGTGTTCTCTACTTCCTGTCTTCATCACTGTTCTGCTCTAGAGACGTGTTCTCTACTTCCTGTCTTCATCACTGTTCTGCTCTAGAGACATGTTCTCTACTTCCTGTCTTCATCACTGTTCTACTCTAGAGACGTGTTCTCTACTTCCTGTCTTCATCACTGTTCTGCTCTAGAGACGTGTTCTCTACTTCCTGTCTTCATCACTGTTCTGCTCTAGAGACGTGTTCTCTACTTCCTGTCTTCATCACTGTTCTGCTCTAGAGACATGTTCTCTACTTCCTGTCTTCATCACTGTTCTGCTCTAGAGACATGTTCTCTACTTCCTGTCTTCATCACTGTTCTGCTCTAGAGACATGTTCTCTACTTCCTGTCTTCATCACTGTTCTGCTCTAGAGACATGTTCTCTACTTCCTGTCTTCATCACTGTTCTGCTCTAGAGACGTGTTCTCTACTTCCTGTCTTCATCACTGTTCTGCTCTAGAGACATGTTCTCTACTTCCTGTCTTCATCACTGTTCTGCTCTAGAGATGTTCTCTACTTCCTGTCTTCATCACTGTTCTGCTCTAGAGACGTGTTCTCTACTTCCTGTCTTCATCACTGTTCTGCTCTAGAGACATGTTCTCTACTTCCTGTCTTCATCACTGTTCTACTCTAGAGACATGTTCTCTACTTCCTGTCTTCATCACTGTTCTGCTCTAGAGACATGTTCTCTACTTCCTGTCTTCATGGCTCACTGCAGTTTAACTCCCGCCCTCTGTTTCTCCGCAGGAGGCGGGGTCTCTCTCCGTGGAGGCGGGATCTCTCTCCATGGAGGCGGGGCTCGGCGGAGGACGCTCTCTGCTGCAGGCCAGAGGGGGATATCGGGAGAGAGAGAGAGAAAGAGAGCGGCAGCGCAGGATCAAGGAGAAGGCCGGCGTCTACGCACCCGTGGAGTTCAAGGTGCAGCCTCACCTGCAGGGTGTCATCTCACCTCTCGTTAGAACCCAGTGGCGGGCCGTGCATGTTCTACCTGCGTCTGATATCGTTTAAATAAATACGCGCATGACAGGATGCTGTGTCATTAATGGACAATGCATGTCAACATCAACAAGAACCATCACATTTAGTTATAACAAAACAATCCAACAAAACCTTGGCACTAAAACACTGCACACTCACGAGCCACGATCAGAAGGAACGATATTAACCACCGCAAAATCACCTGAGGAGGCGCGATGGAAAACAGGCTGACGGCGAGGGAACCCTGCCTCCCCCACCTCTACTAGCTAGCTGCGCAGGCGCTAGCCTCTCTGGTGCTGTGTTTCCATGAGTTTTAGGGCTGAAAATTTCCACTCAACAGTGGCAGTCGATATTAGGATGGTCACCGCCAAACATGCCCATAACCCTCCGTGAGGAAGGCGTTGTCAGTAAATCCTCCACCAAGTCCGTTTCTCCTCCTCCTTCAGCCATTGAGTGTTAAAAAACTACACAAAGCAAAACACTAAACAGGTCATAACTTCTCTTATGTTTCAGCCTGAACTCTTCTTGCTCCTTTACTTTGTGATTTAGACCAGCAGAGAAGGGTTACAGGCCCTGACGGACACCACTGGTAGAACCTATTGGGAGAACCTATTAGTGAGGTGAAAACGCAGGTTTAATCTCTCTCTCTCCCCCCCAGGAAGGAGAGAACTCCTGCATCCTCCTCTGGGCTAAAGGTCTGTCGGTGAGCATCCTCCGGAGCGGTCGCTGGGAGGAACACGACCTAACCCCGTCCACCTTCGGGGAAGCCGTCAGCCCGAAGCTCCACGGCTCGAGCTGCGACCAGACCAAAGCCAAGTGGGTCTTACACACACACATTATATATATATATATATATATATATATATATATATATATATATATATATATATATATATATATATATATATATATATATATATGAATGATAGAGTTGTGTGAAAAAGTGCATGCCCCCTTCCTGATTTATCTTTTTGCATGTTTGTCACACTTACCGTAAATTTCGGGTTACAAACCGCTCCTACGGCTGATCAGTGTCCCCGCTGTAGCAAGCTAGTAGCAATGCTAGCTAGCGCTGCTACCGGCCACTGCTGCTGCCCGCTGCTGCTGCTACTGCCCGCGTCCCCTCTGCCCAAGTCGGGTGTCGAGCCTGGTCCCGCTACCTTCGGTGGATTTCAGGGAGCTAGCGGAAGTTAGCGGGGAAGTGACGGAGCGCTAGCAGGAGCCCCAGCTGGCTACAGTGGGGAGCTAACGGGGACACTGACCGAAGGTAGTAGCGGCTCGTAACCCGACTTTTACGGTAAATGTTTCAGATCAAACAAATTTAAATATTAGACAAAGATAACACAAAATGTAGTTTTTAAATGAAGGTTTTTATTATTAAGGGGAAAAAAATCCAAACCTACATGGCCCTGTGTGAAAAAGTGATTGCCCCCTAAACCTAATAACTGGTTGGGTCGCCCTTAGCAGCAACAACTGCAATCAAGCGTTTGCGATAACTGGCCATGAGTCTTTTACAGCGCTGTAGAGGAATGTTGGCCCACTCATCTTTGCAGAATTGTTGTAATTCAGCCACATTGGAGGGTTTGAGCATGAACCGCCTTTTTAAGGTCATGCCACAGCATCTCAATCGGATTCAGGTCGGGACTTTGACTAGGCCACTCCAAAGGCTTCATTTTGTTTTTCTTAAGCCGTTCAGAGGTGGACTTGCTGGTGTGTTTTGGATCATTGTCCTGCTGCAGAACCCAAGTGCGCTTCAGCTTGAGGTCACCAACAGATGGCCGGACATTCTCCTTCAGGATGTTTTGGTAGACGGCAGAATTCATGGTTCCATTTACCACAGCAAGTCTTCCAGGTCCTGAAGCAGCAAAACAGCCCCAGACCATCACACTACCACCACCACCACACTTTACTGTTGGTATGATGTTCCTTTTCTGAAATGCCGTGTTACTTTTAGCCAGATGTAATGGGACATACACCTTCCAAAAAGTTCAACTTTTGTCTCATCAGTCCACAGAGTATTTTCCCAAAAGTCTTGGGGATCATCAAGATGTTTTCTGGCAGAACTGAGACAAGCCTTTATGTTCTTTTTGCTCAGCAGTGGTTTTCGTCTTGGAACTCTGCCATGCAGGCCATACAGTCTCTTTCTCATGGTGGAGTCATGAACTCTGCCATCAGGCCATACAGTCTCTTTCTCATGGTGGAGTCATGAACTCTGCCATCAGGCCATACAGTCTCTTTCTCATGGTGGAGTCATGAACTCTGCCATCAGGCCATACAGTCTCTTTCTCATGGTGGAGTCATGAACTCTGCCATCAGGCCATACAGTCTCTTTCTCATGGTGGAGTCATGAACTCTGCCATACAGTCTCTTTCTCATGGTGGAGTCATGAACTCTGCCATACAGTCTCTTTCTCATGGAGGAGTCATGAACTCTGCCATCAGGCCATACAGTCTCTTTCTCATGGTGGAGTCATGAACTCTGCCATCAGGCCATACAGTCTCTTTCTCATGGTGGAGTCATGAACTCTGCCATACAGTCTCTTTCTCATGGTGGAGTCATGAACTCTGCCATACAGTCTCTTTCTCATGGTGGAGTCATGAACTCTGCCATCAGGCCATACAGTCTCTTTCTCATGGTGGAGTCATGAACTCTGCCATACAGTCTCTTTCTCATGGTGGAGTCATGAACTCTGCCATCAGGCCATACAGTCTCTTTCTCATGGTGGAGTCATGAACTCTGCCATACAGTCTCTTTCTCATGGTGGAGTCATGAACTCTGCCATCAGGCCATACAGTCTCTTTCTCATGGTGGAGTCATGAACTCTGCCATCAGGCCATGCAGTCTCTTTCTCATGGTGGAGTCATGAACTCTGCCATCAGGCCATGCAGTCTCTTTCTCATGGTGGAGTCATGAACTCTGCCATCAGGCCATACAGTCTCTTTCTCATGGTGGAGTCATGAACTCTGCCATCAGGCCATACAGTCTCTTTCTTATGGTGGAGTCATGAACTCTGCCATCAGGCCATACAGTCTCTTTCTCATGGTGGAGTCATGAACTCTGCCATCAGGCCATACAGTCTCTTTCTCATAGTGGAGTCATGAACTCTGCCATCAGGCCATACAGTCTCTTTCTTATGGTGGAGTCATGAACTCTGCCATCAGGCCATACAGTCTCTTTCTCATGGTGGAGTCATGAACTCTGCCATACAGTCTCTTTCTCATGGTGGAGTCATGAACTCTGCCATCAGGCCATACAGTCTCTTTCTCATGGTGGAGTCATGAACTCTGACCTTAGTTGAGGCAAGTGAGGCCTGCAGTTCTTTGATGTTGTTCTGGGGTCTTTTGGGACCTCTTGGATGAGTCGTCGCTGCGCTCTTGGGGTAATTTTGGTGGGCCGGCCTCCTGGGAAGGTTCACCACTGTTCCATGTTTTCTCCATTGGTGGATAATGGCTCTCACTGTGGTTCACTGGAGTCCCAAAGCTTTAGAAATGGCTATGTAACCTTTTACAGACTGATAGATCTCAATGACTTTGTTTCTCATTAGTTCCTGAATTTCTTTGGATCGCAGCATGACGTCTAGCTTCTGAGGATCTGTTGCTCTACCTCACTTTGTCAGGCAGGTCCTATTGAAGTGATTTCTTGATTGAGAACAGGTGTGGCAGTAATCAGGCCTGGGTGTGGCTAGAGAAATTGAACTCAGCTTTCCAAAGATGTGATAAACCAGTTAATGTATGTTTTAACAGGGGGGGCAATCACTTTTTCACACAGGGACATGTAGGTTTGGATTTGTTTTCCCTTAATAAAAACCTTCATTTAAAAACTGCATTTTGTGTTTACTTGTGTTATCTTTGTCTAATATTTAAATTTGTTTGATGATCTGAAACATATAAGTGTGACAAACATGCAAAAAGATAAGAAATCAGGAAGGGGCATGCACTTTTTCACGTGTGTGTGTGTGTGTGTGTATATATATATATATATATATATATATATATATATATATATATATATATATATATATATATATATATATATAATATCTGAATCCATATCAGTTTGAGTCTGGGAGCTAAAAGCATTGGTTTGGTGTACTGGGAGCTAAAAGCACTGGTTTAGTGGATAGAGTCTGGTGTGTGTGTGTGCAGAGCAAACCATTAACATCTTGAGATGTGTTTCAACAATGGAACTACTAGAACAATATAACCACTAGAACTATAGAACTATAGAACAACTAGAACTATAGAACAATAGAACAATAGAACAACTAGAACTATAGAACAATAGAACTACTAGAACTATAGAACAATAGAACTATAGAACTACTAGAACAATATAACTATAGAACTACTAGAACAGTAGAACAACTAGAACAGTAGAACTATATAACTACTAGAACTATAGAACTACTAGAACAGTAGAACAACTAGAACAGTAGAACTATATAACTACTAGAACAACTAGAACAGTAGAACTATAGAACTACTAGAACAGTAGAACTACTAGAACAGTAGAACTATAGAACCTCTAGAACTACTAGAACAATAGAACAATAGAACTACTAGAACAATAGAACAATAGAACTACTAGAACTATAGAACAATATAACTATATAACAGAACTACTAGAACTATAGAACTACTAGAACTATAGAACTACTAGAAATATAGAACAATAGAACTACTAGAACAATAGAACTACTAGAACAATAGAACTGGTCTCATCAGAATGTTACTTTTGTCTTTTATATAAAATGTTGTTATTTTTTAGAATAAATTGTTCTCTTAATTACATTTCTGGTTTTTGCAGGTTGGTTCTGAACTATGAGAACGTGCTGGGACACAACGTCTTCAAGCTGATGTGAGTGTTCAACACACACACACACACACACGGGTCAATATAACATCCACTAATACTGTGTGTGTGTGTGTGTGTGTGTGTGTGTGTGTGTGTGTGTGTGTGTGTGTGTGTGTGTGTGTGTGTGTGTGTGTGTGTGTGTGTGTGTGTGTGCGCGCGCGCCTGCAGCTTCTCCATGAGCCAGCGTCACTACCGGGTCTCGGCCCGCCGCTGGTTCTCTCTGGACGTGGTGGAGCTGGAGTACGACGGCACGCGAGCCAAGTTCAACGGCAGCCGCAGCATCTACGCGCCGGCCGAGTTCTCGTACCGCTGCTCGTCCGTCAGCAGCGCGCGCTGGCCGCAGCTCGTGCCGCGCACCGCCACCGACCCGGCCAACCAGTGGAGGGTTTCGTTTGAAGACTTCCAGGTACGGCCTCCTCATGACTCGACGCTGGCCCAGCGGCTTTGGTTCAGTTCTTGTCTTTCCGTCCGCTAAAGTTAAAGTATTTTGAATCGACTCTTTAGAGCTGAGGAACTTAGCTTAGCCCAGTGGTTCTCAAACCTTTTCTGTCACGCTCCACTTTGGAGGAAGAAGTTCGCGCCCCACCTAAGTTGTAACAAAATGGTCCGCCTTGTTGTGACTCCTCCATCTGTGCTTTTCTTTAAATAATAGAATAAAGAAAATGTAAATCCCTTTCTAGTAAACCAGATCGCTCCATCAGACAGAAACTAAAAACATGTGCATCACTTTGTTAGAACAATGCAAATAAAGTTCTATCTGTGCAAAACATTACTAATATTTGGCAAAAAAATACTTATTGTGGCTGAAATAACCTGTTTTACACTGAATATCTTCTGGAGATAATAAGGATAAGGTTCAGCCTGTGAAACAGAGTGAGTGAGATGAGCATCAGGTGGTGTCAGCATTATGAGCAGTGAGCTGCTCTCCTCCACACATCTTTACAAACGGGTTGTAGATTTGATACGACTCTCAATTAATGCTCAATGTTGAGCTGAGATCTGTTTTCTGATGAGACAACAGCAGAAAAGACCTCGCGGAGGCTTTTAGCAAAACGGCAAGAATCGGCATAAAGACTGGAAACGTGTCATTAGTGGACCTTTCCCCAGAGCAGGAAAAGCACAGGGGTAGTGGATGATGTGAAAGCGCTGCTTCCTGTAACCCCCACAGATCCAGGGCTTCAACGTGACCGGCGGTGACTTCTCGTACGCCAGCGACTGCGCCGGCTTCTTCTCCCCCGGCATCTGGATGGGCCTGCTGACCAGCCTGCTGCTGGTGCTGGTGCTCACCTACGGGCTGCACATGATCATGCAGCTGCGCACCATGGACCGCTTCGACGACCCCAAGGGGCCGGCCATCTCCGTTCCCCAGACGGAGTGACGGCCCCAGTGCTGCCACTCCCACTCTTCCCACTCCACTCCCAGTTCATCCGTGGTTGGGCATCATGCAGACTAGTTAGTGGTGTTTGTCATCGGTTTATGTTTAATAATGTGAGAGTGTTGAAGCCCCAGTTTGTGCCCCAGTGGGACGCCTCTGTTATCCAGGAGGTGGGTTAGGGGTAGTTGGGGTTAGAGCCCCTAAAGGTTCCTCCAGAATCCTCATGCAAAAAAAAAAAAAAATATATATATATATATATATATATATATATGTGTGTGTGTGTGTGTGTGTGTGTGTATATATATATATACATTTGAATTCAGATGGCAGAGGTTGTTAAGACGTTGGGGTCTCTCTTCCTGACCCTTGAGGGAACAAACTGGAGCTTTCAGGATGACGAAGGTTCTCCTGAAAGTTTTACAAATTGTACAAACGGGAACAAAAGTAACTTATGAAAAATAATTATGAAATGTTATTTATTGGTGGAACTAACTTGTGTGTCTGTGTTTTCCATTTGTGTCCGTGAGTAGAGGACAGATGCATATGCATTATTAGCATCATATTCTCCATCAGGGAGTTCAGACCTGCTGTTGGTGGAGCTGTAAACATTATTTATTACTTTATTACTGACGTGCACTGAGTTCTGCTCAATGTGAAGTTATCAATCTGTTTGGTCATTTATTTTGATGATTTGTGGTGAATGTCGTGCTGCTGCTGTGACCCAATAAAACACCGGTGGAAAAATAAAGGTTTCCTTTCTTTTCTTAATGATAATAAGTAAAGGGTTCTACTTTCTACTCCAAGATGTCCACGGGGGTTATACAGTATTAAAGTTGATAGATCATAAGGCTTAAAAGAGCTTTTACACAGTCGTTAAGTTCATCATGAGCATCGTGAGGTTCTGAGTTCATTTAGTGAATCTAATGCACCAGGAGGTAGAACCTGGCGCTTTGTTTCCTAGTAGAGCAAATGTATACTGTAAAAAAAAAAGCTCACTGCTAACACAGACTGTAACAGTAGTGATATAGCTCATTGCTAACACACAGACTGTAACAGTAGTGATATAGCTCATTGCTAACACACAGACTGTAACAGTAGTGATATAGCTCACTGCTAACACACAGACTGTAACAGTAGTGATATAGCTCACTGCTAACACACAGACTGTAACAGTAGTGATATAGCTCATTGCTAACAGACTGTAACAGTAGTGATATAGCTCATTGCTAACACACAGACTGTAACAGTAGTGATATAGCTCATTGCTAACACACAGACTGTAACAGTAGTGATATAGCTCATTGCTAACACACAGACTGTAACAGTAGTGATATAGCTCATTGCTAACACAGACTAACAGTAGTGATATAGCTCATTGCTAACAGACTGTAACAGTAGTGGTATAGCTCATTGCTAACACAGACTGTAACAGTAGTGATATAGCTCATTGCTAATACAGACTGTAACAGTAGTGATATAGCTCATTGCTAACACCGACTGTAACAGTAGTGATATAGCTCATTGCTAACACAGACTGTAACAGTAGTGATATAGCTCATTGCTAACACAGACTGTAACAGTAGTGATATAGCTCATTGCTAACACACAGACTGTAACAGTAGTGGTATAGCTCATTGCTAACACAGACTGTAACAGTAGTGGTATAGCTAACTGCTAACACAGACTGTAACAGTAGTGGTATAGCTAACTGCTAACACAGACTGTAACAGTAGTGATATAGCTCATTGCTAACACAGACTGTAACAGTAGTGGTATAGCCAACTGCTAACACAGACTGTAACAGTAGTGGTATAGCTCATTGCTAACACAGACTGTAACAGTAGTGGTATAGCTAACGCTAACACAGACTGTAACAGTAGTGATATAGCTCATTGCTAACACAGACTGTAACAGTAGTGATATAGCTCATTGCTAACACAGACTGTAACAGTAGTGGTATAGCTAACTGCTAACACAGACTGTAACAGTAGTGGTATAGCTAACTGCTAACACAGACTGTAACAGTAGTGGTATAGCTAACTGCTAACACAGACTGTAACAGTAGTGGTATAGCTAATTGCTAACACAGACTGTAACAGTAGTGGTATAGCTAATTGCTAACACAGACTGTAACAGTAGTGGTATAGCTAACTGCTAACACAGACTGTAACAGTAGTGATATAGCTCATTGCTAACACAGACTGTAACAGTAGTGATATAGCTCATTGCTATTGCCGCTCCATCACACTACTCATTAGAGGGTTGGAGGGTCAGGTCACAGCTGCTCTTCCTCAGAAGAGCAGCTGTGACCTGGAGATGTTGTCTGGGAAACGTTAACTGACTCCTAATGAAGTCTGGCCGGGGACGTGGAGGAGACTGCTTTATTTTATTTGCTTTATGCAAAGTTGTAATGGGTTTGACGCTCTACATCACACAGTGTGTGTGTGTGTGTGTGTGTGTGTGTGTGTGTGTGTGTGCGTGTGTGTGATGCTGGTAGAGGTGAGTCTGTCCGAGGGAGGAGAGGATGATGTAACGGCAGCGTGCAGCGAGGAGGCGGCCCAAAGTCATCCCATAATATCCTCCTGAACTTAGAAGCTTTACTGAACATCCACATCAGAGCTGCACCAGCTGAGCCCACCAGCAGGGGGCAGCACAGGGCAGCGACAGACGTGTCCTGCTTTCCACTTCGATGAGCTCTCTCCTGAACGTGAAGCCAACGAGACTCCAGGCGTGTGGCTGCTGGAGGAACTTTTGTTCTTCAACAGGTTCATGAGGACTCAAACACTGCAGTCTGCCAGCCTGCGAACACGTCTGAGAGAAGGATGTCATCAAAAGCATCAGCCGTGGTCGCCTTCAGGCAGAGCGTCAACATGGCGTCTGTCAGGTTGACTGACAGGATAGTGAAGGAGGTCTGTGCCGGCCTGCCGCAACATCTGAGAGCAGCTGCAGGAAACTTTGCTCTGTCTGGCCACTGGGACGAGGAAAGTGAGTACAGCCCCCACTCTGCTCATCGGCCCAGCGGCAGGGGACTGTCAAGAGGGAGGAAACCAGCTGCTGACGTTCACCCCTCACCTGGACAGCTTTCAGACAGCGGGGGAAAAGGCTACTTATGAAATCTGTGTCAAGGTGGTGAACCTGCGCTCTCTGGCGGGTTGAAGGAGTCGAGGTGGACCCAGCACTTTGGCCCGGGTTTTTCCCCGAGGGGCAGCTGGAGGCGCTTGTACAAAATGCCCGTTGAGAAGCGGACAGCAGACCTCCAGTGGAGGGTTGTATACGGGGCAGTAGCCACAAATGGATACCGGCACACCTGGACCCTCACGTTGGGGAGGAATGCTGTTTCTGCAGTCAGGCTGAGACCCTGGAGCACCTGTCTGTTCAGTGTCCTCGGCTCTCAGCACTGTTTCAACTGTTGAGAGTATGGTTTCAGGGGCTGGGAGAGAGTTTTTCCTTATATTTGTTTATTTTCGGGCCAAAATATTCCCCAAAAAAGAAGGCTGTCCACACGCTGGTGAACTCTTTGTCCGGTTCTGCAAAGCTGGCCATCTGGATGACGTAAGAGCCGGGCAGGGGGTTCCGGTAGTGAGGACCCGGTGCAAGTCATGAAGGGACTGACTCAGGGTGGAACACGCCTACCACACGGCAATGGACAACATGCTCAGGGTGGAATACGCCTATTACACGGCAATGGACAACATGCTCAGAGTAGAACACGCCTATTACACGGCAATGGACAACATGCAGGCTTTCAGGGACAGATGGACTACGGGGAGCATTTTATGCTCAGTGGACGCTGGTGGAGAACTATTCAGAATCAGAATCAGAAACTGTTTATTAGCCAGGAATGTTTTCACAAACGAGGAATTTTACGAGGCGGAAGGTGCATGTATGTTAAAGTGACGAGTGTTTAAGTTAAAAGTGTATGTTAGTGGCATGAGTGTTTAAATATGAGGTGTGCAGAGGAGTGAACGGTAAAGAGAAAGAAAGAGAAAAAATAAAAATAAGAATAAAAATAAAAAATAAAATAAAAATAACTGGGGGTGACAGAGACAGTCAGTGGGGGACCCGGGCCCTGTTGATGAGCCCGACTGCCGACGGGAAGAAACTGTTTGTGTGGCGTGAGGTCTTGGTCCTGATGGACCTCAGCCTCCTGCCAGAGGGAAGGGACTCCAACAGGTTATGTCCAGGGTGAGAGGGGTCAGCTACAATCTTCCTAGCTCGCCTCAGAGTCCTGGAGTCGAACAAGTCCTGGAGGGACGGCAGATTACAGCCAATCACCTCTCAGCAGAGCGGATGATGCGCTGCAGCCTGGCCTTGTCCTTGGCAGTGGCTGCGGTGTGCCAGACGGTGATGGAGGAGCAGAGGATGGACTCAACGATGGCAGTGTAGAAGTGCACCATCATTTTCTTCGGCAGGTTGAATTTCTTCAGCTGCCTTAGGAAGAACATCCTCTGCTGGGCCTTCTTGGTGATGGAGCTGATGTTCAGTTCCCACTTGAGGTCCTGGGAAATGATGGAGGCCAGGAAGAGGAAGGACTCCACAGCGTCGATGGGGGAGTCACACAGGATGAGAGGGGCGGGTGGGGCTGCGTTCTTTCTGAAGTCCACAACCATCTCCACTGTCTTCAGAGCGTTGAGCTCCAGGTTGTTCTGGCTGCACCAGGTCTCCAGGTGGTCAGTCTCCCACCTGTAGGCGGACTCGTCCCCACCAGAGATGAGTCCAATGAGGGTGGTGTCATCCGCAAACTTCAGGAGCTTGACGGACTGGTGACTGGAGGTGCAGCTGTTGGTGTACAGGGAGAAGAGCAGAGGGGAAAGAACGCATCCTTGGGGGGAACCGGTGCTGGTGGACCGAGAGCCTGAGACGTGTTTCCCCAGCCTCACGTGCTGCTTCCTGTCAGTCAGGAAGTCTGTGATCCACCTGCAGGTGGAGTCAGGCACGTGCAGCTGGGAGAGCTTGTCCTGCAGCAGAAACGGGATGATGGTGTTGAAAGCAGAGCTGAAGTCCACGAACAGGATCCTGGCGTAGGTTCCTGGGGAGTCCAGATGCTGGAGGATGTAGTGGAGGGCCATGTTGACAGCATCGTCTACAGACCTGTTGGCCCTGTAGGCGAACTGCAGAGGGTCCAGGAGTGGGTCAGTCAGAGTTTTGAGGTGGGACAGGACCAGGAGTGGGTCAGTCAGGGTTTTGAGGTGGGACAGGACCAGGCGCTCAAAAGACTTCATGACCACAGAGGTCAGGGCGACGGGCCTGTAGTCATTGAGTCCTGTGATCCTGGGTTTCTTGGGGACGGGGATGATGGTGGAGGCCTTGAAGCAGGCTGGTACGTGGCATGTCTCCAGGGAGGTGTTGAAGATCTCAGTGAACACCGGAGACAGCTGATCAGCACAGTGCTTCAGGGTGGAGGGTGAGACAGAGTCCGGGCCCGCTGCTTTGCGGGGATTCTGCTTTTTAACACTCTGAGGTCTGGGGGTCAATTTCTTGATTTCTCGATTTTACATACTTTTTAAATTCCCCTTTTTAAAGTCACTAGCATATGATACATAGTCATGTGTTGTATATCAAAAATTACAGAACAATCTCAACAGAACAATTTTTTTTTTTCACACACAATATATGAAGATAAATATAAAAAATATAAAAAGGACATTAAAGACAGTAGTAAAACAACAAAAAAGTGCAGATAGTGCAGATGAAGAGTCTGGTTAACTGTTCATCAGAGTGACTCCAGTGGGAAGAAGCTGTTTCTGTGTCTGGTGGTTTTGGCGTACAGTGCTCTGTAGCGCCTTCCAGAGGGGAGGAGTTGGAACAGCTTGTGTCCAGGGTGAGAGGGTCTACAGGGTGAGAGGGTCTGCAGGGTGTGAGGGTCTACAGGGTGTGAGGGGTCTGTGGTGATCTTT
Organism: Myoxocephalus aenaeus; assembly: GCA_038501785.1. NCBI lineage: Eukaryota > Metazoa > Chordata > Actinopteri > Perciformes > Cottidae > Myoxocephalus > Myoxocephalus aenaeus. The sequence goes on from JBAMJR010000337.1 coordinate 248,313, forward strand.
ACAGCCCGCTTCCTGACTCTGGAGGTGTACAGGTCCAGGATGGAGGGCAGGCTGGAACCAATGGTTCTCTCTGCAGACCTGACGATCCGTTGGAGTCTGACTCTGTCCTGTTTGGTGATCCAAACCACACAGTGATGAATGGTAAATGGTAAATGGACCCGTACTTGTATAGCGCCTTTCTAGTCTTCCAACCACTCAAGGCGCTTTAACACTACATGACATCATTCACCCATTCATACACTGATGATAGGAGCACCATGCAAGGAGCCACATCAGATTGTCAACCATTCATACACCGTAGACGCAGCTACGGGAGCAATTTAGGGTTAAGTGTCTTGCTCAAGGACACATCGACATGGGCTAGCGGAGCCGGGGATCGAACCGCCGATCCTCTGATTGAAGGACGACCCTGCTCACCACTGAGCCACAGTCATGAAGAGCAGAGGACAGACTGGATGATGGTGGAGTAAAACAGGATCAGCAGCTCCTGAGGCAGGTTGAACTTCCTGAGCTGGATCAGGCAGTACAGCCTCTGCTGGGCCTTTTTCCGGATGGTGTTGATGTTGGCAGTCCACTTCAGGTCCCGGGAGATTGTGGATCCCAGAAACTTGAAGGTCTCCACCGCAGAAACAGTGCTGTTGTGTATTGTTAGGGGGGGGGGGGGGGGGGGGGGGGTAGTGTTGGGGGGCTCCTCCTGAAGTCTACTGTCATCTCTACAGTTTTGGCCTTGTTCAGCTCCAGGTGGTTCTGACCACACCAGAGGACCAGCTGTTCAACCTCCCGTCTGTACGCAAAGTCGTCGCCGTCGCTGATGAGGCCGATGACCGTTGTGTCGTCTGCGAACTTCAGGAGTTTAACAGATGGGTCCCCTGAGGTGCAGTATAGCGGTTTTGGTGATGGAAATTGGTTTACCAAAGGTCTTAGGTTCACAAAAGCAGTGGAATATATGAATAAAATGGTAGACACATGTAATGTAATGTCTAAAACCAAATGTATTATTATATGGTGGGGATGATGAGCTGTGGCTGGCTTTGCGGCCTGCTAGGTGATGTGTTGGCAGGCAGACGGACAGGGAGGCTGCTGCAGCGATGCTGCATGTTGTCCTCTGGACCCTCACAGCTCTGAATCCACTCTGTAAAATACATTAATACAGTCAGTATGAGTTCACTGAAAGAAAGTTAACGGTGATAGGGACAACAGTTGATTACCACCGTTCATAGCTGTAGTCAGCTATCTCCGTTAGCTCTCGTTAGCTCGCGCCGTGTTAGCAGCACCTAACGTGACATAAACACTATAGTAGTAACGATTAACGGAGATCCAGCGCTACTAGGCTTACTAAGTTCACTGGAAGAAAGTTAACGGTGATAGAGACAAGTTGATTATGCACCGTTCAGTCATAGACACGGAAGATAACAGCCAACACGGCACTGTGTAATGACGTGCTAAAGCTACGAAGCTATCGTCAGCTAACACGTTATTTACGGTCTTACAAACACATAATGGAGGTCCAACACTACTGGTCGTACTAAGTTCACTGTAAGAAAGTTAACGGTGATAGAGACAAGTTGATTATGCACCGTTCAGTCATAGACACGGAAGATAACAGCCAACATGGCACTGTGTAGTGACGTGCTAACGCTAAGCTATCGTCAACACACAAATGTTATTTACGGTCTTACAAACACATAATGGAGGTCCAACACTACTGCTCGTACTATGTTCACTGTAATAGGGACAACAATTGATTACTCACCGTTCAGTCTCACAGAAACGCTGTAGCCAGCTATCTGGCCCGTTAGCTCCGGCTAGCTCCTGTTAGTGAATCCTTCAGCTCTGAAGCTGCGCCGTCTGTCCCCTCCAATATAGCTTTGCTCAGGACTCTTTGCTTGGCATCTTTTGACTCACAGTGAAGCTTTGCACGCCTCATACATGTCCATGTTTAGATGCTCAGACGCGGAAGTGGAAACCATATCCGCCAGATTTGAAACCATATCTCTGTGACGTATTATTGTGATGATATAATTATATAAAAAAATTGAAACACCTGGTTTAACGCTTCGAAGCGGGCCCCGCCCCCAAAGGGTTAAAGAGCCTGTTGACGTCCCTCTCCAGAATAGTGAGGGTCGTCACTGGGGAGGCGTGAGCCTCCGATGGGCTGGGGGAGGGGGAGATGATGGTCTGTGGCTGGTTGATGGGCCTGTGGGGCGTGGCGTCAGGACTGCTCCATTGTCTTTCAAAGCGACAGTAGAACTCGTTCAACTCGTCTGCCAGGCGGAGGTCGTTCATGGCGTGGGGGGTTTTCGTTCTTGTTCTGTGGCAAATTTTTATTTGTTTGACTATTATTTGTTTGTTTGTTTTCAAGTGATGTTTTAGAGGGTCTTCTGTTTCACTGCAAATAGTGGAATAACGGAATTTTTCAAACCAAACCTCTCTCCTCTCTCATTGTTGTCAGGATACGACTCCCTTTACAAAAGGATAACCTGCGTCTCCTCTTCATTCCTGTCTGTTTTCTTTGATCCTTTCAGAAAGCTTTTCCAGCTCTCATGCGGCGCCGTGATCCTGAAGACGTTTGATCTGCTGCTTCTCAGAGGAAAAAGGCGGGAAAAGAAGGATTTGAACCTCTGCTTGTTGGAGACGTGGTTCTTATCAACTCCATTTCTCACAGTTAAGCCCTTCATTTTCTTGGAGAATGTGTTTTCCATTGAATAGATTTGCCTGAAATCTCTGCGTCAAACCAGTTTATTGTAATAAATGATATACATATTTAGCTTTGAATCTCTAGTTTCAAGTCTTCTTCAATACAGCATGATGTTCATTTAGTAAATTATGGTCATTTAGAGTCAAACAGACCATAAAGCAGGGGACGCTTTAGGGCGGGGCTACCAGGTGATTGACACCAGAGACTTATACGGCGTCTCTAAGGTCCATATATAGTCACTTCCTGTTCACTGGTTACGGAAAAGCCAACATGGCGACAGCTGTAATCCAAATTGGCGACGGGTGTCATCCAATAAAGTTCACTTCTTAAATACAGTCTGTGGTTTTCCTGCGACGTTGTTAATAAACTCATTTTACTTAGTGCGGCTTCACAAGGGGACAGGTTGTGAGGGACGCTACATTCCCACTGAGCAGCGCCCACACCACAAAATGGCCGCCGTGGGCGACACTACATCTCCCAGACTGCCTCACCACGCACCCAGCTGCAGGTGCTTAAGGCCCCTAACAGAGTTAGGACTGGGAGGCTTGATAGAGGACAGACTAGAGAGCACAAGGGAGAAGGGAGCTGGACGAGCAGGAGGACTGACCCCTGCATGGAGCAGAGAGGGCTCCCAGGACTCCTAAGAGGCGGACTGACCCCTGCATGGAGCAGAGAGGACTCCCAGGACTCCTAAGAGGAGGACTGACCCCTGCATGGAGCAGAGAGGACTCCCAGGACTCCTAAGAGGAGGACTGACCCCTGCATGGAGCAGATAGGACTCCCAGGACTCCTAAGAGGAGGACTGACCCCTGCATGGAGCAGAGAGGACTCCCAGGACTCCTAAGAGGAGGACTGACCCCTGCATGGAGCAGAGAGGACTCCCAGGACTCCTAAGAGGAGGACTGACCCCTGCATGGAGCAGAGAGGACTCCCAGGACTCCTAAGAGGAGGACTGACCCCTGCATGGAGCAGAGAGGACTCCCAGGACTCCTAAGAGGAGGACTGACCCCTGCATGGAGCAGAGAGGACTCCCAGGACTCCTAAGAGGAGGACTGACCCCTGCATGGAGGAGAGAGGACTCCCAGGACCCCTAAGAGGAGGAGGACCGACACCTGCTGGAGCAGAGAGGGCTCCCAGGACCCCTAAGAGGAGGAGGACCGACACCTGCTGGAGCAGAGAGGACTTCCAGGACCCCTAAGAGGAGGAGGACCCCCCCCCCCCCAACCTGTGACGTTACATTAGTTTATTAGTTAATGATGTGTTTCCTGAACCTAACTCAGTGGCTTTGTTGCCACACATCTCACTGCGATCGGGGACAACGGGCACGTCTTCCAATCGGACGACCATCTCCATGTCATCAGTCGTGATGACGTCTTTACCTCTCTACCGATCTCCTCCTGTGTAGTGCAGCGACGGAGTCAGAAGACCTATTGTTTCAAAGTTGATTAGGATCCGTGTGGGAGGGTACGCTGGCGCACGCTGGCTGCCGCTCCTCTTGACACTTTGTTATCGCTTGTATGATTTATGTGACTTTTTATAGCTATTTTATTCAACCGCCTCTCGTGTTGGAAGACACTAGGAATACGGCAGACTTTTGATTGATCAGTGAAACTGAGAGCCTACCTGCTCTACTGGAGTCCCTGTTCTGTGATGATTATTGGTGTGCTTTTTGAACTGTTGGCATCTGGGAGGGGTGCCGTTGCCCCGGCTTGAGCTGGGGTTGGCCGGGTTGGCCGGCGTGTGGTCGTTGGCCGGCGTGTGGTCGTTGCCAGACGGCGCGGTTTGTTTTGTGCTCCGTTTTTTACATCGGTGCTGGCGATGATTTCATACACCGCCCCGCAGCTACGGCGTTTTCGCAGCTTCATGGTTCCATCCGACAAGGGGTTTAGAGCCCGCTGTCAAGAGTGTGGGGTTCTGAAGAACAGACCTTGCTACATCCACAGAGGTTCGCGCCGCGGTTTCAACGTGGAATCAGGAAGCAAAACCAACCTAGGAGTCATCGTCGGAAACATCGCGAGACTACCCAATACTAGGCACAATGGAAAACACGGAGTGGATCGCAGTGTATTACGGAGCTTGCAGAGACTTCCACCCCCTGCTCTGTCTCCTACCATCATGGAGCTGCTAAACACTCAATCCCTCACTAATAAATCCCTCCTCATATACGACCATATTCTGGACAAAGGGCTGGACTTCATGTGCCTAACAGAGACCTGGCATAAACCAGGGGACTACTCCGTGCTTAATGAAGCATGTCCCCCTGGCTATAGCTACATGGAGAAAGCTCGCAGCTCTGGTCGTGGTGGTGGACTAGCCATCATGCACCGGGCTGAACTAAAACTGTCTCCTCTGCCAATGCCTGATCTTTCTTCTATGGAATGCATTGCCTTCAAATGCAAATCTCCTTACTCCATGACAGTGCTTCTCATATACCGTCCTCCAAAACCAAACCCATCTTTTCTACCTGAGATAAGTGATCTCCTCACCTCACTCTGCACTATGTCAACTAATATTGTCATTGTTGGTGATTTAAATATCCATGTCGACAACCCCTCCTGTCAGTTTGCAGCAGATTTCCTGAGTGTGCTTGAGGGTCTTGGCCTGCAGCAGCATGTTGAGGTTCCTACACACACCAAGGGGCACACTCTGGATCTGGTTATCACTGACTCTGCTTCCATCAGTAACCTACAGGTTTATGATCTAGGTGTGTCCGACCACAAGGTGGTCTCAGTGGCCTTGACTTTTATGCTACCTACCATTAGTCCTAAGCGTCAAATGTCTTTTCGGAACTGGAAAAACATTGACCCAGCCACTATGACCATGGATCTCCAGCTCATCACCTGCCCAGCCTCTGCATCAATGGATGAATTAGTGGAGCACTATAATACATCCTTGAGCAGTGTTTTTGATCTCCATGCCCCTGTCAAGTCACGTGAGGTCAACTTCTCACACTCCGCTCCCTGGTTCACACATGAGCTGCGGAAAATAAAAACAGCTGGGCGTGCCCTAGAACGACGCTGCAGACACTCTGGGCTCACTGTCCATAAACTGGCCTTCCGTGAGCATCAAAGGGCCTACTCCAACTCCCTTAAGGATGCTTGCTCACGTTTCTATTCCAGCGTATTCAATAAAAACCCTGGAAACTCTAAACAGCTTTTTTCTACAATAAATCATCTCCTGAAGCCACGACCATCCTCTTCAACTGAGGCTACAGAGGAGCAATGCAACAGCTTCATTGACTTCTTCAGATCAAAGGTCAACAACATTCGCTCTATGATGTCCAGCTCTCCATCTCTGCTTCCCTCTGACACCAACACCTTATCTGCGAGTGTGCTATCTTCTCTAGATCTCGCTGAGGTTCAGGAGAGCCATGTTGAGAAAATCCTCAGAAATATGAAATCCTGTACCTGTACCCTGGACCCCATTCCCACTGCTCTGCTCAAGTCACATATCCCCACTCTCAGTCCTTTCATCACCAAAGTTGTTAACCTTTCCCTTCGCTCTGGCTGTGTCCCACCTGCTCTCAAGGTTGCTGTCATCCGTCCCCTTCTTAAGAAGCCCACCCTGGACCCGGAGGTTCTAGCCAACTACAGGCCTATCTCCAACCTTGCCTTCCTGTCCAAGGTGTTAGAGGAGGTAGTTGCTTCTCAACTTCAAGACCATCTCAAAAACAACAACTTATTTGAGCAATTCCAGTCAGGATTTCATTCAGCCCACAGCACTGAAACAGCTTTGCTAAAGGTGACAAATGACCTGCTGATGTCAGCCGATGCAGGATCACCCTCACTCCTCATCCTCCTGGACCTGACAGCTGCATTTGATACAGTGGATCACACTATCCTTTTAACCCTCTGTCCACTGAGCCCGCGGTTTCGCGTGGTGACACTCGAAACGTTTCTCTAAGTTTCTAAAATATTCACAGCACCCCGATAATACATCGCAGAAATATAATTTTACGTCTGGCGGAAAGAGACGGCTTCCTGCTTCCTGCTTCCGGTGCCTGCCCAGGCAGAGCCCAGCATAATTTTAACATCATCAAGCAAGCGAAAGGGCAGCAGTGTGTCATCTGACGCTGGTAAAAAAAAAAGAAAATCCTTCTCTGTGATTTGTTGAATCATATGTCCGTCGCCATTTCGTGAACTAAACAACCAATTGTTTAACTCAGGAAATCTCAAAGGACTACCCACTTGAGCATGTATACACGCTACAGTTTTCAGTCAGAGAAAAGCGACATCATGACGACAAAGAGATTCAACACGGAGGAAGCAAAACGCATGATTCTGGAGACCAGCGAGGAGGAGGACGACACCGCGTCGTCGTCAGAGCTCGAAAGCTTTAGTTCGTCTGAGGAAGATGGGTAAGTGTAGTTACTAAACTTTGTTACGTGTCTGTAAGACTGCATGGTGCAAACTAGTAATGTGTACACTGTGCACGAGAGCACGAGAGCCCGCCACGCGCTGCACACTGCTGCTCACGTTACTACCACAGTCATGATCTGAGTAATATTTATACACAGTCTGCTTTGTACAACACTCTGCTCACGTTACTACCACAATCATGATCTGAGTAATATTTATACACAGTCTGCTTTGTACAATACTCTGCTCACGTTACTACCACAGTCATGATCTGTGTAATATTTACACATGGCATGCGGAGCACTATGCTCAAATTACTACCACAGTCATGATCTGAGTAATATTTACACATAGTATGCGGAGCACTCTGCTCAATCGCTACGTCATCTTTCTTTCAACTGACTAGTATTCATTTATTTTACAGAGAGGAGCACCAGCCGCCCGACCAGCCTGGCCAGCAAAGAGGCAGCGTGTTGCACGACGACTACCACGACCAGCAAAGAGGCAGCGCGTTTCCCGACGACTAAAGACACCATCGCCGCAAACAGGGCGCGTGCTGCCCGGCGACTACTTTCACCACAGGCCAGGTCGAGAAAGATGGCAGCGTGTGCACCACCTGCACCTACGCTGTCCTGGAGGACGGATGAAGACCCGGACACTGCTCCCCCCGTCATCAAGTTCCAGCCAGCCCGGACACCAGGTCCACACCGGCACCTGCAGGTCATGGTCCTGTGCCCGTCTCTGCTGTTGTTGCAGCCTGCCCCAAAACAAAGTCAACGGCGGGTTGCAGGGTTTGCGAGCTTTGCAGCATGAAGAAAGTGCGAAAAGACACGCCATGGAAGTGCGAGGCGTGTAACGTTCCCCTCTGCCTGCAGCTGAACAGAAACTGTTTCCGTGAATGGCATGCCATGGCATGAGGATATGCCATTGAAGCAAAGCAAGCCACACTTGTATATTGTAAATAGTCTGACTAGCTTTTGTTCTGTTTTATATTTCTCAATATATATTCTGTAATTTAAAAAAAATATCTAATACATATTTTTATTTCAAAAAAGAAAAGTGTTGTGATGGTAATTTTTCATTTGCACACACCTCATGAAGCTTTATCTGCACTATGAAGTCATTTCTCAGTCCCATTTTTATCATTTTGGTGAAAGGTGTGAAAGACCATATTTCTACTCAAAAAACGATAATAAAACATTTAGTTTTAGACATTTATTTACATGTATCTACCATTTTATTCATATATTTCACTGCTTTTGTGAACCTAAAACCTTTGGTAAACCAATTTCCATCACCTAAACAGAGTTACCCCCTGAGTAAAGTTAGGTTTTTTCAAGCGATATGAATGATTTCCCAAAATCGAGATTCCATTTTTCAGCTTTAGTGTCATATTATAAAGTTTTTCTCTTTACACTTTTGCCTTATGACAATGGTGCCTCATTATATAGATAGCTGAGATTGTTCTGCAATTTATGATGTAAAACATGGGTATATATCTTATATGCAAGTGCCTTAAAAGGTGAATCTAAGAAAATTATGTCAAATCGAGAAAATCGACTGAAAATGACCTCCAGTGTTCAGTGTGCTAGAGCGCCTCCACACCACCATTGGACTATCAGACTCTGCACTCCAGTGGTTCCAGTCCTACCTTTCTGGCAGAACTGAATATGTTTCACTGGGAAGATGCAGGTCCAGACGGCTCCCAGTCTCCTGTCGTGTTCCACAAGGGTCGGTGCTTGGCCCTATCCTCTTCATTATTTACATGCTCCCCCTCGGCCGTGTCGTCAGCAGACATAGGATGTCCTTCCATTGTTATGCTGACGACACACAGCTTTACATCAAAACTGCCCCAAACCCCTCTGTAGCCATGTCATGTGTCACCGCCTGTCTTGGGGCGATAAAAGGCGTGGATGAGCAACAACTTTCTCCAGTTAAACAGCAGCAAAACTGAAGCCCTCCTTGTTGGCACTCCACACCAGGTTCAGACATCATCCATAACTCATCTCACCTTTGACAGTCAGGTCATACCCCTCTCCTCCACAGTCACCAATCTGGGAGTTTGGTTTGACCCTCACCTGACCTTTACTGACCATATCAAATTCCTGTGCAAAACCTCCTTTTATCATCTA